>BOPP01000007.1:20518384-20560125 GCA_017312745.1 Gryllus bimaculatus | reverse complement strand
GAAGGGCATTTCAGTCTACTCGCGCCCCCCTCCCCGTTCCAGGTATTCTTCCCCCTTCTCTGTACAGGCATATTATTACTACAATTGAATATTGCCCCAAAAAAATTTGCTTGTTTAGTAAATAAAGAACGCGAATATCTCCATACAGGTTGTAAAAAGAATGTCAAACAACATTCTCAACGTTCCTACCAAGAGACGATACTCTGATGTTAAGTTTTCCTTTTCTCTAAGATCACTGGAAGTCAACGTATTGGATTCATTAATTGGTGTTTCCGCGCGCATCAGCTGGTAAGGTCATAAAGGGCAAGTCATATTTTTACTTCGTGAATTGGCTGCGATTTCCAGCTAGATCGCGAGATCTGGCGTCAGCGTATCCATCGGCTAGTGGGGCTTCCTCCAATTAGGTATCTACCAAAAGCGTTGCTCCGCCCCAACCGGAACCACCAGTAAGCTTTCAACAGGTCCCCCGGCATGTGTGTCGTGTGAGCGAAAGTGGGTGAGGATAGGTGAGGTGTAGATAGGACAAGGAAGGGGAACGAAAAGCTCCCACATTCACCTGGTGGTGGTCGAAAAGAAAAAACACTGAAAATTATCGATGCGAGCAGGGGGGTCGCTAGAATTCTCCTTCAGATAGCGGCTGAATTCGACCTAGCTATGCAGCCGGTGTCGAAACTATTGCCACGTTTGAAAGTGGAACGCTAGGAAGAGGCACTGCTGTGACGTTAGTTGAAGCCGTGAGCCGCCTAAGCCGGGAGGAGTGAAGGAGGAGGAGAGACTCCTAGTGCTGCAAGGCGAGTGAGCTAGCCATTGCGCCACGTGGTGGAGGGGAAGGGAGGGAAGGGGAGGGGTGGTGGCGTGCAGAGGGCGAGGTCGCGTCGCGTCGCGTCGCGTCGATCGATGGCCGTTTGACGCGTTAATGGCTGGCGGAACGGGCGCCTCCCCAGGCCACAGCCGCGCTCCACCCACCTCACCACACCACACCACCCTCGCCTCACACCATGGGACCTTACTTCACCTCATATCACCACCCCTCCCCGCCCAACTCACTTCAACACATTTCACATTACACCACGTCCCCTCCCCTCACCCTACCCCACCACATCACACCTCGCCTCTACATCACGCCCGCCTGCTCTCAGGGCAACAGCCGCCACTCCCCGCCTATGAAATACGCGTCACTTACCTTATAAAGAATCAGACAGAAGGGCAGGTTAACGTAAAGCTAATTTCACTTAAATTACGCCCACAGGTAAGCCCATTCTAATACAACGCGTGGATCGAGTAATTTATTTTTTTATTTTTAGAGACATATAACTCGCAACGCCCCTAGGAATTACGGAGTTGTGCGGTCAGCGCAGTACTGGATCAAGTGGGGGGGGGAGGGCTTTTATTGCAAGGCCTAGAGTTTTCGTTTGTTGCGTACCCTTATTTGGCAAAACGGATTTAAATATTCATGTTAGAATTATGTAATTAATTAAAAAAGTAATACTGTGTGTAAACACTACAAAAATAATGTAAAATATAATAACAAATATTTATTATTTAACAAAATGTATAAAGGCCCGCCCCAGAACGAGCGGAAAGGGCAGACGGGGTGTGAGGAGGGGGGGGCGAGTACGTGTGGCGGGGAGGGCCTGCGCATGACGTCATAAAGGAGGAGGGATAGGAGAGCAGCAGCGAGGGCAGAGCGTAGCAGTAGTGCGGGGGCAGGGTTGACAATAAATGCGCTACTATTTTACATTAATGATTGCTTCCTTACTCATTGCGCTATCGTTTAATTGCTTTGCATGCCTAATTGATCACCGCGTAAAATAAATACATGCGAAGCGCCTGTTTATTTCGACTTTTTTCCATCAATACAGAGGTACTCTACCAGGAAGGTATTCGCTGACGAAGACAAAAATGGCAGTGAAGTATCATCTTCAAGTAGAAAGAAAAACTTTAGAATTGTCAAATATGTTTTATTTTATTCTATTTCATTTTTAGTTAAATACAGTAATGACATTTTAGGCTATCTACAGCTGTCTAACCGACATGAGCACTGACAAGAACAAATTAAAATATTTTGTCGCCTACATGAACAGATACTGCAGCAACGTATCAACAACCATTGAGGGGAGTCTGGAACTTTCCAATTAAACATAATTTTTTTCATCGCCTCCATCTAACTCATTTAATAAATGTGCTTCATCCTACGACTTCCTGGTGGTCTCCGTCAGTCTCATGGACTTCCTTGTAATACCACTTTTGTCATGTTTCCTTGTTTCTAAAAGCGTCAATGACTTTCCAACTTTCTCGATGGTATTTGCAACATCCCTGTCAAATCGTGGTATTTGTTGATTTTGAACACTCCGGAAAGTCCATCATTTATCCTTTGTTAACTCGTCGACTCCATCCATCGTCAAATATAATAAAATAATTCTTGTTTTCGTAATACTCGAGTAAAAACGGCTCTTTCAAGCTATACATAGCACTCACGAGTTCAATTTTTAGCACTAATGCTAAAAGTAAGACGATGTTCAAATGTTTTGATAATGTTTAGAAATGCAACGAAAAAACATAATAGTTTTCCCTCACCTCATCACCTACTGCCGACCTTAATGTACCATTAGGAATTTTGCATCCTTGAATTAAAATAAAATTAAAGTCTGCCTAAAACATAGTGCATAACAAACGCAGTAAAAGTGCTCATAGGATGGTGTCACTCTGCCTATTTCGACCTCGTGTATTAAAACTTCCTTCTCGCAAAATAAAATGTCACTTTAATTACACATATCATAAATAACTATAATTCCATTCGTTTTGGAAAAATAAAAAAAGTTCACAACTGTCACACCTACAGGCGTTTTTACAAGTTAATCTATAAATTTGAGATTCGCGTACTGAGGAGGAAATTTATCTAGGAAGCTCAAACCTTCTACTTCCTTCCACGAAACTTTAGAAACTCAGAATCTCGACACGTTCGTCTAGCAAGTAAATAATTTGCAAGAAATATGACAATGATCACTGCCTCCCACGTGGTTGCGTCACTGTCATGTACGAGTAGTTCTCATCTAGAGTTCATTGCTGTATGACCTACAGTAATCACGGAGAAGTTTCTGCGGCCTGTAGACATCACTAGAACACCTGGTTGTCATTTATCAAACCGAGCCCCAATTACCGCTCACTCCACGAGGAATTTGAAGGGGATAGAACGGATTCCCCCATTCACTCTGCCATGTTTAAGCCAAACCAACCCCACCATCCATCACCATTTGCACTCCGCGTCAATCATCCTTCATCGCCCTCCGCACAACGGAGCAATAAGCGCCAGATTCTGTACGTATTGAACGAGTTTTTCTTCTCGCTACATCACCAAATTCGGCAGGTTTAGAAATTCAATTCAAATTAGGAAATCAGGCGATTGGCGTTGTCAGAACATCAAGCAAAAAATTGGCATTATAAAAGCATAGAAACACTCCAGAAACATTTAAATTGTTTATTATTAACAAAAGAAATGAATATATTTGTTCAGAAAGAAAAAAATCTTAAAAGACAAATAAAAAAACAGTTGAATTGTGTAAATTGGGTGCTTTTCTATTTCTGGGTTAATTTTTCATTCTGAACCAATATATTAATTTCTTTTGTCAATAATAAAACAATTTTAATGTTTCTGGAGTATTTCTATGATTCTGCGATGCAAACGTTTGCCTAAAAAACATTTTTCTAACCAACGTTTGAGTGCCTCAACCATTCGGAATACCCACGTAGTGTATTATACAAAATATGCTTAAAATTGTCTTAAGAGATTACTTTCGAATTTTTGACGTTTCCTACCCGGATATTATGTATATTTTCCTACTAGATTCTACTTACTGAAATATATACTTACTACACATTTCAAACTTGAATAGTGTAATAAGTCAAAATTCCCGTTCTGAATAGATAGGCTAGCTTGCCATGAAGGTCATACTCATTGGCGCAATTAAAACGCAGGCGATGAATACGCGATGAGGCGGCTGGTCTGATTCCGCCGCAAAGCTGCGGTGACCAGCGATGACAATGGCCTGCGCGGGACGAGTAATGGCGTGGTCTCGGTGTTGACGACACCGGCACATGGCGATAGCCGCCCACAGCTCGCCGGCGGCGAACGCGGGAACTACGCGCAGTCGCGACAATGCACG
Organism: Gryllus bimaculatus; assembly: GCA_017312745.1. Taxonomy (NCBI): domain Eukaryota; kingdom Metazoa; phylum Arthropoda; class Insecta; order Orthoptera; family Gryllidae; genus Gryllus; species Gryllus bimaculatus. The sequence goes on along the minus strand of BOPP01000007.1, from coordinate 20,555,962 downwards.
TTCTGTGCTGCGGACGCCCAACCCACCCCTCCCCTCCCCTCCAATTGTCTTGCGGTGGAAGCTAATATTAACGTCGCTAGGCAGATGAACAGCGAATAACAGACGCTGTTTAAGTTTGGAAACCAATGCGATAGCTGATGGAGATCATTTACGATAATATGGATCTTCGTGCCGGGAAAAATCCTCTCCAGAGAGTTTAAGTTGATTTCAAATCCATCTCTACGTTACTTGGGCGTTGATAAACCGTGTAATGTAACTGTGCGAAAAATGTTATTGCAGGGTCGCGGGGGAAACAATGAGAGAGAAGAAATAGAAAAGTGGAAGATTCTAATGATACATTGTAAATATTTTGAAATATTTTTTTGCCATGAAACGTGTAACAAAACCGATCAGGATTTGGTGAAATTGAAGAAAACATGTCATGCACCGAGGAGAATAATGAGAGTCAGTAAAACAAGAACGAAAAAGCTAGTTTACTTATATAAAAATATACATCTTCTGGTATCAAAATAAAGATCACGCATTAACTTAATTTTCCAGAATTATTGTGGAGAAAATAAACGCAGTAATATAACAAATTCCTTGAACTACTTATAAAAAAGTGTTGTTTATTTAAGAGCAGTTTTCTTTGTTTCAAGACAAACCGACTCTCGTCCTTCAAATGCTTTTACACGAAAATATTCTCGCGATGTTGAGGCCGTTAACGCGACCGTGACGGCGGGAGGTGGGGTGGGGGTGCGGCGGGTTGGCAACATGCACGCGAACCTCGCATTGTTTAACTACGCCCCGCCCCCCCTCCCGCGCCGCGTCGTTGCCATGCCGCCCGCTGCGAGCGCTGTGTGTACCAAGGTCGCTTGCCGGGTTGCGCTGCGACGCAGCTTTATCGTTGCTACGTGCCGCGCAATAGATTTTTGCGATGGACAGATAGCGCTGGGCGAAACACCGCCCCGCGGCATTCGTTAGCAGCGGTGCTAGATGACCCGGGAGGATGTTGCTTACATTTATAGCATTCTCCAAATACGCACGTTTCAATGCAAAACCTCACCAACATAAAATATTAGTAATTTTATATATCAACCTTTAAATAAATAGAAAATTCTGATGAAAACCTACCTTGAATGTACGAGTAGTTAGTAGTGTCATTTACCAACAATTGTATCACCTAACGTAACACGAAGATCGATCTTACGCAATTTTGCCGCTCGGGGGACGCACCCTTCACCAATTCCAATGCTGAGAATAAAAAAAATGTAATTTAAAAAAGGTAGAAAATTCAGACATCTACTTGTATGACTTATTTTAAAAAAAAGCGGCAAATAAAATTAAAATTCATTTACGTCTGGAGTATAGCGCGCCAGGAAATGCTCTCCACTCTGGCACTGGTGGTTGATGAGAGTGCTAGTAACTAAAGTTATGTTGTACAAACTGGAACTTGTAACAAATGAAAACGTAAATTGTGAGCTCACAACAATCATAAAAGATGCTGAATGTGTTGTCCCCTTAACTTGTTTTCTAGAAATTTGGTTTCTAAGCAAATAACGCATAATAATTCGGCTCGATGCGTCGAGAATTTACTGGTGCATATGCAAGGAACGTATTTAACGTTAACTCTAGGCACGATATGCAACCTTAATTACTTGTTTACTACAAGTACATGATAATAATAGGCTGTTACCATTCTTAAAGTTAAGCTCCGTACCTGTTAGATATTGGTACCAGGTCAGTCGGAGAGAGATTTGTACTGAAAATTAGGTTAAAGGTATTCCATTTTAAGTACGGAACTCAAAATAGTGACATTGATGATAAAAAAAATTGAAACACAAATGATAATTTGCAAAAAAAAAATCTCTCACTTTCTCTGTTTTTTTTCAGCAATTCAGACCCCTCACAATATAAAATATCCCGCCATGCAAAATCCCCGATCTGTCCCGCCTGTTCATTAAACACGCGGCGATTTCTCCATAATGATGGTTTCCCTCGCCCCGCTTTATCTGCGCACTGCGCCATTTGCAACAATTGCCGGCAGAAGACAAATGAAGAGCATTAGTCATCTCAGTTCCCGCAACTCGATTGTTTTCGAAAGGTTCACGTGGTAATGTATTCGGGTTGGCTGACACTAAGGGATCCACTTGGAAGCGTGATGGTACGGCAATTTGCATTTATGAGTTTCGGTATGTGAATAAAATCGCTCAATGATGGAGAAAGAAATTCACATGATAAACATTAAAGGAAGTTATTGAACGTTTATGATTTTATACAGTACGGCCTCTAATTATGTAAGAATTAACAGAAAATTTCGATTGTATGGATGTCCGAGGATTTACATCGATATATTTGTGGTGATTAGAAACTTTGTGTAAAAGAGTATTTTGCCGCACGCCAGTCAATGTGTTAGACATACAATTTCTTTAAAATATTATTTCTTGTGAAGTCAGTCACAACCAGTAGTCACGAAGTGATGTGACGAATGGTAATTGCGACGGCACCCAAAAAAGAAAAAAAAACTACTGATGACTAGGAGAAATTATCATGAGAATAAAAGAAAGTAAATAAACAAAAATATGAAGAGAATTCCCGCTGTAGAAGTGAACGTGTTCTTCTTCTACATAAAAATCGGTTTTGTGCATTTCTTATTTCAAATTTGTTAAGAGTTTTATAATGGGTTTAGAATTAAGAAATTGTAATTAAAGAAAATCTCTCAATTAAATGAAAAATACTATTTTTAGTTATTATTTCATTTCCATTCATTCATACTTCACGAAATAAATTATTGACTTATATTATTTCAAATTTTAAAAAAATAGTGTTAATTTTCTAACGCAAGAATATCGTGTGGATGGTGTGCCAGATGTGGTTGTAGACTGACTATTGTCATTGTATATTTTTAAATTAAAAATCTTTTTAACGGATGAGCTTCATTTAAGTTGCAATTGATGTTAAAATCTCTCACAACGTCATTTTGTCTAACGTTTTTAAATGTTGTATTTTCATTGGGATAGACGACCAAACTTCAAGCATGAATTCAATAATATTAAATTTTGTATTGATTGATATGTCGTTGATCACCATCGTAATCATATGCCCATTTCCCAGTTGGCACTGGAGTGCACAAATGTCAATAATTCCTGCACTTTAAGCCCAGTGCGCATTCCTCAACATGTTCATCCAAACCTTTAGCCAAATGTTCTCAAAAGTGTGTCCCAATTGTTCTTCCAAATGTTTCTCTAATACTTCCACCTCCGAAGGGGGCTCAGGGCATTATCGGGTGACACTACAGCGATCGGTAGGTCTCAGGGATCGATTCCAGACTGACGACTTAGCTAGGTCGAGCTCAGTCGCCGCCTGGAGGACAATTCTACACGCCGGCAGCTCTGATTAGCAGTTTTCCATGGTTTCTCCCATCAACACCAGGCGAATGCCTGCGCGTACCTTAATAACCGAGCTACGGACCTCACGCGATCTTTTGTACCTCTTCCTTGTCCTATCTTTACCCCTTACACACACACACACACTACCATGCACAACACTACCACACATGCTTAGAGCTTGTGCCGATTGGGGAGAGGCCCTGCTGGTGGGAGATACCTGATAGAGGAAATGCCCGGAAGGCGCCGCAGGTCGGCACTGGATTTGCATACAGCGAAGGATATCACTGCCATCTCCACGATGAAAACATGCACTACTTTTAGAGGAATACTGATCTTAGCAGTTGACGCGCCCAGAATCACTAATCAATAAATCAGTCATGAACATGGTCCCCCAAATCTTCTCCCACTGTATCGCTCTTCGCAGCAGCGCAGCCGAGAAATGGAGCCACAGCGAGAACAATTGAATCGGTTATTTTAAAACACCGTTAGTGCCTCTTTTTTGCATTTTCGCTTTTTGTGAAAAAATAAAAGCTGCAGAATGTAGATGCATGGTTCTACGTGTAAATCACGTAAATGACATTAATACAATGGCCGGAGGACACAGCAAAGTTTTGTTTTGGTTTTGACATTCTGAAAATAATTGAATGGCAGACTATATACTACTGTGTATGTATGTACGTACGTATGTATGTATGCATGCATGTATGTATGTATGTATATATACAGTGTGTATGACTGTGATATCACAGCCAGAGAGATTGGTCAAAAGGGATGTACAATAAGGAAATATTTTGATGTACTATTATAGAAACACATTTCAAGCAAATGTTTCTGTCATGCGAATCATATTTGATGTAGACAAAGTTTGATATTTCACATAAATTGTAAGAAATGTATCAATTGCAAATTGAACCTGCAATGTGTATTTATTTACATGTTTAGGTAAAAAATTCCTGAATAATTTCTGAAATCCCGTAAGTCATAAACGTTTAGTAAGGCTAGCGACTATTGTACTATTGATTCAAGTAAATTAAATCTGTCCCTAGCATTCTCAATTAAGATTAATGCATCAGAAATTTAAAAAAAGTACAGGTTAAAGTTCTCTATACTTAATCAGTTTTTCTTGCTTTCCCATACAATTCCTGACTAGCAGGTTTTTAAAATAACAGATTCAATCCTATGGTCTAATCCAGGCTGAGTTTCCCTACCGCTTCATAGAAGTTTCACTTGAAAAATGTTCAAGAAATGAGCGTTAGTATATTTTACAATTGAATATTGGTAGAACACCTGGTATTTTTGTAAATGTCTTACGTAGTTACATTCGTTTTGGAATACACTTTAATTTTATACACTTATTAGCCTCATTTTTCGTAAAAACATCAACGAATATGTATATGCGCAATCCCCTTTTTAATTACTCTTGACAACATTGAATGTGAAAATCAAAATATTCAATCAATATACAAATGTACTTCGTTAAATTTTTTAAAATGTTCAAATTTCAGCACTTTTATTACAATGCAAACAGATGATGCGTCCCTTAATAAAAAGTCAATTTTATTTTTTGACCACAGTATTGAGCCAATAGGAAAACACAGTAAGTATTGCGACCACGTGCACTTGTTTCACTCTACAGAAGACAAATTATATTATACATTGCAAAACAATATTTCATTTTTGTTCTTAATAGCTACAAAATATACCTGAAAGAGTAGAAATCACATAAAAGGTTTCGCATCATGGATGGTAAATTACAAAAAACAAATAGATTTTTAAATCAATAATAAACTTTTATAAAAGAGAAGTGTACTTGTAGCAACCACACCTGTTCGACTAAATGGAGAACAAATTACATTACATTTTTTTTTATTCCAACAATAAACGTTTTGAAAAGAAGCCATAAGTGAAGCGACTGCATACATTTGCCCGACTATACAGAGGACAATCTACATTACACATTACAAAATAATATTTCATTTTTGTCCTCACTAATAACTCCCTACAAAAGAAACCTGTAATAGAAATCGCATACAAGAGTTCGTATTCCAGATGGTAAATTTCAATACGAATTACGAAAGAAAATAATTTTTTACCTCAATAATAAACTTTTACAAAAGAAACATGTAAATCTAGCGGTCAAACCTGCTAGATTTATCGAAGGACAAACTACAATTTAAATTTAAATTTTATCTCAATATTAAACCTTTTGAAAAGAAATCAATAAGGGTAGCGTCCGAATACACTACCCTCAGTAAAACCTATAAAGAGGACAAATTACATTACTTATTGCAAAAGAAAATTTCATTGTCCTGTTAAACAACTCTTTATAAAAGGCATCTGTAAATGAAGAAATCCGATACAAGTGTTCGACCACAGGGAGGACAAATTACTTTACAAATTACAACAAAACTTCAATAATAAACCAATTCAAAAGAAACCTCTAAATGTAGCGACCTGTCGGCCACCCGGAGGCCCAATTTGCCGCCTACAGTTTCATTCCAAAGCCCACATCTGCGTTTATCTTCTGCCCTTGCCCAGCCCGCTCTCAGCCATCAGCTGCGCCCCGACGCTGACGGCCATAAACTCAGGGCAACATCTGTCCTCCGCTCCGAACACCCGTAAACACGACCGGCACACACCGCAGACCACGGCGCGAGGGAATTTGTTCCGAAAAAAGTTGCGCCTGCGTCAGTTGGCGGCTTTGCAGTACCAGTGTAAACTGTGCAGGAAAATAAAACTTTTTAAATAGCTTCGCGCTTATGACGGTGCAATGTAACCCCCCTACTCCTGAGGAAATTTCTACATTTCTCGTCCACACGTGATTATCCCCGCGCAGCGGACCTTTGCGAAGGAGACGGACATTCAAACTGGCAGTCGGGAGTGCATTGCAGCTGTTACGGAAAGCTCAAGACTAACCCGCAAAACGTCGAAAAACTCAAATAAAAGTTAATGTTGACAGCACGGCATCTAAGGGGTTATTAAAAAATGCGTTCGTACAAGTTAGCTTTTCATAACTCCTTCACATTTTATAACGACTTGTAAAACTTAGTAACACACAAACTTACTAACCAACAACGTGAGTGCTATCCCATTTCGCTCATTCCTTCATCCGAATTTGTAGAGCTACCTTGCACAATCCCTGATATGTACGTTCAATCTCTGTCCCCCCAAACAAAAAGTACTTACCTCAAATTGAGACAGAATTCAATACAATACTTTGAACTCAACTTCAATTTCGATAATTGATTTTCATTCAATTTTCAAACGCACGAATTATAACAAAAAATGTTGTTAGAGCCTTCATTTTTCATAAAGCACATCCTCTCCCTCGCCCGGTTTTGGCACAGTTGTGAGAAATTCTCTCCACCATAATTATTGCCAACATGTATTTTAGTGGCGGTTTTTAGTGTTCGTCTTGAATGGCCGTATTTTTTAATGTTCTTCTTAGAAACATATAAAGTATTATAAACGGTTTCTGTTAGTTACACAAAATTAACACAAACATCTGTAAATATACTTGAGAATGACTAAAAAATCTTTTTACAAAAAGTGTTTTATTTTCCTCGTAGGATGAGTGTATCGAAATGCGAGATTATTTAAAATTAATTATAAAATAATGTATACAGAGAAGAGCCGAAAAATAGTTAGACCCCAAGGACGTCATTTGATGGAAATTATTTTCTGAGAGTTGTGTCTGTCCTTGAAATTGTGCAACGGATATGCGATTATTCCAAAAATATTTCTCAATAATGTAATTGGTATCATTATACGCCGAGAGGTAAAAGAAACATGAAAATTATATTTTAATGTAATTATTTCGCGCTTTACGGAGATAGAAAAGATAGAGCTGCAAAATGGTGAGAATATAATGCATTATCGTTCGCATCATAAAATATGAACACGTGAAAATTTTAATTTCATATCATACAGATCAAAAAGGTAAAGAACCTTTAGTAATAAAAAATCCAATCTATTCCGTTTCCTAGCTTAAGTATTTCATTATCACTGCCTTAATACGAATTTTATTCTCTTCTAACCAATTTACCTTAGTAAGAAAACTCATCATTCACGTCCAAATTTTATTACGAATCACTTGCTGATGAATAAAAAATTACTCAGAAAACAAACACCAAACATTACTTCAACAAAAAGAATAGATTCTAGTAAATTTCACACCAAAAACAAAATAGTTCACTACGTTTCATATATTTAAAATACACAACATTTCATATAATTAAAATATTATTTTTTCTTTAATTAGAATTCTGTCCTTTCCATATTACTGATTGATTAATTATACGACCAAATAGGTTTGCTAACTGAAAGATTTATAAAAAACATTTAATGAAAAACTCTGTTCGAAAAAACAATTTTAAACATTCTTATTTATCTTTGTTATTTCACCTCAAAATAAGAAATTCAACAATCCAATTTTCAAATAACATTAAATAATGTTGAATTTCGTATTTTGAAAGACGAATGTATTCAATAATTGTAGTTAATAAGAATTTCACTGTGAAATAAATGTATTCAGTTAAGGAAACGAAGAAATCTGAAAAATCCTTTCCTGGTTATCTAAAAAATGTTTTTACAAAATTACAGAATATATACACAACTGTGTTATATTCTGGCATACAAGAGAAAAAAACATGTATACGAGATCTATAAGACATAGGAACCTTGAAGTAAAATATTGATGGAGCAGGAAAGTAACTTACACAACACGAAATAGAATTGTACTCCGCTCGACCATTCCAGCCATGATTTTTGCAAAACGCGTCAGTGCAGTTTCAACAACCAAAATCGGGCAGTTAACCTCCAAAATGTCACGCGTCCTTTGCTTGCCCGCACACCGCCAACCGAAATACCTCACATTGGAGATGAATTCAAGCTAAAATCAAATTTACGCTCTGCTGTTTCCCCGAAAAATCAACCAGACGTCACCTTTAGGATGGTAGCTTTAGAGTGTCTCATTTAACTGTAACATTATATCTAGCTCTATTAGACTCACTCGTTTCCCGTTTTAATCATTTGATATTTGTTACATTCAGTATATCTACGAAACAAGAACATTTAATGCACATTTTGGTACACACAAAGTATTTTTGCATCGTGTATTTATTGCTCTTTTAGAGTAGCCTAGGATACGAACGCTATTTCTTGATTTTTTGATCATTCGAAATCATTTTTTTACATTCAACGCAACATGCACATTTAATGTAGAGTTTATTATTTAAAGTACGGCCAATGTGTTAGTTGCAATATAAGCAAGTTATTTAATAGGCTGTAAAATAACCCCACGATGGATTAAGATGGCGTTTGGAAAATATTAAGAGAATTTCGTATTAGGACATTTAGAATGGCCAGTCTTTAAGAGCGGGAGAATAGAATTTTTCGTTTTCAAGAACGAGAGCCGCCAGCCAGAAATACAAAGTGTTTGTGAATTAAAAATGGTTATCTTGGAGATTCTGGTTTTAATTACAAACCTATTTATTCACTTACATTTGTTTAATTTTCTTCTGTTAATATTTCCTTAATTGTAAATGAAATTAATATACGAATTTCCTTTCTCTGTTTAAACGACTTTACGAAAATATGACAATTTGTATTCTATATAGGAATTAAATATTATTAAAAATATTGTTATAAATGTATTTATACAGAGAGATTATTCAATAATCATTGGAAAAGCAACATTTCACAATACATTTGCTAAAGGATAACCGAATAAAAACATATGAAATTGCCAACTGTTAATTCGTGTTATAACGGAAACATATTTAATGTAAAAATATTGCATTCATTCAGAAATAATCGTAAATATCATGCATAATTTTGCAATTTTCATTTGGCCACTCAGTTAAACATTTGTGATGGCGGTGTAGAGAGACCTGTGCCAAGTGACAAATTACTTTTAATTCCAACCCGCTTTTCCGCTAATGAGCGAAATGCGCGGAAAACAATCACGTTTCCATGGTTAAGCTTTGAGAACACAAAATTTGCATGGGGATTAGTATCTACCTCTCTGTGCGAGAATGACCAACTGTTTAGTCGATAAATCTTCAAACGAAACCAGAAAATCATTAATATCGGAAAACATTTGCTATTTCCATTCCATTTCCGACGAAAACAAAATGCGGCCCAAAAGCGCAAACAGAGGCTGTGTGCGGAAGCACGTAGTGGCGACAGATGCATCCAGGGGTTGGGGAAGGGATGCTAACGATTATGAATGACCATGAGCGGCCTGTGACGTGTCTGTTGTTAACTGAAAACAAGAGTGACCAGTTGGCATTTCTTTACTGAATATTAGGTCAAAAATGTTATTCTGCGAAGGAAAAAAAAACAGAACACAATAGTTAACGAAGACACTTCTACTTTACACCCAAACCCCAGTTGCAGGGAGGAAGAGTGGGGTTCCAGTTTAAAGAATTCGCTTTCCATTCTTTGAAAAGAAACTACCGCTGTCTGAGGACACACAACGATAAAAAAATAAAGTAGACGATTTTATAGGGGGTAGGGCGTTCAAATGTTACTAAATTTAGTAACACATTGTACAATGAGTCTTTGTTTTAAATCTCTCTCCCTATTCCCCCTACAATTAACTCCCCCACAAAAATTAACATACATTTTTAAAGAGTTAAAGAAATGATTTAAAGTGACTAGTAACTGATAGATAAACATGCACAATTTAATAACTCCCGCTACAACCGTTTTCAAGTTGTATTACGTTTTGATATTCATTAATAAGGTACTCTCAAGCGTGCATTAAATTATAAATCTTCGTTTAAATTTTAAACGATTGAACTAAGGACTTATAGACTTGTCTAACTAGATGCATTGTTTCTACTTTTCCCCCTATTCAATTCTCAAATGTCAAAGTCACTACAAATTTTAGGGATTTTTAACGATTATCTTCCTTGGTCGCTGTCGAAAATCCACCATCCTCATATTGGTATCTCAATAAACGAAACTTCAGTTAGACTAACAACTACATATCAAGTTTAATTAATATGAGTCTAAAGAACTTTAGATGTTAATCGACCTGTCTATTCATTTTCAGCTCTCCACATTTTCCCAATGTGAGCAAACACATTCGGCACTTTGGTTCAAAATCTGTTTCAGCACACCCCTTTCATATTCCAGCTATTACAAGCATTTTTCTCTTGAGTTGTTTTGGAAGTTTTCAAGAAGCTAATTCAGCATCGTACTCGTATGTATTTGTACGCGTAGCTCCGATGTGACGAAGCAAATCGTCAGCACCATTAACGTTTTGCCCAGCGCGAGCCAAACTCTGCCCATTCAGCGCCGCATGTGCACATCACGAGGCGAGGAAAAGCCCCTCCGAGCGGTGGGCTTCGGAAGTGCAGCCACTAGCAAGGCAAAGCCGGGGGTAGTCTTTCGTCACGTGCATTTTTGTTCAGCTATTTCGTATCTGGGTTTTATATACTCTACAGAAGAACCTTATTCAACAGGGCAAAGAACGACTACGAGCGCAATCACACGTTTATGTAAGTTAGAAAACTGTGAAAACATTGGTAAATTGATACAAGTTGTAAAGATATAAAACATTACTGATACCATAAATTGATCAAAGTACACAAGTCAAAAATAGGTCTTCTACGGATCTTTTATTGGCAAAATATTTTCCGTTCTCCTTTCTAAACTCTGAACTTACACGGTACACACATACAGACTGTAAAAATGATATATTTCCTCATTGCAGACTCAAAGATCCTTAACAAAACCAACTTTAATAATTATCAATAAATTGCAATATTTTGCTAACTTTCAAGACATAAAACCAGAAAATTACTACTTTTCTTCAGCTACTCCACTCACAAAAAGTAGTGTATGAAACATTCCCGCTTCCTTCTAAAACAGTTAAATTAAAACCTGCACGGATTACACTAACAACATCTATTTCCCCCTACCTCTCAATATCAACATCACAGAGCAGCAAATCTCTACACCTTAGGAGTCAGTTGTGCCAATATCTGCATCACAGAGACACAGATATGTTCGTGAGCACCTGAAAGCCATTCCTGTTCTTTCACCAACATTAGTTGAATCATTAATAAAAACTAGCAAAGAGAAGGTCAACAAATCTGATGAAAAGGAATTCATGCTCCCGAATAATAGAATCTTTGTTCGTTTTTTAAAGGACGAGCTACAGTTCGATATAATGAATTTAGCTGAACACTGCATCGCTGACAACTTGGTTAACGCAACCCGCCCATGTTCAGTTACATGGTTCGTGTTGCAGAAGCCACTGAAACCGTGATATCATATTAATATTTGCTGGAACATCCGGGAGAAGAAGAGAAAGAGAAAAGAAAAGAAAAGAAGAGAAGAGAAAAGAGAATGACAAAAAAGAAAATAAGAATGGGAGAAAGGAAAGAAGAAATTGAAAACGAAAGATGAGATGGAAGGAAAAAGATGAAAAAAGAAAAAAGAGAAGTCAGAGGAAAAAGAGGAGAATAAGACGAAACGTAGAACTGTTGACTTATTCCAATACATTTTTATCTATATTAACTCATGAATTCTGTATATTCTTCCTTATCGATCAAGAAGCTCCGGTACAACGAAGCACCATCAGCCAGTTTCATACAAAAATCCTAACGCTAAATATCAAAACTCTCCACTCTTATCCTATCAAGCAAAATGAAAAACCAAGAAAGCCAGCGTTGCACCACCTCTCCACGCGGACAGTATTGCCAATATCCCTAACGCGGGTGGCACGATTTCTTGAGCACCGGAATCACTACCCTCTCTTCTTTTACCATACTTGAATTATGAATAAAAGATAGCAAACGATAGCATACCTTTTCCCCCTCGCAGCAAAATGAGAGAACACGTCTCAGATCACAAAGTCTGCACGGATAGTGCCAACCATATTGAGACTCTCCGACTAACACAATACTCTGTGATCTGTACTAACATATTCACATAAGGAATCATGAACTCGGTACACATTTATTTCCCGCTTAAGCAGCCTGAAATGAAAGCTCAAGAAATCCTGCGCGGTTTGTACCAACCACATCGGAGTGCGCTCTCTCAACATCAACATCAGCATCAGAGGAGCCGAAACGTCCTGCTGCCGCGGAGGAGAGCGGTGCCAACATGTGCATCGCGGGGATATTGGGCCGTGTCTGTCACGGCCTCCCTCTGCCCCAACCCCACGCCCCCTGCCTAATTGCACGGGGAGCAAACTCCCAAACGCCCCGGGGCCAGAGAGAGGGAGGGATTGACAGCGCTGGGACACGGCCAATGGGGGGCGGTCTCGCGCAATATTGCCTGCGTTTGTCTTGCCGCGCGGGACGAGGTCTGGGTCAGCGGTTGTGGCGAAATGACGCATTGAGGGCCTCGCGGGGGTACTTTTGCTTTCCTTGCGAAACGAGAATCGCCAGTGCGCTTGTGAAGATGCTTTTACAAACTATATTTAAATGCCTCTCCCTATTTGTATATAAATATCGCAACCTTGAAATGTCATACAAATATACAGTCTTTTGCTTCAGAATAATAAACAATTCCTCGACTTTTCCCTACATGAAAAGTTCCGACATTATTAACCAAATACCTATTATTCAAAAGATCTTCATAACATTTCTCACTACTACAATTCAGTAATTAATACATTTCTATTACTCAAAAGGAAATTTTCAAAGTCGTAAAACATTTCATTACTTAGTAGTGCTGTGCGTTTGAGTTCATTTCTCTTGTGACGCAGTCCGAGTGCCAGATCAACAGTGCGGAAATGCCGCATTTCCTGCGTCCCTGAAGTATCGGCTGGCTTCCCTTTCAGAAACAAACTGCAGTTTTGAAAGATGAGAGAATATTATGAGACCCATTTCAATTCTAGACAAACATCCATTTAAAAATCACATTATTCAGTATCAGGAATCCGGAAAAAGTATTTTCATCACAATCTGATTTCTTTCAGCATTATAATAATTTCTCTACACTATGTATTTAAACATGTAAGAAAGAAAGTAAAAAAATAAAGGTACATTAATGAATATACTAAAATTCCATAAAATAGCAAATACACACAAAATAGTTAACAATCTTGCTTTTATTTGAAAGACTGTAATATTAACTGTAAATATTTCTCTTTTCCAGGTAAGCAAAGCAAAGCATAACAAGGAGGTTGTTCGATGCCAGTGAGTACAAACAAAAGCGTAATTTCGTTAGAGAATTATTATTTCAATTATTTCAACGAATCACCATTATAATAATCGACTGATTTAATATATAAATAGTATTTTTACTCAATTCATGACGAATAATTATTACTGTCAGAGCTATTGCTTTAATTGGCATGTACTTAAAGTTGGTCACAGCTAATTAATACTTTATTATACAAAATAAATATTGTTATCGAACTGTGTACTATTATTTATAATGGGAGACGGGAGATTTGAATGATGTCGGGGTTCCTGAAAATATTGTAATGTCTAAAAACGTTTGAAACTAATTTTGAATGTTTCCATTTAATCAGGCAATTTAAAACTCTTCTATAACTGTAAATATAATTTTTACATTACTCAAGAAATCCACAATTTTCTGCGGCCCTCAATATATTTTTGTTCTGGTTAATCGCATTTTACACAGTTAGTACATAGACTTTATTCTGTAGACATTCAAAACTTCCTTTTTCGAAAAAAAAAAGAAATATTTAATGAAGAGGTGATTCTAGGAGCATTACTGCTATCCCACAACCCCCTTTACGATAAAGAAGAATTATATAGTACAAACGGGGCAATTTACTGATGATTCTGAGAAAGACCTTTGGATTCATTGTTAGACGGCAGCAGTTATTCAGACGAAGAGCGTGGCAGAACTCCTCCGGATTTGCCCCAACATAAAACGTGAAAGGATATACTCGGCGCGAACGGGCGAGAACTGTAAGACCGGGCAGCCTGCCCTGCGGTGTACGCCCCGCTCCTTCCGACTGAGGCTATAAATGCAAATGCACATGCGGCGCGGCGCGACTCGGCGCGGCGGCGCCTGGCCCGGACAGAGGGAACACGGAGGCTGCGGCCCTTAGGGCTCAGCAGAACTAGGGGCTCTGCCGCATTGACTCAGTTCTCAGGTGATGAGAGTTTTACCCCAACTTCACTGATATAACTCAATGCGTTTTTAAAAATTTAAAACACAGGACACTTGCATAGATGTCCATACTGCATTTAAACAACATATTACGCTTAAGAATAATATTTGAAGTTGTGTATAATGTTAATAATTCAATTTCACAAAAAAATGTGTGATAGCCCCTTGTTCTACTGAGCCCATCATTTCTCAAGTAGGTTTGACAAATTATTGGAGAGATTTTCCTCAGTTGACTAACCTAAGTTGTTAGTAAAATTGTCAAAACCAACATTGCAAAGCTGCCAAATCTGGTGATTCTGCAAATGAGCTACTTGGTAGCTGTTTGCATCAATTCTTAGATGAACCAACTAAATGCAGTAAACCCTCGTTAGAGCGAACTCTCTTAACATCAATTTCGCAAAACACGAAAAAATGTGGAGTACCGGCTAAGAAATTAAGTCATAATGCAATAATCGGGTATGACATTTTTAAAAAAAAACACGATCACCGATTTTGGCCCCTCGGAATTCGTTTCAACAAGGACTTACGGTAACTGGATTGAGTAGCTTACTTCATCTCTCATGGGGTAAATATAAACCGCCAAAAAGCGCAACTATTGGATTAGTAACAGTTGGGTTTTAATCCCGAAACTTAAAATAGCGACATTGTGTATATTCAAAAACAACCTTGTGTTACAAAATACGATTTTGAAAACTGATTTCCCCGTGACTTTCATTATAATCACGTTTCCTTCGATCAAGAAAAATACCATATGAATGAGCAAAAACCAGAATTCTGAGAGTTTATTTAAGGCAATATCACTGTGAAGTCGTAGGGTCGTAGTCGTTTTAACGATGAAACAACATCGTTAAAACCAGGAAAATTAATTGCCAGTGACACATAGAATAAAATAAACACGTTTTTCTCAGAACTTATGAAATGTCACTTATACCGTTTTGTTTTTTTGTTTCGTATTCGGGTGCGTTGTCTCCCCAAAGTGGCACCCCTGTTGGGCGGGTGCAGTCACCCAGGGGCCTCAATGGGCGGGAGGAAGGTCAGCGCGGGCGAAGAGGGAAGGGCGGAGGATTACGAGGGGGAATCTGGCGGAGGAAGTGGAGCACAGACGCAGAGGCGGCGGGAGGGGGGGGGGAGGAAGGCTCGACGAGCTCCGAAACCTTCTACTTAGAAAATCGTAACCAGCAGCAATTTGATTCCTTAAACAGTAGCAAAGTGAGCACACTCTAAATGTTATCCATTGATTACGATGGCCGTTACAACACTGTTTAATACCAGTAAACCGGTACACAATGGATCAACGTTTCAAAATAAAAATGTCACTAAAGTAAGTAAAGTTCGGAAGTAATGTTCTATCACACTCTTCGCGTAACTTGCGTCTATAGTCGTGCATCTACGTGAATTATATTTATTAAAATTAGTTGGTCTTGCTAATCACCATTCAGAATATTTCAGAATGAACGAGTTCTCTCAGTTTAAACTGGCTTGCAATGATGGTAGTAGTTTCACTACTTAAACAGGTATATAGTTTGACTGTATTAAAATAACTTAATTATTTAACTAATCAAATTTTTTAAAAAAGAAACTTGCAGGGTGTCGAATTTTTTATCCCAGTGTCACTCGAATGATTGCACATACCTTTTCATAATGATCTAATATAGATTTAATAATTAGTAGTTGGCAAGTTAGTAAAATATTTATTGGGATTATTTAAGTACGGTTAGCGTATATATGTTTCCAACACCACATTAATAAACGGAAGAGAACTATCAACCAAATGAAGATTGTCCCAGAACTAATATACTGAGATGATACTTCAATAGTTTCGAAATAATAAAGTGCGATTTGATTGTGGGTTTTGAGGCACTGCAACATCTGTGGTCACTGAGTGTCCGGGGGAAGGCTGGAAATAAGAAGGAAAGTTCCCACGGAATCTGTAGCTCGCTGGGTAGGATACTGCTCCGGCGAACGCCTGGAAATAAAGATAACATCTGAGTGCTGTAGACATATAGGAATTCAATTACGATAGACGTCGCAAACTGATTTGAAATATATAAAGCAAATTTCCAATATCCTGTATCGTTCGAATCCGCGACCTCCTAATCACCAGCATGCTCGTAGCGAACAAAAAATCATCTGTACGTACATTCACAGCTTAAGTCGAGTAGATCATGTCTGGTCAAGTCGGCGCTCTGCCCCAACAATTATCTACGGGATACCGAAGTGGGAAGGAGTGGCTCGGCTCGATCGGTTCTAGCGTAGTGAAAGGCGAATGACAAGCAGCGGGCCGCCCACGTGCAATCCAGCTTGAATTCTTCCTTTCGAGCAGTCTTGCCCTAGATCGCCAGCCCCATTGTCGCGGACCGCACATTCCCAAGCACTTGTGAATACAAGGCGGAGCGGAGGGAGCGGGGTGGAAGGGAGACGGGGCGCCGCCGTTGGTGCGTCGTAAAGAGAAGAACAAGGCCGTAAACCGGACCCGCCCCCCTCGCCCCACCCTCCGCCACGGCCCACTCGATTGGGCGCGCGCGGCGGACGGACAAGCGACTCAGCCCCCTCCACTCATCACTTCCCCCTCGTCTCCACAAGGGCTTCGAGGGCATTGCTCATCGTGGATCCATGCGGCTCCCTTGCCACACAGGGTACTCAGGGCCTGTCACCTAGTCCTCAGCGAGACGATTTGGCGCATGCGCCTCGGCTGTTAACTTACAAATTATAGAGAATCTTAATTAGTCTCTGTCAGTCCAAATTTAAAAGAATAATTTGATATGCACGTGTATGATGCACAAAAATAGTAATAATTTTATTTTAAATAATAAGTAGGAACGGTGTGTATTTTTATTACCATTCTGAAATGAAATATTTTACTTTTTATATTGGCAACATCTTGAGTTACGATGTAAAGTAAATATATTAAATATCTCTATTTTATAAATACATAATTGTGTAAAAAATCACGAGATACTTATGAATACCAATTTAAAATCTTCATGTATAAATAATTACCAGAAGTACTGCGATCAAAGCTAAAATTTCCATGTTGCTTAAAAAAGGTAAACATGGTAGTGGAACTCTATATGCAACCCGCACGACACGACTGTGTTTCTCCACGCCAGTTGCATCTCTTGCCCCTTTCAAATTTTATTTTAGCCCCATTCTTTATTTTGTTATGGTTTCAGCACGTATTGATATTACATAATCATTGTCATATAGCTTCATTATTACCCGTGTTTTCGACTATTAAGTGTGAAATGTACACATCGACGTGATGCTCATGGCTACTAAATATTTTGTTGGGTTCTCTGTATTAGAAATATTTCTGGGTCGCCGTGTCTCGAGCGTGAATATTACTGGTTAACTGCAAGAACTACACAAAATGCTACAAATTGCAGGATTGAGACAGAATAATCCACCATACGAGCGAGCAAAGTCAGAAATGACAATTAGATTGAGTGTTGCTACACGATTGATGCTACATGTTATTTTATGGAGGGATTCATGAAATATAATTATAAGAGGGAATTATGGGAGGGAAATATGACAAGACAAATCGAGTCCAGTTAACATCTAGTTAAAGAGTATACTACTAGATCATTTTCATAAAAAGAATGTACAAAATTATTGTATATCCCTGTATTGTAAGACCCTCGGAGAGAGACCATCAACTAGACCCGACGTAACGGCCTTGGTCCACAAATATCTGTTTTGCCAATGGTGATACTACAGCGCCTGTGCAGCGGGTAGCGCCGGGGTGCCACAAGGGCGACAGTGAAGCACGACGGCGGCGCCTGCCTGGGGGCGGCTGATTGCTGCAGCAGCAGGCCGAATTGCTCGGGGCGGGAGGCCGCGGCGTCGGAAATCGTGTCCAGGCGGCCTGCGGGCGGGGTGGAAGACGCGGCGAGGGGAGGTGGGGCGAGTGGCGAGGGGGGATAAGGGGTGGGGGGTGGATGGCGGGATCTCTAGGAGGCGTGA
This sequence comes from Gryllus bimaculatus, assembly GCA_017312745.1. Classification (NCBI taxonomy): domain Eukaryota; kingdom Metazoa; phylum Arthropoda; class Insecta; order Orthoptera; family Gryllidae; genus Gryllus; species Gryllus bimaculatus. The sequence goes on along the minus strand of BOPP01000007.1, from coordinate 20,537,519 downwards.
TCGCCACCGAGTCCGCTGGGTGAGGCCCGAGCCTAAGCGGATGAAGGGGGCGTGCTGAGCCAGCGGGCGCTGAAGCAACGGGCAGGCAGGTAGTAGGTGGGCTTTAGGTGAACGGGTAGGGGGCGGGCAGGCGGAGTGTACGGCGGCGGTGGGAAGGCAGGCACGTACTAAATGGTTGGTGTGGGCGGTGGTGAGTTCGGGTGTATAAGGCGGTGTGGCCATGTAGAGGAAAGTCTACGCAGGTGTGTAGGCGGGTAGACGGTAGGAGGGCAGGCCGGTAGGGGGGCGCGTGGCGGGGAGCCGGGCGGGCGGCGCGCGCGTGGGGGCGAGGGGCGCTGATCGCAGACACCTGTTGTGGTCCCGGGCGGTGGCGGTGGCGCCGGCGCCGGCGGAGGCGCGGGTGGGCGGGGCGATCTAATGCAATTACTGCGCCAATTATACCGCGCGCCATCACTCACCGCCGCGCCGCTCGGTGCCGAGGGCGGCGCTGCCCGCGCGGGCGACCAAGGAGGCGGCGCCGACGCCGCTGCGGATCGCCCAGCCCGGGCCACGCCCCCTATGCCCTCCGCGCTGGTGTCCGGAATACCCAGGGCGCGCTTGGACGGAGGCTGTATTTCTGACACTAGCTAGATTGCTGGGTCGTTCTCGCGTTGCCAGGAGGAGAGTTCTACCGAACCAGTGCTTTGATGGGTAGTTCTCCGTGGTTTCTCCGATCAATACTAGGCGAATGCCGGAGCAGTACCGTAACAAACGGGCCACGGACCACGCGCGAACTTGCCTTCCCATTTGTCGTCATATGCTCGCCCCTTACACACATACTTACATGCACAACACCACCATACATGCCGGGAGACGGGCTGGAGAGCTTAGAGCTAGTCCCCGCTGGGGAGGTGCCGCGCCGGTGGAAGATACCTGGTATGGGAAAACCCCGCTAGCCGACGGTAGGTCCGCGCTGAGTGTCACCATTCAACAGGGGAAGAAGACCGCCACCTCCTTTGATAAAACATTTGCAGTACTCTTACAAGAATGGCCTTAGCCGTTGGCGCGCTCGAATCACCACTCAATCTGAAACACCCTGCATACGCCCTGGCGGAGGACTTCACATAGCGTCCTGGATGTCCAGTTGCTCGTACGGAGATTAATCCGCCCACATCTGCCCAGAATGAGGTTGGCCGTCACCGGCTGTATCGATCAAGTACTTAGTAAGAACATTATTCTGCGTCATTTCTGTATTTTCCAGACGTCAACCGGACGGTATGACTATTTAGGTGCCTTAAGGAGGTTGCCGATAAAGCATATAATTAAGGCATCATAAGCCTCACAACAAATAAAACAGTTAAATCACCGTCCACTCTAGGGTACATGAGGACATTGGTTAACATATGCAGGTTGGGGGATCCAAGGGTAGAGTTCCGATTTTATAACTTAGTTAAGAAGCTGGGTCCAGTTCAGCTAAAGCCCGGATGATACATGTTCAAGCTATCTTATCTGACCAGTCATTTCTGGGTTTCTGCCAATGAATTCCGGGAATATGACATAGCAGTATCTTACGCAACTGACTACAGACCACTCCCAATCCTTTCTTCCCCACCCTGACATTACGAATACTCTAATCCTTAGAGCCGAAAGGTGGCTTGGGCCCTCTCCACAGGGCCTATCCCAAAAGATTCCCCACGAAAGTTTCCGGGAGAGTTCAATCTACATTTTGTGGTCTGAAAAGAGAGAAGGGGAGAAAGGGAGAGCGGGCGAGAAATTGCTTAAAATTCCGACCCTTTGGAAGCGAATCACTTTCACAAGAACCCCGTGACTGCCATTTACAACCAGCTCAAGATTTACACTCTGGGACTTAAGGATTTATCTCCATTCCAATCGTGCGGCAACGTACGATAGATATTTAAAAGTTAAAAGGAGATAACTTTACTTGACAGTGTAAAATAATTATCAAACGAAGAAAATAGTTACAAGGGTCGCAGTAGCAAAAATCTGTGATTTTTCAACTAAAAATCTTGTAATCTAAGGCCCTGGAACTGAAAAAGTGGGTAAATTTTGTTTCTATATAAAGAAATTACTTCTTCCAACACGTCACATGTAACACGTACTCAGAATCCATCTTTTGTGGTTCATTAATACGGAAGAATTAGATGATGGTAAAACGTATATCTATAATGAACGCATAAACCGTTCACAAGTTTGCCGCCAAAATTGATATTCCCAGATCGATCTGACGGAACTCAAGGTTCTACGAGTTTGAAAGAGATATTTTGTGTGTGTGTGTGTGTGTGTGTGTGTGTGGAGAGGAGGAACATTATATGAAGCCTCCATATAATTTTATACATGAATATTATAATAATTTTCTCGGAAACGTTTCCTTTTTTATTATTTTTCTGAAATAGAGCTACGTTTATAAAAACAACACATCTTATTGTCGATGACTTCGGTATTTTCAGAAACTGAACAAAATAACATTGTAAAAGTACAAAATTTATATATTTCTTCCTTAACAAAATCAGTTGTACAAAATTAGATCATTAAATAAGGTCATGTACAATGGGTGGTCGAAAACTAGTAACTTTCGCTTGTTATTTGAAGATAGGAAATGTTTTAAAAATCTTCTGAAACAGTTTTTCAAATTTTTTAATTTATTTCACTAGAGATATTGCGCTCAAAAGTTGGCATTGAGTCCGTTTCTGGTAAACGCAATGCGTTTTTTCCAAAATTGCAAGAAAAAAACTTTCAAAATGAACAATATTGATGACAGTCTCAGTGATGAATATCAATAGAGACGATAAGACAGAGTGTAGTGGAGTAGTTAAATAAATAAAGATGATTTGATTGTAATAGGATACAGTAGATAAGGAGAGAAACCAGAATTAAGTCAGTTCAAAAATTTCAAAGAACAATTTATCTCACTCGAAAATTTTAAAACATTGAGCAGCGCCACCAGAAAAATCCCTTCGCTATCCAGGCAAACGCGAGAAAACACCGAGTCTCCCACACAAAGCCAGGCAGCGAAACCGCCACCCCACAACGACGCCCCTAGCGGCTCCGATTGCCAATTACAGCTCCGTCACAGGTCCGCCAGGCGCGCTGCGGTCGCTTCCAGGCAGGCGATCCGTAAATACGGAACCTGAGACAGCAACGCAACGCGCTGAAGAAACAACTGCCAAGCTTTGTTCGAGCGGTGAGTAGTGCTGCTTTAACACGTCGGTGATCTTTGTGGGTGATACAGAATTAAGTAGCCGGTGAAAAAAGAGTGAAGGTAAAATTTACGACCGGGAGTTAAAGAGGACGTTTTTGTGAGGAAGAAAAGAAATCAAGTACGAAATAAGAGTGAAAAAGTGACAGAAATTGCAAAGTAATGTACTTCAAAACAATTCTTTACAGTACTACGAATGTTCCTTCGCAAATGGAAATTAATTGTAAAACTGAACCAGATGTACAGTAATGTAATTATGTTTGTAAAAAGCATTACAAGTTCGGCAAATAAAACTGTAGTATAGATCACATGGAATTTGAACAACGGTAGAGCCATTAATATCTCTTTTACCGTGTTTTGCAACTTAGGGTGTTAATCCATTGTTGTGTTACTAAATTATACTACCAGACCACTCCAAAGCGCCAACAGCTGGATATATGAGCAATTTTTTTTCTTTTAAATATAACAAAATCGTTTGAACGTAGCGTAAGCCCCATCAGCATCGTATCGAACTAACAACCGTTTGCTTCACATTGCCCTGTCCCTCCGACTTAACCACATGCATACAGCAACTAAGCACGGTTTTAGCTAAGGATTCGAATCAACGCGTCATGAATACACCCTGGCCAGGAAAGTACAATGCTTTTGCGATCTCGTGTAAATTGACAATGCAAAAACTGGCTTATATGTTTCGTTTAGGATGTCTACGTCTATTGAAGAAATAAAATTCGCAATATATAGCAAAAGAAGCAAATTTGAGTTGACCAGAAATGATGATGCTGGGCGTTAATAAGTATGGAACATTCCTCTGACACCGAGAATCCTCCATCGTCTTCAAGCTACCGCAGAGGAGTTAGATGAGTGTATCACATTCATGAATATAACTTTCTCTTCTTACGGCGAGGAAGTAAAAATGAGGGGGGCCAAATTCGTGTCCGCTCCAAACGTCTGTGATGCAACAAAAACAAACGGTCACGGTAACAAGTGCTCAGTTATGCATTATTTTAATGCGATTGGATGATCGTCAATCGCCCTCCACCCGATTGATCAATCGCGTCCTCATCTAGCGACATTCTCGCATTTTCCCCTCAGCACTGGTGTCTTATACGTTCGCCACCAGACGTTTTGCGCTTCTTGCATTCGTGGCGATCCGAACATTCCCCTGACTGGCGCTGCGCACAACCGCAAGCACTTTTTAGCTTAGCATGAGAAAATACCATTAGTTATTTCAATATCTGCAATTGAATAATAGTTATTTTTGCAATAAGGAGGTTGTAATGACCTAGTAGCGACGAACGACCTCGTTTTTTTGTTGCCGGTAGTTCATTAGAATCAGTTAACGCGCTAGTACGTACAGTATTTTATTTTTTGAGAAATTGTTTAATGTTTCAGATTTACTTATTTGCTAATTAACTAGATGTTAACTTGGCTCACTTTGTGTTTTCATATTTCCCTCGTAACTACGATCCTCGCGATCCAGGTGAATTATGCACATGTGTATACTCATATATATAGCCCCGTACTGAAGGCAAGCAACAACATGTCAGTAAAAATTTAAAAAAATGTATTTGTTTCTATTATTCTATTCTAAAATTAATTTATTTCTATTGCTTCATTTAAAGGTCTAGTTCTGTGTTACTCCATGTGCACTTCGCGATACGAAAAATCAATGACCTATCTCAAAGTGATTCCGCCCTGCAGTAAAAGAAATTTCTGCACAAAATAATTCGTGTATCTCGCGCATGAATAGAACAGAAGAATACAGTGTGATACAGAAGAATCACATCTTGAGCCACCAACACATACAGACATCTATTCGTCTCAGGTTCAATCGTTGCTGGTGCATTTTTATCACTAGAACTCTTAAAATATTAGTTTATTTCTCGCAAAAATGACTCACCGGCCAGCTCGGAAACGACTGAATAGACATTTTCACAAAAACATTATACTCCGACCATTTCGAAAGATACATTTTTGTAATAAAAAAAATTCCGTACAAAAAAATCTGAATCTGGCATACCCTAATCACTTTTCTTCCAGAAACGAGAACTTCTCATCCACACGCAAAGACTTATCTAAACAATTGCCGCCGGCAGAAAAATGAACGACGTCGGTCGCCATTTGTCTTGCCGCATTGCACGCGAAGTCCGGCGCAAGACGGATGGCCGCGTGCAAACACTGAAGACGCCACTGAGCAATGACGGAAAGAAAGCAGCGAGGCAAAGCACGTGACAGTGAACGAGTGAGTTCGAGATTTGAGATTGACCAATGTAACAAATGGCACGACAGGAATAGTATGACCGTGAGATTTATAAATCATTGTTAGTGCTAGTAAAATGTTTTTTACACGTCGTGCGTGAAAGGCGGTTTCTCGGGCTTGTTTTCCGTGTGCGAAACTGATATTTTTTCACAACGCGAATCGTGTGCGAAATATCTGTAACGATTCGCAACAGTCTTTCATTTGGACGTTGTCTTTGTTTATTATTTACGAATAACAGTTCTACAATACCAACTGGAATGCATTTACTTTTCTACAAGGGAGGTAAAATAATGTTACATTCCTTTACTTGACGCCTAGCGTTTCGCTCGCGGCGTGTTAAAGAATAGTATACACAACTCAAGCGCGAATCGCCTGTTTCGCGTTCCCTTTACGTAAACGACTATTATTTGCAGAATTTGACGAAGTTTAGTCAAGAGTCTTTCACTAGAGACCCTATCTACATTAATCAACCATTTCCAATAGGCGACTTCGGGTATCTGAGGATGTCGGAGCGTTAGGGTCTTATTGACAGCCTAGAGGAGAATCAAATTCAGCGAAAGCTGTTGCTGCTACTACAAAGCTACATCTTGATAGTAGAATTATTAATAATAATAGCACTAAAATTAGTTTATACTATCAATGCATATTAACAATAAATAATAAATTTTAGTACAGAACATCGTTGTCGCAACACCATTCTCAGCTTCTCCAAGAATCGACTATTTTGTCGTTCATTGAACCCTTGAAGAAGGTCCGCCGTGATGTCAGGTGCTGTGATATACAATGTGTTATTTTTGTCTTTAAGCAAACACTGGTTGTAAAAATAGTAGTTTTATGGTTCCGAAAGAGAAGTACACTTCAGGGCACGTGGAAGTAATGGTTTGGTAGCGCGATGTGCTTGCGCTCGAGGCACCAGACGTAGCGAATAGTGGAGGACGTCACGAACCCTCTGCGAATCGAAACGACATGTGCATTACATGCTTCGAACTGCAGATAATTAGTGTGCTTTATTTAAATCACCCACATCATTTTAGAAGGCAACTAATGCCATTATTTTCTACTGGTTCTGTTGTAGGCAAACAACGCTAATTCGCATCGAGGAAATTAACACAAACCTGATGATAGTTAACACAAGTCTGAGGTTAAGTTCTTTTTACGGTGACCTATGGCAGCAGTTAAACCACTCTCGTCTTTCCCTGCTACAGTTAAAAATTGATAGTCATGACAAAAATTACTAAAAACACAAAACAACATAGCGACATAAATAGGTAGGTGGGTGTGGAGGTAAATAGGTAGCATAGATGTGGGAGCATATTCAAGAACATAGGAACACGTAAATTTCGAAATGAGAGCGATAATTCGGAGGACCCGGAATCATGACTGCGGCTCTGCCTAGAAAAGAATCAGCCCCATACAATAATTACAATAATTTATTTAAATATTTGATGTGATTTTTATTCAATTGTCAAAATATGATTGTTTAATGAAATTACATAAATTATCACTTACAATTCATCATTGATAGCGATTGAAATATACTAGCAAAATACGTGGAGTTGCCAGGATTTCCTTTCTATTCGATCCTTGTGAAAGGAGAAAATTAACAATTTTATGTAAACTACGTCGTTTGAGATGATTATTTTTTAATGTAATTAGTTCAATACTAATAAAATACTATAATTATCTTTCATTTTATTTCACAGAACATAGTTATTACATTTTTTAAAAAATCCACCTTTCTCACTGCTGCTGTCCTCTAGCAAATGTACTCCAATTAGGAACCAATCTGCTCTTCGCGACAGGCGAAAAATATTGATCATGGTCCCGCTACCCACATATTATTTAAATTATTTAGTTTCCACATTTGTGTTGCATTTACGTGTATCAAACTTTGCAAGGACAATGCCACAATCCTGAAGAAGAACCCGTAAAAATTTCGTATATATTCACACACCACTTTTTGCGGAATCCATGTCGGTTACATGTCATTTAATTAACTTTTATTTGTATATACAACAAAGTTTGAAATCTTGAAGCGAAGAGCCTGTTTCTCACCCGGTAGGCTCTAAACTACAAAGGGAACACGCCCGCCTCTTAGCCAAAAGCCTCATTCCATCGTCAGAGCGCTCTCTCCGTCTTCCTTTGGCACCGGCAGCAAACCGCGGCCATCTTGAGCCCCCCACCCCCACCCGCCGGAGTGTCCGTCACGCGTCGGAAGTCCGCCAGACAGCACCCGCTGCGCCCAAGCGGCCGTCGAGCGCTGAGCAGTATCTCCTCCTGGGAGATTTATTCGCTTTGATCTTATCTGCGCGCCTCACGGCGGGAGGCTCCCGCGGAGCGATACTTCGCTGGCAACGCTGACGCTTCTGCAGCAGCCTGCGCCAGGATTGGTTGGTTGATTAGGGATCTCGGGAGCGTCAACTGCTAAGGTCATTAGTCGCGAAAGTTGAGAGCATGCTTTATCGCGAAAGCTGGCAGTGATCTTCCTGCGCTTCAGCTGGCGCGGTCCGGCCGACCTACCAACGTCTAACCACGTTTTCCCAAATAAGGTATCTCCCACCACCGAGGCGCCGTCCCTGTCAGGACAAGCTGTATGTTCCCGACAAGTGTGATAGTGTAGAGTATATAGTATAAGGCGAGGAAAATTGGAAGGTTGCGAAAAGGATACGAGCCCACTAACAGACCTCCTCTTGAGAAATATACGATGCCCAATGAAATGCACGCTCTGCGATGGAAAGAAAAGGAGACTGACAGGAGAAGCAAGATAGCAAGCGAGAGAGAGAACGAGGTGGAGCAAGTTGAACACACAAGTAAGTGGAAGACGCTGATGGTGCTACAAAGAGAAATTCCGGTTGGGGAGTTCAGAAGAAGCATGCCAAGACGTTCAGTACAGCGAATGTCGGACGTTTGGAAAGGCGTCAGGTGGAAAGATACGATGTGCGAAGTATGAGAAGTTTTGCAACGTTGATGAGAAGCGAAGTTCGGGAAGTCAAAGGGTTGAAACTACGAGAAAGATGGAAATAGAGCACAATGGTAACAAAAGTGCAAGAAGTTATGAAGGTTTCAACAGCATGAACATTTTTCGAAGTTTGGATAAATACGGTGCCATGTTTAGAATCTTGGGAAATAAGACCTGATTTAGAAGGAATGTAAAGAAATATAGGTTAAACTTTCTCCTTTTTCCAACCCAAAGTAAATTAGTGATACAAGAAGAGAAACTTGCATGCAGTGAAAAGATACAGGCTTGGGAAATTGGAAAGAATGGGTTCGCTTTTCGCAGTAATGATGTAGAATAAACAACGGAATTCCTACAAAAGAGGGTCGGCGGAAAGAAAGTAAAAGAAAATTATGGGATCAGAGAGTAAAGAAAAAATTTGAAATGTGGTTGGAGAAAAATAGAAAAAAAATCGCAGTAAAGTATTTTGGCTGCAGCAAAGTGGAAGCAAGAGTGGGTAAAAAAGAGATGTAGGAAAGAAAAGGTAGAAAAGAAACGGAGTAGGGGAAAGGGAAATGTTAGCTTGGTAAATAGAAAGGAGACCGGTTTGTGGATGTATTGGTAAAGGGAGAGTGTTTAAAAGAGAGTGAGTATAATAACACAAAATTTGGAATGTGGTAATCTCTGACTGCAGAAGAATTTAAAATACAGAATAGTAAGCTCGGTGTATAGCATGCTTATGAGAAAGTAAAATGCAGGTAGTTCCATCCGACAGCGAGGACACGGCACAGAGGATCAATACTGAAGGGCGAGATTTTAAAGGAGACGAAGCTGCCCTTAAAATGATGTGATGAGTTTGAGAAACGAGGGAGCGTTGGGGAGAGATGAAGAAACATGTGCAGACAACGTATAAGTTTGCATAAACACAAGACAAGGAATGAGAGACAGAGGAGTAGAGAAAAGAGCAGGAAAAGAGAAGAAAGAGGAAAGATCATTAAGGTGAAGGCGAGATTTTAAAATTTGGCAATAAGTCCTTTAAACACAAACTGAAAGAGTTGGGTGTCAACAGGGAAGTGGAGAATCAGTAGGGTGGATAGGGGGGACTCACGAGAGCGTTGGCGAACGAACTGCGAATTCTGGTGGGAGCGAGAACCGGGAAGGAAGGATCATCGTCGAAAGCTGACATTTGGAGGGCGTGGGTCCTATTCGAGGTTTCCACTCACGTTCTCCTCAGAATGAGAATAAAAGACGACGTGTGTGGGAAAGGAGAAAAAGAAGCACAACCAAAGAGAAAGTAAAAAAGGGAACACGGAAAGGCAGAGAACACGAATTATGTTGTCTAAATAAGAATCTATGGAATGGGGAACGTAGTATCAATGGAGATGAAAACAGGTAAAAAGGGAATGATGATGAAAATGAAAGGAAGAAATTCTGCACGAAAGAAATTTGCTCAAGGAGAGGTTGAGCAACAAGTAAGGAGTGAGAAAATAGCAGTAAAGAAAGACACTGAACGAAGAGATAATGAAAGAAGGCAAGACAAAGAATGAAGGAAATGAGGATGAGATAAGGTCCAGGAGAATAAAGTTGCAAAAGAAGAATTTTAAACAGTGGGAAGTTGACATTTAACACGAGCTCAAAACAACGGTTGATAAGAGACCGTTGAGGAAAGACGAAGAACAATGTACAACGAAGAGCACGAGACACTGCTTGCGAGAAAATGAATGTAACAGTAACGTTGAGGAAATCGTAACGAATTTTCGGCAGATACACGAAATCTCTTTTAGTGTGAAAATGTGCGCAACATTAGTGCGTGGTGAGCTACCAACCAATCACGTTCTTGTGCAACAGCAAGTAATCTTCGACCTCTTGTATTCTCTAGACGTTTTCAACTTTTATTTAGACGCATTGTGCAAAATTACAATTTCAAAGAAAAGTTTAATGTTACATAACACCAATATGGTGGAAAGGAATTAAATTGAATGCTTCAAATACTGCATTCTAGTTTACCGTAGGAAAAATGTTACAATAAGGTCATCAATCAGTAGGTGATATAATTACTTTTAAAGCAGCATATGTATGACTGATAATAGAATTTAAGCCCGGCGTTGAATATCAGACTTTCTCTTTTGCATTTCGCCACATATTCACTTCACAGAGTTTCATATCATTACACCTGCTGTGGGTACAATTCGCCGACCTCTCAAAGAAAACAAGTTTGAGATGCTACAAACAAAGATTGAGAGTCAACATTAACTATATTCTACAAAGATAAAACCCAGTCATTTAAAATATTCCAACAGATATTTAGCCATAATTTTAAATAAAGAAAGGGAGTCCAATTTCCAACAAAACATTGCACTCTTTAACAAGCTACACAGAACTAGATAGTTCTCTTAGATAACAGGGTGTTTCCATTCCAAATGTAAATACAGAGCATGGTCGCCCAGAAGTCATGTTCCTGTTCTTTCTTCACTTCAAACAACGTGTCCGCGCGTATTTCCATTTATTCTCTATCTCCATTTTTTACTTCCCGAGTACATACAAGTCCAACTAATTTCTCCGCCTCCCCGCTGGAGGAACAGGGCACCGCATCGCGTGCAGATGGGGAGGGGATGTAGAGGGGAAGTGGGGAAGGCGTCCGACGCGAGGCAAAATGGACTCGACAATGAAAGAGGGAGTTTGATAATTACGGAATTCCTGCCGCCAGAGGCACTGCGCGGCCGCTGTCATTAGAAGGGGAAAAAGTGGGCCCCAAAAAGGGAGGGTCGCCCTAGTTGAACGGTGCTTCTGTGAGACGAAAGAACACACGGAGAGAGACATAGAGAGGGACAGACAGAGGCAGAGAAAGAGAGTTAGATACAGTCGTAAAGAGACGGAGAGGAGGGAGGGAGGGAGAGAGTCGGACGGAGAGGAGGACGAGAGAAGGAAGAGTGGGAGAGAGGGAGGGCGAGAGAGGGAGGGCGAGAGAGGGAGGCGAGAGAGGAGGGCGAGAGAGGGAGGGCGAGAGAGGGAGGCGAGAGAGGGAGGGCGAGAGAGAGAGGGCGAGAGAGGGAGGGCGAGAGAGGAGAGCAGGAAAAGGGGGGCGAGAGAGGGAGGGCGAGAGGGAGAGCGAGAGAGGGCGGGCGAGAGAGGGAGAGCGAGAGAGGAGGGCGAGAGAGGGAGGGCGAGAGAGGGAGGGCGACGAGAGGAGGGCGAGAGGGGGAGGCAGAGAGAGAGGGCGAGAGAGGGAGAGGAGAGAGGGAGAGCGAGAAAAGGGGGGCGAGAGAGGGAGGGCGAGAGAGGAGAGCGAGAAGGAGAGCGAGAGAGGGAGGGCGGAGAGAGGGAGAGCGAGAGAGCGAGGGCGAGAGAGGGAGGCGAGAGAGGGAGGCGAGAGAGGGAGGGCGAGAGAGGAGGGAGAGAGAGGAGGGAGAGAAAGGGATGGCGAGGGAGGGAGGGAGAGAGAGGTAGAGGAGAGAGAGAGACGGAGAGAGAAAGGACGGAGGGAGAGAGAGAGAGCGGAGGGAGAGAGAGAAGAAGAGAGAGAGAGGGAAGGAAAGAGAGGAGAGAGCTAGCAGCAAGAGGTGAACCCTGAGACGTCATCGCAGATGTGGCGGATCAAACCATTGTTGAGTCTTTAGAATAATTTGTGTCCTTGTTCGCTATTGGATTTTCTCATAAGGTTCAGGATGAAAAAGAAATATTTACACAATCCTACATTATAGTAATATAACAAAAATAAGAAGTGGCGTAGAGCAGCAAAATTGCTGATGAACAAAATCACACAAAATTGTTTTCCAAATAAAAGCACGTGCATTGCTGAAGAACAACAAATAAAATGCTCTCTTATAACACTGCAATAAGTTAAAATAAATTATCACTCAATATTAAGAGTAATACATGAAATTTTTAAATACTTATGGTGAATTTTCGTGTTATATTTATCAATAACATACGATTACCAGAAGAGATGCGTGTAGACACACAACCCTATCTTACCATTGCACATTTCCAAGAATTACATCTACAAATAGCCTTCTTGTAATCATATATTATCATTAAATATAGGTAGACGGAGCAGTTTTTAAATGTGCAGTAGAAATTTCACAAATCGTCAAAAAACATTCCACATGACACGTAAAATGTATTACATGGATACCCAAACGCGAAGGAAGAGCGACAACTTTGGGCGTTAGATGACCTTGCTATGGAAAGTCTATCTCCAAACCCGCCTCCCCATCGTAAGCTCTTGCCTTTCGGAGGGAGGCCGCTTTTTCAAAGCGCAGAGAGCGAGCGGCGCGACAGAGCTCGGCAGATCCGCGTGGAAGCACGGGTGAAAAGACGAGACATTGGTTGGCTGATTGTTGTGTCTGGGCGCGTCGACAGCTATGGTCACTGGTGCAGGACGTGTTGTGCAAGTTACAACAAGGAACGTGGCGGCGTGCCAACTGTAACCCCAGTCGATTCAATCCCTAATCTCCGACAGGACTCATGACTCATGTGGGGTGGTATACTGCATCTAAATGTGTGCGTGTGTGGGTGTGTGTGTAAACGATTCAACTAAAAACAGCGGGCCGACTGAATTGGCTCAGGGCATCAACTGATGTCACTGCAGGGCCTATGATCGAGAGATCATAGGTTCGAGACCCGACAGCGGCAGGATTTTCCACACCACCTAAGACAGATAGGTCGCTGCTGACAGAACTGTAGCGGCCTGCTGCTCTGATCGGTAGTTTTCTGTGTTTTCTCCGATGAACACCGGGGGAATGCAGAGTTGTACCTAAAAAAACGGGCCGCAGACATTGCGCGATCTTTCCTTCCTTTTCCTTCTATCCTCACACCTTACTTACACACACTACATTCACACGTACTACACTATCACACATGCCGAGAAACCGGTCGGGAGCTTAGAGCTTGTCCTGTCTGGGACGGTACCCATCTGACGGGAGATATCTGATAGAGGAAAAACCCACTAACCGACGGGAGGTCGGTGGCGAATCTCGCCACGCAGCTCGAGTAGATCACTGCCACCTCCCAAATAAACACATGCACATCATTTATAGGAGTAATGACGTTAGCGCTAATCAATAAATCCAGACAGCCGCTGATTTCATCGTAGCTCTGATGCTAGGGTCGAAACTCTTGCCCTCGCCGGGGCTGGAGCCCAAGGTCCTCCCAGTCGGAGGCACTGCAATGACATCAGTTGCGTCCTCTCCCGCCACCGCTCCCGGCGCATGGAGGCAGGGTGGAGGGGGAGGGGGAGCAAATTTAAAGAGGCGGCGTGGCCCCGAAGGAGCCGTGCGGTCGCCGCATTACGCCCGTAAAGCAACAAAGCGCGCATGAAATATGCAAGCGGAGGCGATGCAATAAAGCCGTGGGAGAGGGGGAAGGGAGGGGAGGTGCAAGCCCCCCCACCATCACCACCACCGCCGGCCACACACTCGCAGGAGGCCTTGGAGGCGGAGGGGGGGGGGCGAGAAACAATGCGGTCGGTGCCGTGTAAATTCTCACTCACCAATTTCTTTGTTGTCTGCTCGTTTTGGAGGCGCCATCCTTTCGACAAAGGGGGAACTTCTTTCTTTGGCCGCTGGAGGGGGCGCTGGCGTACTACTGCTAAACTGGACATTATCAATTGTCACATACCAATACTTTGTCTGTGCCAATTTATAATATCCTGTCCATATACATGTGTGTCATCAATTCTTGATGAAGGTGATGGTCTACGTCGGATCTCTCTCTCTCTCTCTTTCTCTCTCCCTCTCTCTCTCTCTCTCTCTCTCGCTCGCTCGACTTGGTTGTTTATAAAAAGCCTTGCTTGATTATGAACTTCGGCTATCGCCTCAAGTTACTACGTTCATCCACGTGTTCTTTTCTGTTTATTGGCCTAATGACGTTAATAATAACAACATATTACTTCTCAACGACGAATTGCCAAGAATACGCTTTGAACAGAGAAGCAGAGTTGCAAGACGTCACGTTTAAACAGACGAATCCCCCACATCTCGCCCAGATAGACCATTTCCGCCTTTTTTTTTATTTTGGAGGGAGAGTGAACAACTTTCGTCATTTTCGGCAGAGTTTACCACGGGAGAGGAAAAATAAAACTCGCTGCACCTCTCAAACTAATCTGGAAGAGATTTCGCCTCAGTGTATCCGAGACTAATTCGTGGAGTTTGATTCAAGTTACAGGATATAATTAAAGAATTAGTTATATGTAAAGGGAGCTAAAAGTCGTCGCTCCAAAATACTGAGTGCTTGGTAGCCTTGCACAGCAAGTACTATAATGAAAAACGTTGACAATTACACCAAACTTTCCGTTTCATAGACAGCAAAATTTTAAAGTTTTAAATTTAACTTTCGTACAAAAGAATTTACATGCAATAGTAAGTAGAATGAAAAATGCTTATATAAGACATTCCTTCACTAACCTTTCCTACGTTCATTTGAAACTTCATTCAAAACGCTTTTTTTAAGCAAATACTTCTCACTCTTAAATCAATCAATTTTTCCCTCCGAAGAAAGGCGTTTGAAAATTTTTTTCGCTTTTCAATATCCACGAATACGATTTAAACCGGCGAACATGGGAATAAAAGTCCGATACGCTAACCGTAACACCGCCTACACTTTCTCACACACGGAAGATCCTGCGCCTTGAGATCACAAAGCTCATTATAAGCATTCATTCTGCCGTCCCCTTCCGAGCTGCCTGAGTGGGTGTTATCTGCTTGGCTGGGGTCAGAATATATTTATATTGATCGTTAAAATTACATAATTCGAAGTATAACATCTTCTAATTGGTGTCAGCCCTAAAATGGCGCCACCCGGGACGAACCGCCCTCGCCCTCTCCTAACTACGCCACTGGATATCCCCTGTGAATCGTGCATAGCGCTGCGGCGGCGCGGGGACCAAGCGCTCGACCAGGCAAATGTTAGTTTGGGAGTGGCCGCGCGGTGCGTTGGGGGCGGGGGCGGGGGGGGGCGAAAGAGATGACGGCGAAGGCGCGTCCGAGGCCCTTTCGGTGTCGCCAGCGGACCCGTGTCAACGTCATCCCCCTGTCCTCGCTCGGGAGATCCATTTCTCTGGGGCGCCACGATGGCTGTTCGTCACAGAAAAGGCCTTATCTCCCTGAGGAAGAGCTCTAGAGCAACTGCATTATGGCCGGTCCATTGTTCTTTATTAGTATACGGCGAACTTTGCTGAAGGAACAAACAGTACAAGGAGAAATACATAATGGAATGGATAATAGTAAATGCAATTGAATTTATGATAAACCTTTATGCGGCTGCGGGATGGTCTGGAGAACGTCTTCCCCAAAAGAATAACAATTTTGCAACCTGATAGATTAATATTAGAAATTAGGCGCAAAAGGAGAACCTTTTTATTACGTAACGCTACAGAATCACATTTCCAAATTTTTAAGGGCACACAGCCCCCTGTACGTAATCATACGGCTCCCTCCACTTTCTTTCGTCGCAGCGGCCGACCGACTGACCAACGCTTATCTACAGATACAGGCAGACCACAGGCTTTAACGATCGCAGTCGGCAAGTAGTTGAGGAGTATCTGGGAAACGCCACGCCCAGCCACGGGTGCCAACGTATCCACCGCCATTCTGCGGCCTTCCTCAGGGCAAAATTCTCATGTACTCAGGGTGCTGCGTCTCCCGGACAGCCAAATAGAGATATAGACAGCGATATCTAATGCGCCAGGATACCGAGGTCGAGCAGAAGAGAATAGAAGACGTAGCGTTAAAGCTATCAGCCCCCGAGGAGCGTGAGCGAGGAGCACGCCAACAAAGGAGCGTGGGCGAAGAACGTGCCACGGCAGCGCAAAGAGGCGCTTCCGGAGCGTGCTCCACGCGCACGGCCCGGCCGTGCCTCACGCGACGCCCCGCACGCCACTCCAGCGCCAACAGTCCGGCCGTCACTTGGCACCGCATTCAATTACCAAGACCACGTCCACACCTTATACTAATAAAAATTATCTAAGCGGCATGTAACCGACATCGATATCACAAAAAGTATGAATAGATACGATTTTTTCAGGATCTTTTTAAAAGTGTTTTTGCAAAGATTGGTAACGATTAATACAACACAAATGTGGAAAATAAATAATTTAAATGATATGATGCTCCACGATCATTATTTTGCGCCTGTCACCAAGAGCCAATTTCTTCCTAATATATTCCGCTAGAGATCAGGAACGGTGCGGCAGGACTAGAACCTAAAAGATTCGCTAGAGGCCGGACACAGGGTGTAATATACTCATTATTAATATAATAGCAATGTACTTTAAAATACAGGAAAGAAAAAGGAAAGAAAATCATGGCACATAAAAGTATTGTCTTACGCGGAACGGCCAAGGCGCTCGGATGCAGTTTCGCAAGCTACAGCTACAGTTTTTCTACAACGCGCGGACTCATCGTGAGTCAATGCAAAGTTCGTATTCAGGGGCTCGTAATTGAAATGTTAATGTTAGCATGTTTGTCCCAATTACTGCCACACAAAGATCACCAAATTTCTCGCCTAATCTACCCAGGTGTGACAACATTCCCGGACCACTCAACGTTATGGAAAGCATTTCAAATCAGAAAACCTATACAAGAATATAAACAATGAAAGTTTGTGTGACGCAAAGAAGACTTAAGATCCGGAAATCACTAGTCTAAACAGCCCAATTGTACCAACACTGTCATTGAAAGCATTTCAATTTGAAGACAACGTTAAAAAATCAGCAAGAATACTGCAACACCAATGTTTTCAAAGTAACTGTTGCACCCTTTTTTGTGACGTAAAGAGAAGTCTGTCAAACGCAGATCGCTGATCTAAACAACTCATTTGTACCAACAATCTCAAAACCGTTAACAAAAATAATTAACATTTCAAATCGCATCCATAAATTAACAAAAACCAGCAAAAGTAATGTAGTACGTAGCCGTCGTCACTGTGACCCAAAGAGAACTGAAAGAGCCGCAGATGGCTTGTCTAAACCGCTAAGGTGCCACTAACAACATTCCCCGAAACACTGACCGTTTACATTTCAAATCCAGCCATGAATTAACAATGAAAGTTCAGCAAGGATAATGCAGTATGAATGTTTGGTAAAAACCGACGCCGTCGTTTCTGTGACCCAAAACGAAACCTGAAATAGCCACAGATCACTTGTCTAAACCATTCCGTTATACCAACAATTGCCGGACCGTTTACCGTTAAGAAAAGCATTTCAAATCCTATCCCTGTATTAAAAAAAATGTTTTGTAAAAACGTGTTGGCGTCTGTGGTTTCTGTGAGCCAAGGAAGAGCTTGAAAGAGCCGCAGATCGCTTGTCTCAACCGCTCAGGCGCCAACATCTCCTTTGTACCGCGGATAGCGCTCCCGCGGGCCGAAAGTATCTCGCCCTGGATGGAGGCTATTAGTCATCGTAAAACATTCATTCGCCGCATACACGCCTTCCCCTCGCAGGGGCAAGGGCTCATAAATACTCCGGGTTTGTAAAGGGGCGTAAACGCAGGGGCTATACCGTCAACAGGCGCGCTTTGTGCGCTCCGAATGGCGTGACAGGCGTGCCAACTTCAGCTGGCGAACCGCACGTCTTATCTACTGACTGTCCGCGTGATGGAATAGAGGTGCCTGCGGGCAAAGGGTTTTGTGTTGCGGAAAAACTTTGATGTCGGAACATCTAGAAAGTTGTACTGAGATGATGAGTTGGTAACGTTCATACACAAATACGAACACGGAGTTCCGAAGACGAGATTTCTAATTTACACATTTCACAAATGTTGAACTTTTAAGCCAGCAGTCATATTTAACATTTTCTCGCCTCGTTCAACGTATTAAGTTCAAGAGAACTCAATTGGATAATTTTGCAACTAGTAAAATATTTCATGACGAAGAAGAACCTAATACATAATCAAAATAATCAATAAAACGTCGAAATAAACATAAATAATATACACAAAATTTCCGTACGTGATTCCTGCACAGCTCTTCATTACATTTGTAATTAAATACATGCACAATAAAATGACAATAATTATTTTCTGAATTTTATTATGTTACCGAGAAACGAGACATAGGTCTTGTACGAATATATTTTCTTTCGTTTCGACAAACTGAAAGAAAAGGTGATGTAACTTTACAAGACTACGAATTTAAGAAGTGATTTTGATGTTTACAAGTAAATTAATATTGTCGAGTGAAACATGTTATCGAGATTAGCAAGTAGTTTATTTGAGCATACGAACGGAATAATATGGAATATTTTACGATGTTGGAGACAATTCATATTTGATCTACAAATCAAAGCTGACATTATAGTTTATTATATAATTTGTGATATATTATAATTGCTATTATTATTATTATTATTATTATTATTATTATTATTATTACTACTACTACTACTATTATTACGCACGCCAACGACAGAGGGAAAACATACACCAAACCACCTCACTCACATTCTTAGCGATATATTAATTTCTTAACTCCGTAATTCACATTCACTGTCTTATCAAGCGCGTTTCACAAAACAGTAAGTGTGTTTTGGCGCAAACATATTTGTAGGTCAGCCGCCTCCTTTCGAGTACAACATTCCCTACATCTCGCGACTAATGACCGAAGCAGTGGAAACGCCACAACTCTTCACTCGCACCTGCGCGCAACCCCACCTCCACCTCCCCCTCCACCTCCACCCTCCGCCTCGCGATCGCGGCTTGCGCGCCCGCCCCCTCGGGCTGAGGCGCGGCTTTTGTCTCCAATTCAAAAA
>BOPP01000007.1:20454977-20518359 GCA_017312745.1 Gryllus bimaculatus | reverse complement strand
CCATCAAAAATGCATTAGCTACCGCCCAAGGAATAAATAATTAAACATGCAAATGAAATCCGACCACGCAACGCTGGAGTTCGCAGCCCCATCGCCAGGGCTGCCAACTTTCCGCTGACCGAGACGCGGAAGAAAAAAGTTGACCGACGGCCCGTTCCGGAAAGTAACTGTTACCGGGTGGTTGGCGCGCCTAAGGGCATGCTGGTTTGTGTCTGGGCAGTAAATATGATTTTTATACCTCAACAATAATGGTTTACAATGTTTGAGAATATATACGGATAAAAAGAATGAATTTTCAGCAGACAAATTTTAAATTCTAATTAGTCTTGTGAAAGATAACTTGAGAACTTAAAATGTTTCGAAAACTGTATGTACTATCGAACATCGTGTTTAAGTAACTGAACACAAACTGAAATCCTCAGTCCACCTAACACTGAATGGGAGGAATCATTGTGCAGACAATTTCGTTGACTGTCCCATACACTTTGCAGATATAAGGGGAACGGAAACTTCTACAAACACAATGGATTGGAGGCTACAGGTAAAGAACGTTGAGTGGTCTAATGGCATACGAATGAAACGGCAGACGACAATGGACTAGAAATTCCACCAGGCATTAGAATGCAGGGCTGCGTTTGGAACACACGAGACTAGCTCATCTTCATCCACTGTATACTGTTCCTGGTCAACAACGATCCATTTAAATTACAGACCCCTTCTTTAATCACTTTTAAATCGACGTTTACTATCCCTTCGCCACATCTCAGTTTGGTTGATTAGTGATCATGTCCAGAGTGTCTCAGAGGCGGGAGGGTTCCAACGCTTGTACCAGAACAATGGTACAAACAAGTACAGAGTTGGAGCCAAGGAATCACAGAACTAAGTCGTACGAGAATGTATATGCCATTCTGCAGCATCGCTAGTTCAAATTCAAGTCTATAAGAAATATAACTTAGCTCGACTTTGCTAGAACTCTCCTACGTGAAAACGCGACTCTTCCATCTTTCCAATTTCATACGAAGCAAAACACACATTAACTAAACGTGCTTTAATAGATTTGGGGACTACACGTCTACCCATTACCACAGCGTGATGGTACCCAAATGTAATACAGGTCCCAAATCTCATTTTGTAGAATACGAGGAGGGGAACAGCTCTAGGAAAAGGCTTCGAAAACAACGTTACGTTACAGCGCTAGCACGTTATGTGCGGTGGACGGAAAGAAGCAGACTCATAAGCGGGATGTATGCTGATGTTGCATTGGCGCCGATACGTCTTTTCATCAAATATTCACTTTTATAAAGTCAATTTGTAAGTCATCACTCTCTGCAACATTTCCTTTCCTGAGACCCACATTTGTTGAGATTGGATGGACGAGAGATACGCAAAATGTAGCTTATCTCTACTACTGAATGAAGAACTGGCTCAGCACAGCATTGCCGTTGGTTCTGCAGCTCCTAGCGTTTGAGTCCCGGGGAGGGGAGGCATATTTTCGACACCCGCGACATAGCTGGGTCGAATTTAGTCACCGTCTGGAGGAAAGTCTAGAAGCCAGCTGCTGTGATCAGTAGCTTTCCGCAGTTTCTCCTTCAATACCAAGCGAATGCCGCTGCTCCCCCTAAGACAGTAATAGCACATCTTTCTTTTTTGTCTTTTGTCTTGGTGTCTCACTGGAGGAGATATGTGGAGCGGGAAACTCCACAAGCTGAAAGTTGGTCGGCATCGTATCTCAGTATCCAACGGGGATAGAACACCGCCACTTTCCGCGATAAAACATCACAACATTAACAAGACAGCAGTTAACGTGTTCAGAATCAATCGATGAATATACTACTGAAGTAATAGAGTAGACAGTCGTATGAAGAAGGGCTCAATAGAACAAGAGGCTATCCCCACATTGTCCTAGTTCAGAGATATTGAGGTTTTTACTATAACTATCACAATACAACTTAGTGCACTTTTAACCAAAGTACACTTGCATCTAAGTCCAAACTGGATTTAAGTAACATATTACTCTAAATCAACAAAAGTTAAAGTTATATTAAATGCCAATAACTCCCACTCACAAAAACCAGTGCTGCTTAAACATGTGTTTTCTCACATACTTTCACGTAAAATTACGGGAAAAGTACTCGAATTTTAGAAAATTGTACTGGAACTTATTTCAAAATCTAACTTTAAGGAACAGATTTCATTAAGAGCTAATCTCAATCCTCATAATTGTGGTTGTAGGATAATGTCGAAAAATTTGTAAATTTTGGCAATTTTCGAAAAATCAGAGAAATAAACGAAAATGAGACCTCCGCCATTCTGTTCAACGTCCTTCACATTATCCAACAGCAAATTTTGATAAAAAATGATTGAGCCATTTTTTGAAAACTTTAAAAATGTCACAAGGATTCATCTAAGTACCTCCAAAAATTAAATTACCGGTTTTCAATTACTTTTCGTTTTGGAGAAAATCGGCAGAACAGTTTATACGCTAGCGTTTATACGTTCACAGAAGAACTCACGAACGTATTGTCATCATTCAATTTTTCGGTATCAAGGACCCACAAAACATGGATTCTGGCTGCAACACCAATTAAAGGATCTTTTTTACATTAATCAACTGAATTTATGCACTTTTTCGTTACCAGAGACCTGTCATAAGAGTTTTTCTACCGAAACTTCGCCATTTTTCCGCGCATCATTACATAACTTTCTCTCTACAGCGTCAGCGGTAGCGAGAATGTAAACCGAGGGATAGCCCCTTGTTCTTCATACGTCGGCTCAAGCGCTTTTAAAGCCCCCGCGCTAGTTCATGGAGCCGCCGCCGGCGCTTAGGTCACGTGACCTCACCTGCGGCAGAGAACGGCGGCTCCATCCATCACGCGCCTGTAAACGCCGAATATCATCACCGCCCTCGATCACCGCCACTCGTCTCCCCGGCCGCGGATTAGAGCCACGGAACAGCCAATCGCATTAACGCCGCAATCGCGCGCCGCCTAGCGGCGAGAGCCGTAATTAAACGCCACCATTCCAGGGGATCCCCCGCCCGCCATTTGCATATAGATCGCGGTTAAATAAGAAGCCCCGCGCGGATGACAGGGGCGGAGTCACCCAAAGGGCGGGGAGGGGGGAGCACAAATACGTTGTAACGAAGTTACAGGTGTACACTTTTTGAGATCGCTTACCTAATCGGTAAACAAATCATCCTAGTATGTGACTCGAAGTCTCTGGCAACCTCCCCACTGGCAATATTGAATGGTGGTCTTTTGTGCTTAGATTTAACAACATCGCAACAGGCCGTGTGTAGAACGCATGAATCCAAACTCACCGCCGTTAAGTGCGTGGATATCTTGTAGCTTCTGTAACTCATCGCTACACACCGGTGCAAAATTAGTTGCCTATAAATCACGAAAGCAATGTCAAACATTTCTCGTGGGACACTTCGTTATGAGATTTCTCACAAGTTCATTGGGAAAAAAGATAAACTTTGACCGCCATGCATGCTCTAGAAGAAGATCGAAATATTTATTCTGAACTAACAGTGTGCCTCTGTTAGCTAAACATCTCACCACCGTGGAAAACATCCCTCTTACTTTTGCGCAGACGAATAACAAACTCGTCGATGATTTCGACTGTTATAACTGTCGCAAATGAACAATGTTTTTTAGATATCTTGTAATGACGTAAATAAGCTATCTGCACTCGAAATCAATGGAACTTGGAGATGTGAAAGTGCTAAGTCGACAGAGGTAGCCTTGCTATTTATTGTTCAACATTTTCAGTAATCTGACCTGCGTGGGTTGACATCTTACTTACACGCATGTTTATCTACGTTTTCTGCTACTTGCTATAACCAGTTCGATAGCAGTGTTGTATTTGTAAGGTAGTGTAGTGTTGTATTGGAACGCTTCTGAAAAATATTTTAGATTGTTATCTATATAATGCAGAAAAACGCGAAATTAATTCATAATTATTTATAAATTACTAGCAGAACCCGTCAGATGATGCCCTGTTTTCTCTCTTTCGGTCAACAGGCACAAGATATCATCTCTCAAATGACTATGTGGTGGACACACCTAAACTTACCTCATACGCATCATTGTGTGCATTATTCTATTATTATTATTATTATTATTATTATTATTATTATTATTATTATTATTATTATTATTATTAACATTAGTATAAAAAGCAAAAAAATGTACATACAAATATAGTTATTTTTTCCAAAATATGTACGAAAATTATAAATATGTAAAATAAAAACGCATCATGTTTAAAATTGCTCCACACAAGTATTTGTGGAGTATCTTCTATCAGACTTAACATGCATTTGAGACGGCTGAAAGATAGTTCTTCCTCTACAGAAGTATTTGTGCACTAGTTTTTATCACACATATGAGTATTTTTCGAAATCTTCAAAACCTTTGTTGTACATACGTTGTTTACGAGAAGCTGGTGCTCAAGAGAATAGTAATACCATAGAATAGAATAGCCAGTGAAGGATCCTGGAGGGGAGTGGGAGGAGTATGTTTGTTTTACCCTATAATACGTGTTGTGCTTACAAAAGAAACACAAGGTTCACATTACTGAAGAAACTGGTGTCAAGCAAATATGAAATAATCACA
The DNA here is from genome assembly GCA_017312745.1 of Gryllus bimaculatus. Taxonomy (NCBI): domain Eukaryota; kingdom Metazoa; phylum Arthropoda; class Insecta; order Orthoptera; family Gryllidae; genus Gryllus; species Gryllus bimaculatus. Next base: position 20,513,740 of record BOPP01000007.1, on the reverse strand, counting down.
TTTCCGCAAACGTAGTTTGTATTACGCTTGAAATCAATTTTGTAGCATTAAAATCGTTCCTTAAATTCATCAGAGACAAAATTGTTGCTGTCAACAATGAAAAAAATGGTTTACAGCATTGCAGGGGATAAAATAATTTCATTTCAAAATGTCAAAAGCACTGACTTATTTTCCTAACATTTAAATTTGGGTAGTGTTACCATACTTATTACTACCAATTTCTCTCCATTGCCTCATCCCGAAATACACTCGATAAATTCACCGTTTTAAATCAATTAAAGTGACTATGCATAATAATGATGTGATTAATTGTGCTGAACATATTACTGTGTTCGCGACGCAATATCAAAATTATGCAACTGTAATCAATCCAATGAATTTCCCTAGAGGATCACTCCACATAAATTTATAATGAATTCAACATAAATATGAGAAACAATTATTAATCAAAGATCAATAGTTTTATGAATATACATTTCGCAAAAGTATGAATTCTCTGTGCCCTAGGCCCAAGAATGAAAATGCAATTTAAACGGGTATACAGAAACAGTTCGTCGTCCTAGTCTTATGAAATACAGGTAATGTAAGAATATGGGAGAAATCAATCTATTGAGGTTCTAATTATGTCAAAGGTTCCATAAAACCCAGAAATATAAGAGGGTATACATGAATAGTAATAAAACAAATCTAAAATATTTTAGGGTTTTTGGCACTTTCATTTAAAATATATTTGTTTTAGCACGAAGTGTTCCTATGTAAGTTCATATGAGTAAGTATGTGTGTATAGGAAGGTGCGAACTGGGGTACCAGCATAACGTTTGATAACTTATCGCACGGTCTCGGCGCCCGTTATTTAGACTACCGAACAAAATTGCCCGTATCTCCAAGCCACTTGCATCGATCTTCACATTTATAAGGCACTAAAAGAACTCGCAGCACACGTGAATACCAAGGCAAACATTCAAACCATTTTAGCAGGTCCGAATTACGCGTGTCACACATTTACCTATTCTTAAAGCTCTCATGGTAAAATCCATATTTCTTTGGTCACTGGGGCTCCCTCACTAATTTTCCTATTGAAATCACTATTTTTGGACGGAATCCAATACTCTACAGAAAGCACTGTCGAGATAATTAACAGAATTGATAATTTGGAAAACGAATACAAGCGGTGACTGTCATTGCCATCACCAAAGTCATTCTGAAAATCAACTATTTCGAATAATTTAATTTCTTCCTGTTTTCACACATGTTATACTCAGGCTATATTTTCAGAGTCGAGGCATGTTTGTTTTCTGGACGGGCTGAATCTTCAAGCTACTTTAAAATTACGAATAATAAGGCGTTCAGGTTATTTCAGGCTATGCTAAACAAAATAAAATCTTGCTCGTCATTTGAATAAGTAATTTTCCTCGTTTGCAACCAATATTTCTAGGTATTACTCACTATATTGGTAATATAGGTTTTTTCTTCTCTTAATACTCCCTCGTTGGCACGTACAATAGCTCAGGCAATGCTGTAAAATGTATAAACTTTACATTATTTTTTAATGATTTCTACGACGGATTTTAAAATTCTTTCGAATACTTTGAAACCACCTTCAGTATAAATCGCAATTAAGATTATCCATACGAGTGGTACTAAAAAAATGAAAAAAGTGTTATACTAGTAGGAATATAACGAAATACATAAAATTTATTTCGAATAAGATGACAACTGCACTAGTATGGGGACCCTATTTATCTTCGCAAGTCGGTCGTAAGAGCTAAAAATGGTAATGCGCTCTTACTAGTGTAGTTAATGTACTAATGTAGCTAACTGATTTGTCATACTAATGTAGTTCACCTCTTTTACAGGTCAGTACCTACCTGCTTTTTTAACGGGAATGTAAACTGGAGAGATCTGTGAGTACAAGTACTCTATCAACAGTATATTATTTTGAATGCAGACTGTTTCAATTTTTACTTTGATTTTATTAATATTTCCCTTTTACCGTCAAATAGCATGTACCATTGTTTCTGAGTACTACACACAGTTATTAAAACCAACGAATGCATTCTTATATTTATACCTAACATCTCTAACTTTAAAAACGCTCCACGTTAATCAATTCATTTGTTTCCGTTTGACGAAGGCGGGCACGTTAAAATAAGCGAATGCATTACTACATCTGCACAGTAAAGTAATCCACCCCACCCCCTCGAAAGTACCAGGTTAATCAACTGCACATCTCGGGGCTAACTCGGCGGCCGTAGCTACGCTAGACGCGATCTTCCATCAGCGACCGTCCACACGAATTAGCGACGCGGGTGGGGGAGTGCGGTGGAAGGGCGAGGGGGGGGCGCACATCAATCTCCCGTTGATGGCTGAACAAGCCGAATGCGAACGACCTGAATCAATATTGATATTGACTATTCCCATCGCGGTGGAGGCGCCAGTAACTTAATTAGCAGTCAATCTGTTCCCATCTTGCCGCAGCGCGGCGCCGCCGGCAGCTGTTTTTGTCCGTCGCTGGCAGCCCCCCCCCCCCACCATCCAAATAAATTACCCCTCTGGCAGATTGTGACGCTGACGTAGAGAAGTTGAGGGAGGTTTTGACTGCTAGATTGCTTTTGTTGAACTATTGGTGAAAGTGCTTGGGATGTTCGCTGGCTATTGATGGAAGATCCAAATCCCATTATGAGGATGATGCTCGTAGTTTTCTAGTACACTGTTTTATTGTAAAATAATTCTCATAAAACAAAAAATATAGTAACTGCACAATATTATTTTACCATTATACGATTATTTTTAATTACAATATCATGTAGAAACATGTTTCGGAAGTAAAACAGAAGATGCGATGTAACATTCTGATCGTTTATATTCTGAATGCTGGTTTCAGATAATAAACGTATTATTGACGTGGTATCTTAAACTAATTAGTTTTTATGCCTCATCTACTACACATTCCTATTAGCAAATACATACAGTAATACGGCAAAGAAATAAGCCAGATAATAAACAATATTCTGAAGAGGAAAGCAAGTTTGTTTTTAGCTCCTAATCTACAATATTAAATCTTGACGTTCATTATATTACAGACAGTTTGGGATTGCACCAGGTACTGTGCAATGTTGCCAGGCCAATGCTTTCCACCTTGCAATTCCTGTAGGACCGATAACATCGAAGAAGCTTGAGAGCCAAGTGTTTTTAGGTTCATCGACTCCTCTGACGGATTCGAAATCGGGTCATTCTCTTATTCGTTTTTTTGTACTATCTCTTGGCACATATAGTTTCTGGTCTGCTTTTTTTACACAGTTTGTCCAGTCTGTCAGGAGGCTGTGATTTTGTGTTAAGCAATGAACTTCTAATTAGTCACAAGAAATAACTCGGAATTTCAACAGACAAAATCCATCCATTAGTTCAAGTGATTACCAAAAAATTGTGTCACAAATTTCCGGCATCATTACTTCACGCACCACAGGTATAGGTAATGTAAATACGTTATTGATAATTTCAAAAGAAAGAAAAAAAAAAACAATATTCCGATGAAAAATTATTTGTATGCACCGTAATTACGAAAATACGTTTTCTTCCGCTGCAATAAAAAGTTGTGACGCGGAGTTATTTGGATTACAATAATGCTGTCAAATAATTTTGATAATGAGTGGCAGTAGAACCACAGCGTTTCGAACAACTGAAATAATCCCGCATTGCTATTCACTCGTCTAGTTGTGTATTCTGCTATAATTACACCGATATTTTTAAATATCCGATTTAAGATTCAGATGTTTCAAGTAGTTTAACCTGTACGTTATAACCTCTGAAAATCAACAATTATTGAAATGATATATTATTCTCTACTGATATGTTGTATACTGTAACCGGAGAAATAATTTCTACTTACAACAGAAAACAAAATTACAAATTTCAGGCAACACATTTCGATTTGACATATAAGGCACATCTTGACTAAACAGTGAATTATAAGCACAAAGAAAACTTGAGTAATATTTGTATTTAGCGATTATATGTGTCGGGGTTCCTATTCGGACACCTAACCACGAACCCGCGATGTCTCCTATTCGCTGAGCTTCATGAATTCGCCTTCCGTCGCCGGTTCCGCGGCCATTGCCCCTAAGTATGACCAACCCCGCATTCGCGTAGACGACAGAGGGAACTCACGAAAACCCCGGCCTTCACGGGGATTGAACCCAGCCCTTCCGAATGCGAAGTGAGCGCGCTACGCCCTCAGCCACTTCGCTCCACAAGAGTAATATAGTACCACTTAAATTGATGACCTAACTTTAAGCAAGTTCCACCAGAGCACTGCTCGAAATAGGTTGCTCTAGCAGTAACCCACTCGGGGCCGCCCCACACGTCTCTCTGGGCAAGGGACCGTAAGCCGCTGTCTCTGGTCTCCGGGCGATCAATTCGTATTTCGGGCAAGTCAACTACTTTAGTGATTAGTTACTGAGCGTAGAATTGTTTGGCGGGAGGTGGCGGCATTTCGTCCCTCCTGGAACTCAGGTGCGATTCCTACAGACACGATGGGGATTTTCCCCGTCCAGGTATCTCTTACCACCCCGCCGTGCTAAGCTTTCTACTGGTCTCTACTGGGTTGTGGTTCAGTTGTGCTTGTGTACCACGGGGAGGGCAGTTGAAGGAAGAGGAAGAAAAGAACCCGCACGGCGGCCAGTTTATTAAAATACTGCTCAGACTTTCGCCTTTTAATCATAGACGAAAACAAAACTACCGGCCTCGGATCTAAACGCCTAAAACCTAAAATTCACCTCCAGGCAGCGGCTTCGATTGAAGTGTAGGGCGTGATCTCCCACTAGCATGACACTGCCTCAGCCGGGACACGCTCTAAGCTCCCGACTATAGTGTAAGTCAAGTATAGACTAATCTCCAGACAAAAGTGTATCGCCCGCTACATAGCTTGCATGGAATGGGCAGGAAGCGGCCGAGGCGGCGCCCAAGAGGTGCAGTTTCAGAGGGTACGTGTCAACCCTCCGGCAGATGGGTGGCATGACCAGGGAATCGCACCCGGGGGGGGGCACGTGGTCACAGCGAGGCTACAGAGGCGGGCGAGCTCTGAAAAGGGCAGCATTGTTCTTCGCCTTTTGTCGCGCGACCGTCGCGAGCATGCCAGTGTGCGTGGAAGGCCGCAAGCTTGCGGGTGTGAGCGCCAGGATCATGTTGATAGGGGATTCGGCAGTTCGAGGATGCCAACGGGGAGCAATTGCTCCTATAGTAAAAAATGGTACGTCACTTATGTGTACATATGAGTGTGAGTGTAAATAAACTGTGTATATACCAAACCCATCTTGTCTGCGATTTGCCCAACCCACATCGTCACAAGTGTAAGTCAAGACAGTGTGATAGTCAAGTGCATGTGAATGTACAGGGCTCTCTCTGCGCTCCCGGGCTGCCAGTCGCTGCAGGCCTCCCAACTTCGCAGCTACTTCACCGAGGCCGAACCGCACAATTACTCTTAATAACACTCCTTAATCTTTTGGTTGGAAAGAGGTTATGTAGGCGTTCGTAACTGTCTGACTTTTGTAAAGCATTCGAATCAGTTCATATTTTACTTATTAAAAAATTGAATGCTTTTGCTAAGTAGGGGGTAAGGAAGGCCAAAGAAGTGGAATGAGAGCAGTAAGTAGCCCATTTGTTAGGGTACAACTCCGGCATTCACCTGGTGTTGATCGGAGAAACGGAAAAGTACGGATCAGACAAGCCGATCGCTAACTCTCCTCCAGACAGCGGCTGAATGTTCCGTGCTATGTAGCATGTGTCGTGGAAGCCTAGTCTCCCGGTCAGAGGCACGGCAAAGACATCAATTCATGCCCTGAGGACCATAAGCGGGTCAGACAGCGGCTGAATTCCATGTGGCTAGTGCTGAAAATCCCGCACCGTCTGGACTCGAACCCTACACGCTGCAGAGGCAACAATGCCCCCCCCTACCCCTGAGCAGCGCCTGTCAGCGCGGGCGGGGGCGGGGGCGAGGCCGCAGCAAAGGCGTCGCTCGCGCAGACGCCCCTCCCCGACCGCGAGGGACGAGGGCGCGGCTGCAGGTGCCGAGCGGGGCTGGCAGGCCGCCGAGCGCAGCGCAGCCGAGGGCGAGGGCGGCTGGCGGCGGGCCAGCGGCCCCAGGCTGCAGATACGGGCCCCGATCATTTTCCCTTCTGCAAATGGCCAGCCCGCTCCCTTGTTCCATGATTTAACACTCTGCGGTGGATGAAACACTGCTCTCACTCTCTCTTTTTCTCTCTTCATCTCCCTTTTATCGTTTTCCGACTAAAAGAAAACCCATGTACTATTTCTCTTCGACGCAGTCTGTAAGAAATTTTCTTTATACGTTTCTTCCTGACTTTCGCTTTTAAAGTTTCGTTTCTGCCCATTAAGAGAAAAAACTGTACTACTTCTCGTAGAGTGAATCTGTGAGTTTCAAATAGTTTTGTGTGCACTGCGAAAAAAAGGTTGGCATATCGCACTGTTATTTCTGAATCGGAGGGGCCAATCCGCGAAGCTTTGATTTTAAAGAAAGAAAAACTTCCTTCGTACACCTACCTTTTCTGGAAGGCAAAAATTGTTTCATGACACTACTTGCGGTACTACGTAAAATAATCATAATGGTAAATTATTGCAAGATATACTGAGGCGGCTTCCTACTTAATGGACAACCAAGACCCATTTTCTTGAATTGTTTAAATGGACCGTCATAAATAATTTCCTTTATTCGTTTAAATATTTCGATAAGCAGAACAGTGCGAAAATTGAGTATGTTGAGAGTACTAGGTTCATAAATATACAGAGCGATGGCGAGATAAGATCTAGAAGAGGTCGAGGTTAAGTTAAGTGCGAAAAAAAAAAAGCTGTACGTAACTGAAGCAAGCACGTTCGCGAAGCAAACCAAACGTGGAGAAATAGACTTTCACCGGTTCACACCAGCGTTTAGAGACTTCTGTGCATTTGAGTGGTGGAACGAGGAACGGACGGGCAGCCAAAGATTTTGCAAATATAAATAAAGTCGCATGGTGCTGGTGTTTGTTATCGCTGGGGAGTGCAATGATGTATTGAGTGCACTTGAACGACTACCAACACCAACGACCATACACATAAAGATCAATAAAGAGGCGCGAATAAAGTCGCTGAAGACTTTAGACTACAGTACGATACAAAAATGAGGCATACTCTAGTTGGGGCGTCCAAGTTCTCGCTATGATTTCGGCTGTCGGAGCAAGCACATTTCAGACGCCAGCCTTTAATCTCATTTATGGTCGTGAGGGCATCGACAGTAGGTGCCGCAAGGTCCAACGTAGTACGAAAATACATTATAACGAAATATATTAATGAATCATACGTGTCCTTATAAGTTATTCAACAGACATCAACTCAGGTTGCCAGGTCGATGACGGCGGCGTCACATGCATTAAACGTTTCGACAGTACCATCTCGAAATAAATTGAAGTCATGATGGACGATGACACTGCAAGCGGTTGGGCCAACACCATGTGCAAGTGAGACGACTGCAAACGAACAAATCGTCGAATTGAGTGCACGGGCATAATCTGCAGTTTTGTTGCCAACAGAAGCTATCAAAACGCTCCTTTCTTAGAATAATTTCGCGAGAGCGCGTTCTTCTGACGTCTCCTTTCGCGCCACACCACAAATGCAACGCTGGCGCCAAGCGGCTACTGCGACCAGAGGTCAACCTTGGTCTCGCTGGTACTACACGACGCCAGCGGGCGGAGGAGAGGGGAGGCCAGCGACCGCAGCGCCCCTGGCGGCTCCCACGGCAGACACCAAAGAGCGCTCAATTAATTTACGAGCCCGCTGCCCCTCGGCGCCGCAGCAGAGACCCGGGGCAGCCACCACTCATCGCACAGAGGTCGGTTGGGCCGAAGAAAATATTAACCTCGCAGCCCAAAACGGTGATGTGGGCGACCCATCGGCACTTGTTTTGTGTCTTTATACGATTGACTTGATTGACTCCCGCTACGTCAACTGCTAAGGTCATTAGTCACGCCAGTACTGTACGTTTTTTTTCTCGGGAGCTAGTGATCTTCTATCGCTGGATAGTGATATCTGCTCCGCCCCAGCCGGGACAAGCTCTAAGATCCCGACCGATCTCCAGGTATGTTCGGTAGTGTAGTGTAAGAAAGGGCGGAGTATAGAACAAGAAAGAAGGAACGATAGTACGCGGTCCTTGGTCCATTTTTCAGAATACTGCTCCGGTATTCTCTCGGTGATGATTAGAGTAACCACAAAAAACTACCGATCAGCATAGCCAGCCACTAGAAATCTCCAGACAGCGACAGAAGTCGACCTAGCTAGTGGAAAATCTTGCCACCGCCGGCAATCGAATCAGAGGACCTATAGACACATGGCTTGATGTCGTGAGCCACCTCTCCTCGTTTGTGACGTCATTCAAATTTATTCACTTGAAAAGGAAGCTCCTTACCTTTCGGGCCGGTCCTGCTTCTCTCTCTCTCTCTCTCTGAGGATATACGCGCACGCGCTTTGTTTCGCAGTAAGAATTATTTTCATCACAGGTTCAACCGGACGTCATACCATATAAGACCTTACAGTAGCCAGTTTTCTAGATAACATTTTATGTATTATTTGCGATATACTCAATTTTCTCACTCAGAACTGCTTAGGATATTTTGAGAATTTGTGCGCATAACAGAAGGGTGCACATAAATTAACTTATTTACACCTGACGTAATTAACCAGAAGACTGACAACGACAATACTGTGGAAGATAATATTTTGCCACTTTTTCACTTGAACACAAACATTTCTGTACTTATATATTTTTCGTTCCATTCTCTAATACACAAATAATAATTCAAGGTTTTACAATTTGGAATGGAAAAGATTTAATGTCATAATTCATCTCAAGGAAATATGTTTCATCAACCATCTCACCAGTGTTGTAAACCTAAGTGGATTACGCTGTACCAACTGACAGCTGCAGATCCCGGATATCCGTTAGCCCGCGTATAGGCAAAGACAGTGCGGGCTGGAGTGAAGGACAACAGGTCTTGTTATTTCTGGTTGACGCCGGATGTATCATCAATTGTTAAGAAGAGTGATCAAATCAAGTATTCCTTTTTCATTTCTCGCTACGGAGAGTTATCAATGCTGCGCGAAAAAACGGCGAATTATCGGCTGAAAAGTCTTATATAGGGTCCAGGTAATGAAAAAGTGGAAAATCCAAATGCTAAATTTAGAAAAAAATCCTTTTTACGTGGTGTAACCAGAATCCATGTTTTTGGGGTCCTTGATACCGGAAAATCGAATGACGGCAAAACGCCTCTCCGTGAACAATTCTAGCGGCTAAACCATTCATCTGTTTCTCCAAAATTGACATTCCCTAATCGATTTGACTGATGTCGTGACCCCTTGAATTTGAAACCGATATTTTAATTTTGGGCTTTACATGAAGTCCCTGGGATATTTTCAAAATATTAAAAAAATTGTCCCATAGTTTTTGAATAAATTTTGCTGTTGGATAGCGATGGACTTTTAAGAAATAGTGCAGGTCTAATATTCGTTGAAAACACTAATTTTTCGAAAATTGCAAAAGTTTAATATTTTTTCGGAGTCTTCTTACAATTAAAATATTAAAGATATAGAAATTTTCCCTCAATGTAATTTGGTCTTTAAAGCTAGGTTTTGAAATAACGTCACGTACAACTTTTAGAAAATTTGACTACTTTTCGCGTAATTTGCGTGAAAATATGCTGTTTCAGCACCACTAATTTGTTAAATCAGAACATTTCTCTATGAGACCACGAAAGCTCAAAATAATTGCTCCCTGCGCCGACTATCAGCGACCATGACAGAGTAAACTCGCAGTCAAAGAGACTTCAATTCAGCAGCGCCTGCAAGGAGCGCTGGCATCAGGCGCAGTGGCTGGCCGGCGTCCCATCACCCACGAGTGACGCCACCGGAGGTTCCCATCAAATCGGTTAAACCGGTAGTAGGACTGCTTTCCTGATCGAATAAATCGTTGGAATCGTTATATTGTGGCGGTATCTGCGCTATGATTGGTGGAACGCAGTTATTGCGGTGGCTCTTTCAAAATCTTATGTAAATGGATATTCATTAATAATGTAATTAGCATTTCATAAATCAACGAAACGAAACATTTAATCCATCGATAATATGTTTTATGTAAAATGCATGCAAGATATACAATTACTCATGGAATATTTCTAAAGTGTGTTATTTTTACATAACAGCCGTTATTTGTAGTTTATAAGCACTCAATGTACATTAAATAAAAGAAGTAGTTTGAAGTCGTAGTTTAAAGATGAACTCTTTAATATACAACACTTTAGAAAGTCGCTCGAAATACTCTTTGCAGAAACCCGGGTTTCCCTCTGTGGAAATCGATTCATTACTTGTACTAGCGCCACCATGGGGCAGGCGGGCCATCAAAGAATTACATGGAAATCCGACCGAATCATTCGGTGGAACCGTACCAATCATGATTGAAACCGGGAGAAAAGTCGATGGCAACTCAAAACGCAACTCCTAAAGACAAATAGTATTTCGAAATGCCATGGAACTGACACCATTACGGAGGAATACACTTTTAAAAATATAAAAGAAATTCTTTATAGTGACTCACAACAAAATATTGACGCACTAGCATTGTAAATTCGTGTGCAGGAGAAGGGCGAACCAATAATAGTTGATCCAGCGATTCATTCGATTGAACTGCGGGAAAGAACGGTTGATTCATCCCATCACTCGTTGCCATCACAAGCGCACACGCGGCTATACGAATCTAAAGTACAGGGTCACTTAACAGTACGACAATTCTACGACACACATATGGCGCAAAGTTAAAATATTGAATAGGAAACGGGTTTAGTTGGGGAACAAAATGAAAGAAACTGGTAAGGCTTTAACATTTAGTTACACAAAATAATGTACAACTGAGCCTCGCAAAATAGAAGAAACATTGTTAAAATACTCATTTCGAAATTAATCTTCAAAAACACATCATCCAGAGACTTACAAAAGCAAAAAACACACAAACATGTATCAAGTCAAAACCCGAATAATAATAGTGAAAATTAACAAATTATCATTGATACTCAATTATTAGAATTATTTTTATTTTAAGGTGCAAGAATAAAATAAACAACTTTCATATCTTTCATATTGCAATTCTCACAGAAAACATGAAGGGTCATTATCACATTATAGGCAGGACTGGACAAACGGCCCGTCACCATTGATTGTGGTTGCAGCAGAAGAGTAGAAGACGAACCTCTCTTACAATCAGCAATGCTGCATCTGATCTATTTGGTTCAATTAATAGAGTTTCCCCTTTGAATCTCCAATATTTTCATTGGGCAGCTTCAACCCTTCAACGCTTTTGTCGTAAAGACACAACAATAATATTAACACTGATAATCCATATTGTGATAAAGAAAACATTAAAGGCACCTGAATAGTAATTATCACATTATCGGCAGGACTGGACAAAATGGACCATCAACGTTAATCGTGATTGCAGCAGTTGATTAAAAGACGAACTGTTTACATTGAGCATGCCCATATCTGAACGGCTTAGTTCTTTTAATGGAGGTATGCACTTAAATGTACAATATAATCTATGAAAAGCTTCCATCCTGCCGGATAGCTTTCGTCGTGAAGACGCAACAAGAAAATAATTGATCTCTCTTATTTAATTTGATACAGAACACATTTATGGTCTTATTATCACATCACTGCAAGAGACGGACTAACGGTCTATCAACGTTGACTAAAGTTGTAGCAATGCATTATAAGATGAACTTCTTACATTCAGAATGCCCGCATCTGCACGGTTTGCTTCTTTTAATGGAGGTGTCCACCTTGATGGAATCTCCAATGTAATCAATGGTCAACTCTTCCCCGGCGCGGATGACTTGCGTCGTAAAAAAGGCCAGCAGAGGCAGACTCGGGTCCAAGCAGTCGATCCACACAAAGCAAACCGTCAGGTTGGGCTTGCACGAGTGGTTGATGAACCTGGACACGTTCCCGTAGATGGTGCCGTCGACGGTGTACTTGTGGTTGGCGCCGTTGTAGTCCATGTCGAAGAGGTAGGCGTGCGTGTTGTCCTGGTACTTGTCCATGCGGCTCTCGGCCTCCTCGTTGGTGACGACCTCCCCGACGTAGCAGCACACGAAGGATCCCTTGTCGATGTCCTGCAGGGCCTTGACGCCCCAGCCGCAGCCGGTGCTCGTCCGGAAGATGCTCAGCTTGACCCGCCGCCCCTTCTGCACCACCCGGTTGTGGCACGACGCCCCGCAGCCGCACCGCTTGTTGCACTCGTAGATGGGCGTGTCCGCCGGCACGCTCAGCAGGCCCTTGGGCGAGTACGCGAAGCTGTACGTCGCCTTGGCCAACTTGCTGCAGCACAAGGAGCGCGCGTCGCACGTCCTGCACTTGCAGCCGACGGGCGGGTCGTCGGGGATGAGCACGCCCGGGCCCGGGATGTACTCGTTCACGTAGAAGAAGTTGTCGGGGGGCCCCTCGAGGTCCACGTCGTTCTCCACGTGCAAGGGCAAGCCGTCGTTGGTGGACAGGCTCATCTCCTCCTTCCACTCCCGCAGCGCCGTCAGCTGGCGCACGCGCCGCACGTAGAAATACTTGAGCAGCAGGTTGCGCTTCAGCTTCTCCAGCAGCGTCGAGGTGCGCTTCTCCGGGTACTTCAGGAACGTCGTCGCCAGCTTCTTGATGTCCACTTCCGACTTGACGGTGTATTTTTTGGTTCGCCTCTCCTTCAGCAGGCAGTGCATGAAGTTTTCTAAATTCTCCTTGGTGGGTTGCACCATCAGATGCATGTACTCGTCGATGCACTTGCTGGGGTATCTTTCGCTCTCTAAGGAACGCACGTACTCCTTAACGCGTGCTTCGCAGTCTAAATGTTCCGCAGGCTCCCAGGTGTTGTACTTCGAATGCCAGTACTTCCATTTCACGAGATAAAACACGGAGCCCGAAGGGAAAACGCATCTGTCGATTATCGTTTCTACTTCGTACTCCACGCTTCGCTTCTTGGAAGGGCTTTCCTTTTCCTGGTCGTCGTCATCGCTGTCGCTTTCTGCTCTGTGCTTTCTCTTCCGGATGTGCAACTCTTGTGCTTTATGCAACTTGTATACGAGTTTTACGTTCCTTATGATGAGAGTTTCCATGTTCTTCTATCTTCGAGTATAACTGTGGCCGATGACGCTGAAACAAAGTAAACATCATTGCAGTAAATTGAATACAATTATCTTTAATCGTGGTCTTACTTGTAAGAATTAAATAACTGCAGTTATCTCTGCGAATCGAGATTATTCGGTTTATTTGTAAGAAATACTTGAAAAGATTTATAATTATTATTGATGATGATACTTCACTACTCGTCATGTCATTAAAATTGCAAAATGGTAAAAATATGGCTACATAAACAATTCATATGGTAGAAAAGACAAGCTAAATTTAACGAGACAGATCTGACAAATACCAAAAGTTAGATATTCATCAGAGATGAATGATAAAGGACCCCATAAGGCAGCTCCCAAATATACGCCTTACAATTCTGAGTCTTGTAAAGGAATTTTGCTTTTCCATGAAACTAATCTGGATTATAAAAATAGTTTCGAAAATTTCAGAACGAGTGTCGTGTTAAAGGACACAGGTGAAATTTGATTTCCTACAGCATATCACAATATAGGATACTTCGTTCAATATAATGCAGTTTGAGTGGTGCCCTTCTGCAAGATTGTTCATTGCAACGAAGTCACATTTTTCTCCTTTCTAGAGTTGTTTTACGGAAAGATATATTCTAATTAGATTACGAATATCATACTTGGTGTACGTCCATTGATAAGATTACTCAATGAGCAACCGAGCTTAAGGTATTTCCCTTTTCGGGCAATAGCATGATACCAAACGTTGCTTCACTATGCGCTTTCTTGAACTCTCCTTTTGCTTGTAATAGAAGGAGAAGCAGAATAATCATACTTGCAATTGCAATGCATTTACCGATGCAAATAAGTTTTCTATAATTCGAGAATGAATATATTATTTTTTTAAAAGTATTGCTAATCTCACGCTTTTTTCGAATTTATTTTTGTCTATTTATTTTAAACTTTTACTCATTTTTCAACTATTTATAGTGAAAATGACGGGAGGGGATTCTAGTACTCGAGAAAACGTGCACAAATGATCTTCTCCCCCATACGTCACATACAGTTTACACTGTTTTTTTTTTCACTAAATAAATATAAATCTAAACCACGTAAGTGTATTCCAAAAACGTTGCACACAAGAGCCAGCCGTTACAATCCACACGACACAAATTTCACGTTAATTTCAATCTCGTCGCGTCCGGACGATTCTTCTGGTTAAGGCCGCATCACGAGCCGGTGTTTAGCTTCATTTTAGTACAGAACCTTTGAAGGAAGTGCCTCCACATGCACCCCATTCAACGCACAAGTTCAACTTAGAACAGCTTTTAAACTACAACTACACAAAACCAGCTACAAAGGACCTAATAAGAAACATTTTGTTGCTTAGAACACGCGTCACAATTAGTAAAAACAACACTGCAATTATTTATAGTATATGTAGCTCACGTAACTTTTTCACAGTTTGTAGGTCCAAATGTTCATCAGCAAGTCGTTTTGTATACATGTTTGTGCTCGAGATAAGCCAACCTCGGGTAGTAGTAACTTGCCAACGTCGCGAAGTAACAATCCCTGGCCGAGAAAACACAAACGTCAGGAGCGGAAGTCTTCGCAATCATATCCCTAAAATGAATTGTGGCGCCGGGTGCTTCGTGCTAGGGGTTGCACTGGCGGCGCTAGGCGTCCTGCGGCGTGACGCTCGCCTCTCGGCGAGCGAGTGTCGACTCGGCCAGCGCGCCGCTTCTGCGCCACGCGCCACTCGCAGCGCCTTCGCTCGGCTCGGCTCGGGCCGACGCTAAGCGCGTGCCAGCGGTGGGCGAGTTGGGGACGCTTCGGCTTTGGCTGAAGAGCAGGTGGGCGTCAGGTGTACTTCGGCTTTTAGAGAAGTGCGGGTAGGCATCAGGTTCAGATCGGTTTGGGTGAAGTGCTAGTGGACGTAGGGTTCAGATCGGCTTTGGGTAAAGTGCAGGTGGGCATCAGGTTCAGATCGGTTTGGGTGAAGTGCGGGTGGGCATCAGGTTCAGATCGGTTTGGGTGAAGTGCTAGTGGACATAGGGTTCAGATCGGCTTTGGGTAAAGTGCAGGTGGGCATCAGGTTCAGATCGGCGTTACATGAAGTCCGGGTGGGTTCAGGCTTACATCGGCTTCGGGTAAGTGAGAGTGGGTATCAGATTTTTTGTGAGCTTTGGCTGAGGCGCGGGTGGGCATCACATTCACATCGGTATTAAGTGAAATCCCGGTCGAGTAGGATCGGGACAAGCTCTGGGCGGGATCGGTTTCGTGTCAAGTTCGGGTTGGGATCGGGTTGCATTCGGGTCGGGTTGAAATCCGGGTGGAGTAGCACTCACATGAAGTTATACGTGAAACATTTCAAAGCATAGAAGAAAAACACTTCGCACGCGAAATATTATAACTCATTATTTTTTATTCTTCGAGTCAGCATTGTCACCATAAAAGACAAGACAATTTGCGGTTGATTTCATATTTACAGTACGTGACCTAATGATGTGCCTTTAGTGATAAAAGTAAGTTCAAACTAGTACATTTTTTTAAAATTTCAACATGCTCAGCGCTTTGTAATCACAGTTATAAAAATATGGAAAAATCCAAAATAAATGCTTTGTATTTCGCAGCAGATTTTATGTAGTATACCATTTTATTAGTTATCCCGCATAAGTTAAAAGCCTCCGTCGAGGGCATGAACAGCACAAATTGTGGTAGTTAGGTCATGGGGGCTAAGAAAGACGACTGAACAAGGGAGAGAGCACGAGGAACGGGTGACAGGGAATCACAACAGAGGGACATGAAAGGTGTAATAAACTGAGAGGGAGATCCAGCAGTGACGGAGAGTGCGCGACAAGAGATCGGGAAGGACAGGATTGGAGAGAGAGGCTCATAAGATGGAAGTCGCAAGAGAGAAGGGCGGCACGCGGAAAAAACCTCCCCTCCCATTCCCCTCGCCAGGCGTCTCGAGGGAAGCGGCAAAGAGAGGGGAGGGGGAGGGGGAGCCGATTGCGGACGGGGCCTCCTCCAGGGACGGCGTCGGGCAGACGACGTGCCGCGCTGCCCAGCGCCCCCTCCCCCTCCCCTGGCGCCGGGATAATGGCTGCCGAAATGAGCATGCGAAGCCTCGCCGCCAGCACCACACGAAATTTCATATTCTCTATGTAATTTTAAAAAGGGACAAGAAATTGTGAAGCCTCAAGGAAGAAAACATGATTCTTTTACAACCTATAAAATCCATTTCAAATGCTATCCTGGTTGGAAAACAAATGACCAGATGAAGTGTATACACCAAATATAACTTACAAGGTTACGCTGAAATTTTCACACGCTTTTCTTTTTGGAATCGAATGAAGTGCGTTGTTTTTGCATAGTTATTACAACGAAGCTCTACGCCATTTCCAGAGAACCTTGCTTGAAGTGCGATCTACGGATATCTTTTTGAACCACACGCCTCGCTTAGTCTTAACCAAATGATCGCAGTGCTCAACAGTATTCGGATATTTCATCTTTAAAATGCGATGTAATGTAGTAAAGTGTCGTTAATACATAATTGTATTTAATACGTAGTTAAAGTGAAAATAGATAGTTAATCTTCAGTGAACTGATTTTGTACAAGAATTGCATTCAGTTAATACACTTCATTAGCAAAGCATTGCCGGGTCCACTAAAACGTTATAAAAATAAACTTCAAATCGGAAGCAAATTGCAATGTCTGCGTTGGGGCGGAGTCGTTTTAGAGTGGGTTCAAACTCAAGCACGTCAAGGACACAGTCATTGAGAGATCGTGCGGCAAGTTCAAGGCAGGACATCGCGCATCTCATTGTGTAATCAAAATCATCCTTTACCATTACTCAAATGGTACTGCTCGTTAAACAATTTTTTTTTTAATTTTAATTTACTGCAATATGTTACTAACGAAATGACAAAACATGGGTTTGCGAGGCTTCGTACCATGGAGACCTTCGGACCATTCGTACCTTCGGACCATCGTCAATTGTATAAAGAGCATCTTCATTGTGTTTTACGAACGAAATTCATTAACTGCAAATGCATCGCTTCGTGTCTTACGAATTTACGAGTGACTCGCATTTCATAGTGAACACTGTATTCAAATATGCTATTCATTGATTGAAATAGTTCTCCCGGTTTAATTGAAATGTGATATTCATGACGAAATACATCTTTCACCCCTAGCTTCGAAATCCCGCACCCATTTCGGAACGTTGAAACAAATTCAAATAAAGGTCATTATGCAGCGCGCAGAATCATAAACTATTTCGCAAACATTCAAATTAACACCTCAACTAACGTCGTCAGTTTCGTTTTCATTATCCACTAGTCGGAATTGTTCCCCGCCGTTTTCCATCCATAAATGGTCAAACCGCAGGGAAATAAACATGGCTGTCCAATTGAAACTGTTCGATTGCGAAATCGTTCAATAATCTGGGTGTTTCTATCCCAGAGGAGAATCTACATATGTATATGCAATCGTAAGTATTACCGTATCGGTTAATATATATCCGTAATAGTTTTGTCATAAAATCAAATAAAAGAGACGAAAATGATCCCTTTTATGAATATGAACATGTTTGAAGACATGTTATATTACGAAGAAACACAAGTGATAATTGCACCAGCTTTCTACACAATTCTTTCAGCAATAAAAATAATTTTGTTTTCCTTCCGATAATGCATGCATACATGATACCACGATGGGGCAAATGTTACATATCTTCATTTGCTCTACATGTCCTGGAAATTTGTAACACGCTTGAGATACTTGTTGCAAAGTGTAAGCCTCAAAGTATTTTCTCGTATGTCCTTGCAAAAATTTTCCGGTCAAAGTCAAAGAACTACTATAAATATTTCTCTTCTTCCCCTTTCTTATTTAGGAAGATATGAATGGCAATGTAAAGAAACCAACAACCGATGCTCATCAAAGAGTTGAAAAAACCATGTCTTAAATTTCAATAGAATGTCAGAAAGTATTATTAAATCGGTGAAACGATTCAGTAACAATTAGCTCACTAGTAATTATTACATTTTATCACATGATGGATATCCTTGGGACATGTCTTCTCGACGACAACGCATTAGCACACCTCATTATAGATGTTTCGCGTAGTAAAAGCGCTTGACGGCGTGGCTTGTGGCACAAGGCTCAGAGGAACTATCTCCCACCATCTCTGTCCCTCTCCGATGACCGTCAAAACGCGTTGACGAAGGCCGCTGCAGTCACGCAACAACGCCACACGATTGGCGCCCAACGTGTGCAATTATGTCAACTGCCACCGACACCGAACGCGTGGCGACACCACATTCAAGATTGGAGGGGAAACTTGCCAGGAGACTGCTCATGGCCATGAAGTTCAGTTAATGCTTTATTTTACGTGGCGAGGCCCAAGCCATTAGGCCCGCTCTTCTGACACTCTTCGCTGCTCTCCTTCATCATCTACTGGAGAAAGACGAAATGAAGGCGAAACAAGCGAACTGAATTTAACACAGAGACTCCTTTTGAGCTTGAGATCATTTACATGCAATGAATCTACAACAAGGGACAGCCGGATTTACTTCCATATGAAGTAAAGCGTAGGAACATTTTTCGCCTTTAATCGACTTCATTCGGGTTTGAACTAGCAAACTTATGTAGAGCAACCTGAAGCTAACCGTCGTAACACCGAAGCCACTGCGGTGCTAACAAAGTTCTTGCGCAAATTTATTTTCCCAAGCACACGTACCACAGCAATTGGGCTGTTCCGCCGCCTTCCTCGCGAAGAGCGGCGCCCTGGCCTGGTGCGTCCGATGGAGGCCGAGGAGGAGGAAGCCGCCATTTTTCCCCATTTCCTGCCGGCGATTGGGTGCGCGGGAGGCAATCTGAATCTGGCCGCCCCTCCCCGCTGGGAGCTCCAAGACGGAGCCCCCACTCCGCCAGGGGCCGCCCCAAGGGTGCAGAGCCGCGGCTGATGATGGCCATCACGGGGGGGGGGGGGAGGCTACGAGAGAAACTAGAGGAAGAGCGTTTTTGTTATGTAGTTTCTGACGATCAATCTGTAAATCAGTGACTACACTGAGACTCGCCGTTGCATTTTCTCACATCACTAAGGTTTTGAATCATAAATGATTCGTACAAGAAATTATGCAATAAATTATTATTATTATTATTATTATTATTATTATTATTATTATTATTATTACCAAAATGTTCCTCCCAGTACTGTTATTTCTCAACAACTTCTACTATTATTTTTTTTAAGTGTAGAAAATTTATGAATCTACATCAGTGAGACAAAATGCACTAAGCAAAACCTCTGGCTGTAATATTGGAGGTGTATGACATGTTCCAAAATATTTGAACTTTTGCAATTGTCAGACTTTCGGAGATTTTAATGAAAACTAAAAATATTTATAAACAGTCATACGTCTATTAGAGAAAAACGCTAACTAAGTCTTTGCAGCAAGTTTCCAGAAAATTTTGAAAATCTCACAGCTTTCACGTAAAACAATCGCAAAATTAAAATATCTTAATGATCTCCTAACTACATTTTACTATCTGATACCAAGTTTCTTGTCAGAAGCTTTTAATGTGTCAGTTCAATCTGTCACAAAATTGTATGCAGCTCCTCTCCACTCGGAGCGATCTTAACCATCTTTGCAACAGCGCTTAGTTCTGATGTGTATGTAAAGTTATAGCTCAAAAACTGAAACGGGTTTAAAAACAGAAAATTTGAGGTCATATTCCTGGGGGATTCCAAAAGAAAAGTAAAAAGAAGACGAGCTAACGGAGTTCACGAGGTCTGGGCGGTTGGTCGACCGCCAAAGATTTTGTAAACGAAATATAGGATTGAGTTAAATCGAATAATTGAAATTTCCACAATCTTTGTTGGAGTGAAGGAGTGGCTCCCACTCGTACTAAGATCCGCCTTCTCCCGAATCGGGCGGCGGGGCGTGGGCGTGGGCGTGGCGTCAATGGCGCGCGAAAGAAGCAGCTGGTGGCGCCCGCCCCCGCACTCGGCGCAACAGGAGGCTCAACGCGGCGAGATAGCAAACCAACCCAGAGGAGAAGAGGCAGTGCGACAGCCGTTCCCTTACGTTTTGGACTAAGCGGAGTGTAGTTCATGTAAGCTCCTCTTTTGTTTACTTGTAATTCCATTGTTATTTAATACTATTATTTTTTGTGAATAAATAAGCTAGTCTGAATGTGAGTTCGACAGTTAAAATATGCAACTTCGACTGCGCTCTCTGCAAATATACTACAGAACGCTGACAGTTTTTCACCGCTTATGCGAAACCATCCACACTGGGCTAGAGAGGGAATCCCCAACCAAATTTGAAACAGATTTGAGAAGAAAACATTGCAGATTGTGACAAAAGAGAAAAAGCAGGCAGACATGAATCACGCACGTAATGGGAACTCGGAAACTACGCATTCTGGTCCCTTATCACACTATTTTAACGGCTCCAAACCCTCGTACGTATCTTATGCACTAAACTTGAAAATTGAAGATTTTTGACGAGATTTTACAAATTTAGAGGGCATCCTCTACTACCTGTAGCACAAGTTGTGAGGTACATTCAAAGTTCGGTTACAATATCAAGCTAAATTCACTAATAAATCAGAAAAAAGTGAAGTTAGCACGGGTCTCATTACTTATATTTAATGCACTTTTCTTTCGGCATGTTAATGAGTGTGTGCTACACACATACATTTTAGGAAGCAATTACCTTTCTAATGAGTAAATTCTGTCAACAGGGTGGGTTTTACATCACAGTACGAGCCCTAAGAATTTCAATTCGTGTTGCTGTCGTTAAAAACAAGGTTCTTGTTCATAAATTATGTGATTATTTTTACTAACCAGATAGAAGTGCAGGAGATTGAATGTCCGAGGACATCTCAATTCTGCAAAATAAAAAAATAAAAAATTGCTCGCAGTCCGTTTGTAAGGGAACTGCAGCTCCGGCATTCACCTGGCGTTGATCGGAGAAACCTGGGACAACTACCAACCAGAGCGGCCGGCCACTAGAATTCTCCTCAAGACAGCGAATTTCCACCGCACTCTGCAGGTAGTGTGGAGAACCTGCCCCCGTCGCGTCTGAAAGCCCATACTTCTATTTTTCTACATGAGCCGATAACATTAGCCCATTGTCACGCGTTCTGACTCATAAAATGAATATTTTTAACAGTGGTAAGAACATTTCTGAGGCCACTCGTCCTGTTGAGAAGGACGTTCGCGAATGAATTGAAAGGATTCATGTTATAAGGCAGGAGGTGTAACAATGCTCTAATGTCATCGGCCACTAGAGAAAAATCGAGGTCTAGGGGCTGGCAGCCATGCTACGGCACATGAGCCGGTGTGAGGCGTGACCCGTCTCCGCCAGCTGCCAGGCCCTTCCCGCAAGTGTCCGCCGCGGCGTGGGCGGGCGGGCCGTGGGCTGGACCTAGGCCAAGGCCCCCTGCGCTCGCCTTGGCTCTGCGCCGCCGCCGCCGCCATCCCCCCCCCCCCCCACCGCGCGATCGACGCCTCAACATGTCGGCAGCGCAGGGTCGCACTTCCGCGTGGAACCGTTAGCGTATATTATATTAAGGAGATGAAAAGAGAGATCAGAATCGACCCAGAATATAACACATTCATAGGCAACTACTGCTGGATGCTCTACCGGTTCACGTCCCGCGGAATACGAGTATTAAGAGAACGAATACAAGTCACAGCTTCACAACCAGAAAAAAAAAAAAGATATGAGACACTTAAATGTTTTTTTAAATATTAAAAAGTGGATATAATAAAAATTGTGTGTTTTACTCACTAGGAAACGTGTTTTATTTTTCACATACTCTTAATAAGAATGATAATGTAATGTCGGTTAGCTGAAAAACTCCATAGGGCGTTGTGAAAAAATGGTGCGTCATGGGATGAAAGTGAGCTCAGATATGAAATCAGCATCCGAAAAGACTATATATTTTGTACTAATTAAATATATATATATATATATATATATATATATATATATATATATATATATATATATATATATATATGACCTTTAAATTTGCAGCCCTATGCTATTAGAGTTTTTGCACGTCGGCAATTGAAGATAAGCGGACCCGGCTAGCGTCACGTGACGCCTAAAACACCAATCACGGTCTCTGTAGAAAACACAAGCGTTAACCGGGCTCGTTTCGGTAAGCAAAGATTCATGACGTGCACCGAATCGGTTACAGGTTATACGGACTTGTACTTGTTTTGGGTTCTTAGTACACTAAGAACGGGTTTTCTGCAAAACATGATGTTTGCTATTGAAGGAAGATTTGGCTTCCAGTCTATACGAGGATGGAAGCCAATGAAGAGGAATACTGAAAGTGTCGAGGTTTTGCAAACGGATAGACCTCTTAAAATACGAAGCAATTCAACGTTCCAAATTTTAGAAATAATTCTTGGGTTGTGTAATTGTTAGCGTACCGTACAATTGCACTGGCCAACAGTAAAAATATTTCCGGCTTGAAAGTAGTCATTTCTGATTCATTTGATGTTCAAAACAATATCAAATATCGCATTCTTTATTTTCGGCCCAAACTTGGTGTACTTTGGTTATTTTCAGAAGAAAAAAAATCCGAAGTACATTTTTAGTATAAGCACTTGAAATTAGTATATCTGAAAAACTGGAGCTAACAAAAGAAAATTATGGTAACATTCGCTTCTGTCGACCACAAATTACGGTCCTTTTGCTATTTTGAGAAGGAAAGAATTCCGAAGTAAATTGTTGTTGAGCAGTGACATCGAACGGTTATTACGGAGCACATCGGTGTATCGGATGATTGGCGTAACGGTTATACCAAAGGTCGCGGGTCCAAACGCGTTCCACGCAGTGGATTTTTAAGGGCGGAAAAATCTTTCGTGCGCCTTCCTTCGGAGGCCGGGTAAAGTCGGATGTACCATGTTGTAGATTTAGCGCATGTAAAAGATACTGAACCTTAAAAGAAACATCCGAAATTTACATTGTATTGATTCTTAATAGTCCCACAAACGATCAAAAACGAACAATATTCTTCAAAGTGAATTAAGTAACTCCCGAAAGAATCTGTGATAAATTAATGATCCGTAAAGGTTCGATTCGCGTAGCGGGCAAAGTCCTTTGAAGGATCATGTACGTTCAGTGAAGTTCCCAGTCCCCTAGCAATGACCTCTGAACGATAAGATCTTTTAAATTCGTACACCCATGAATTTGTATTTTTTTGAAGTAATTAGTCGCTTCATCACTTTCCCTCCTCTTCTCGCCCATTTACTTCGTACGCCCACCTTCACTGCATCAACATGCACACGGCCGCACCGGTTCCGTGTCAGCGTTTTGTTCCGGCGTTCGATTCGCGGCCGAAACTAATGGACTTTTGATGCAAAAATCGATGGCCCGCATGCCTCGTTATTAAACGATGTGCACGAGGCCGCTTGGAACCACTTGGGTTGTCTCGGCAGAATAAGCATCTAACAAGAGGTTGGGGCTAATGCGCTAATATCTAATACAAGCAAGACCGAACGTCACTGGTTAGAGAAGTAAATAAGCACTTCTTATTGGATGCCTCATAAAAGTTACTACTTATACACTTATCAAGGTCGTACGATAATTAACTCAACTTATACGCGGAGTGTTCAATGATATAACAAGAAAACAATTACAAAGTCAATGGATTTTTTTTTAAAATAATATATTTGGACCTCAATTCTCTTTGATTACTTTTACAACAATCTGAAGCGTTCTGAAGGAACGAAAATGAACAAATAAAAAACTTTTGCCTACTCTGCAAGCCAGAATGTTCCCGCTGCCTCGGTTCTTTCGGGCATTAATGTATTACGTGTAGAAAGTGTAATTAATACAAAAAGGTCATAAATCAAAACTCGCTAAATGTTGATGTTAAACTGAATCAGATTGGATAAATTTTCCAGAGAACTGTGCTATATTGTAATGATATGATACATCAACCCCCAAAAATCATAGCCGTGAGTAAAGCGAATTTATTTTTATTATTTGTGTTATTGAGTTAGGGGGTTGGTGAAGTAGACGTGAGTTTCGGGAAAAAGTGGAGCAAACCGACGTGGGGCGGATGTGCACCAGAATAAGGGGAAGCCAACAGAGAGGGAATGCATTTAATCCTGATTGCGCAAAATGAAAACAGGAGCGCGTGTTTTCGTTAAAATATTGAATTTGTTGCAGTGTCACACGAATTTATTTTATTCCTTATTCTTGGGCAGAGAGCACGCAACTTGCATGGCACTGTTCAGCTTCTCCCGGCCACTAAGTCGGATCAGCCAAACCCGAGCGCTCCAAGCGCCTCTCGAGGCAACGCACCCCGCTTAGTTTGGCGCTGGAGTGTCGCCTTTTGGCAACATCGCCGAGTGCGCTGCCACGGAGCCCCTCAATTACTGCGCGCCGTGTCTCCTCGGCTGCATCTACACACACACTCTCTGCCTAGGGCCCTCAGAGCGCGGCAAGGCGCGGCTCGTGGCTTGCTTAGCGCTGCTTCACCTGCGCTCGCGCTTCACACTCCGCTGCAACTCCCGTCGCTTACCCCCGCGACATCGGCAACTGAACGAAGACCGCGCAGTCAAATCGACTCTTCACAACAGATTCAGGACACTCCAGTTTAAACAGAGGGGCACTTGAAGGTCACGAGTAGTGATGCTACATCGATAACTAAACATCGATGTTCAAAATTAAAACAAAATAATTTGACAGTGTCCATCTTCATTAATTTATAATTAAGATAGAACTGAAAACGAATCCAAAATAGAGCAATAGAGAATAGTAAGTCTGATCGCCCAGGGTCTTCTCGAAAGGATTTGGCATCGTAACTGACAAGGCACAATGAAGGTAGAACAAACAGCATTCTTTTGATAACTTCTAGGCTCTCCGGGTGAGGCCGCGTCGTTGGCAGATAGGACATGTCGCCTGTCATGTCGCAGGCTTCTGAAGGGTGGTGAGGTTCATCACTACCCTGAAGAAGCCTGCGACATGACAGGCGAAACGTAGGCCTATCTGCCAACGACGCGGCGTCACCGGACAGCCTAGAAGACATGAACTTGAGCCGCGGAAGCCATCCTACAGCATTCCTTTGATTTCATAAACTGGCAAATTTCACCATTACTTATTATTTCAGATTTTAACTCATTTGGGGAGTTTTTTATTCTCAATGAAAACATCGAGCACAAATTGTTGTTCAAAACACATCGCATTTAATATATCGATTTTAAAAAAATTGACGATTCTATGAAAACATCGACATTGACGCCGCATCCTTCCTCGGAGTTCTAAGAAGAAATATTTCGAATCCAACAGGTCCTACTCCATCACAATTCAACCTGCAAATTCCTTTGTTAATGGAATAACATTCTTTCATACTACCACTTTCAATTATTTCGCGAATATATTTCGTAAAATACTTAAGCAATATTTTTTCAAAAAACAGCTTCGTCACGTATCATGACGTTGAACACAATTAACTGAAATCAATGTGGCCAATGCAGATCTTTATTATAACTTTTGAATTTCCAATAATTAAGTTGCATGCTATTACGAATCTCCCGCGCAGCGTTTACAGAAAAGAGCTTTTAAAGAGTTGACAGGGGAAAAGTAGAGTACAATTTGCAATATTATACATGGAATTGCTACATATAGTATGTGCTGCTATAGACCCTCCAGTTTCATTGTACGATGTAAGTAGCATGAGATTTTCTTGTTTATTTTTGATGCTTCTGTAGTATCAAAATTCAGAAGTTACCCTTTTTTCATTTTTATGACTTCAATAAAGTCTGGTAGGTTGAGGTTCCGTGCAAAATTAAAATTGGCGATCATACGATGAGAATAATACCCGTTTGCAACCAAACGTTTCGTGTATGCTGCGTACATACCGTTGTTGAAAACGGCTCAAAAATGTATTCAGTTTGCTGGTGGACTTAACTGCACCATACTCATTTCACTTAATAGAAAACCTGTTCAATATAGTTTCCCGTTTCCCTCAAACATATTCATTCCAACTAAGCTAACGTTGATGACAGACACTTTTTTCTCAGTGTATATTTCAAAAGTCATTCTACGTATGTTAAGAATTTCTACAATACTGAACAGGTTCTTATAAACTTATTATTGTACATATCCCTAAATAAGAATATTTTCGACATAATGCCACTTTCGATTTTTAACGGACTGAGATATCCTGACTCAGTTTACATTTAAACATTTTATTTCGGCTTTCGAAGTTATTTTCTCTTTATCCCAAGATCGTGATTGACATTTCGTCCTTCAGCGGGACGTCGTTGACAGATATTACGACGCTGTCACTTGACGCTTGTCATTTGAAGCAACGCTGGTAGCTCTAGCGGGGAGGCCGAAGCTATATCGCAACGGCGCGAACACGTCGCAGATACCTCGCGACGTCAGATTGCTGTCGCATTAAACGCGCGGGCTCCAATCCCTTTCATTTTTGCCGGCGCCAAAAATGATGCTGATTGCACTGAGATAGGGGATAATATTTAGTTACTTGGCGCCTAAGTTGATATTTCGTCCTGTGTACACACCGTAGTGACTCGGTAGTGACGTAATACCAGTAATACATTAGTTATTGAAAACGCTACGGAGAGTTAGGCTGCATATTTCATTGTGTGTGAGTACATAATTTGTCTGATGCCTTTTACTTAATGTAGATAATGGTTTTGTCACGTGTAGCTTTGTATAATTTATGAGAACTCTACGACTTTCACCATGAAAAATGTAACATTGTGACTAGTAATTTTGGGAACGCACAAGAAAGTCGGCGTATTGAACTGTCTGTCCGTAGAAGGATCTGTTTCATAACATTCTTAAATATCTAATTTTATTGAAAGTACATTTCTGATGTAAATATATGTATTTCGATGAGTCTTCTGGGTCAGTGATGAAATGTGGAAACAGGTAAATAGGGCCGATGACAAGATATCAGTGGCAAATACTTGACACGACTTGGAAACCAGAGAGATATTTCCCTATCGAAGTCAATAATGTTGATTTTGTTTGAATTGTGAAATACCATTGTTGCGTTAGTAGGGCCAGAATTTAGTATTAAACCATTACAAAACGTATTTTCCGTTGCAAACTAATAAAACTGATACTTTTCTGTCTTCTTAAGGTAACACCAAATATTCGGACTTTTCTTCGTTTCCCTGTCATTATCCAGGCAAATTTTTTCAACCTGTTCCTTGATTTCCTAACTTTTCAGTCAATAGTAAATGCCCTACCTTTCCCTGATTCACCGACCATTCCAGTCAATAGTAGATTCCCTGCCATTTCCAGGTTTCCATGACTTTTCCAGCCAATACTAAATTAAATGATTTTCTCAGGCAATGTTGAAAGTCATGCCACTTCCATGATTCCCTGCCTTGTCCGGGCTGCATTAAATAACCTGCATTTTCTCTATTCACTGACATTTCCATCCACCAGCAAATGCCCTCCCTTTTCCAGCCAATACTAAATGACACTGAAACGTTACGTAATGCTAACTTCGATGTGTTTCGTAGAACTTTGCCCTGTATATTCAGCACTGATACTAATTGTTCGAAATTTGATTTCTTTTAATTTATTAATGTATGTTCTATTATATTTTTGTTCTATTTCAATTATATTCTATTATATTACTACCTTATTATTTTCTCTTAACTACACTGAATCTGCTATCATCTGTCATATCTGAGAGCGTGTATTGTTATACAGGATAATTATGCTTACTTAAACTTGTAAATACGTTAAAATGTGATAAATTTATTTTGTATTTCTAGCCAGATGGCGATCTATTATGCAACCAGGCAGTCTGTAATAGCGAATAAGCTAAGACTAACCTCTTGTTTTGTCCTTATGTGAAACAAAGTATTACTATATACATGGCCTGCCTTTCCTCGATTCACTGACTTTTAAATTTATAAGTAAATTTCCTGTCCCTTGCACGGTCCCCTGCCTTCTACAGCCAATGCTAAACCAACTTACTTTCTCCGGAAATGCTAACCACTAAACGCCTCGTGTCGGCCTGCCTGGCAGCAGCGCCGGGCGGGCGCGGGGCAGGCGGAGCGACGGACTGCGGCAGTGGGGCACGCGGGCGCGCGGCGCAGGCGGATCGATGCGCAGCCACGCAGCTGCGGCGAACTGCGGAACCAACGCCCCGCCCCCGCCCCCGCCCTCGCCCGACTAATGAACGGAGCCCCGACCTCCCACCGCAGCACATGGGCACACGCCACCACTCCACAACGGCTCAACATGCTGTGCATGCGGAGAGAGGGTTCGTCGCTTCTACATGCCGTATTGTCAAGTTGTGAAGTCCTTGAGGGTCATCTCCGCACCTCCATTTATTTGGAGCTGCCCCTGACCTAAATCAGCTGTTGCGGCGTCATCCAATCTGGACCTTACACACCACTACAGTGACGTCAGTATGGTTCAATACGTCAATATTCAACCTCCCAATTGGATGACACCGCAAGTGCTGATTTACAGTCAGTGGTTCCTCCTAATAAATGGAAGAATAGCTATAGGGGAGTTCCTCCAAGAAGGGACCAATTTGACAGGTCGGGAAAACAATGATCGACGAGCACGGCGATGACATTGCAAGAGACATTGAGGAGCTATTTACAAATGAGGCAACTGTAAACGCGCGCACAATGCGCGACAAAATGAATGCGTGGACATAATCTGCAGTTATGTTGCCAGCAATGGCCAAGCAGATGTCGAAGCGGTCGTCTCTTACAGAAATCTCTCATCTATACATGGGAGTAACTTCTCCATTGCGAGTAAGAGAAAATAAGAGACGCCATTTTAGCATGGGGTTATGCTGTATCTCTGTAACAGATCAGTTATGGTGGTTATAATACCATTGCTTATGAATGTGCACAGCTGAAAATTATGACCAATTTGCGTAGATGATTTACTTTATGTCCTTATAAAGGCCACAACAAATTCAACCAAAACGTTGACATACCTTTCTTGCAATAACCCTGGTTACTTTCAAATGTATTTGTTCTTGTTATAACCACAACTATAAAAAGTATGCTCAATTTTGTCAATTCTTTATAATACGTAAATTCCAATAGCAGATATATTACGAACTATATTAGTTCAATTACAAGGTTTTAAATCTTTGATCGAAGATTACATATTTTTACTCGTAAGTACTACTTCTCCTTGAGGGAGTATTAGTGGATTTTTTTTTCTCTGGCCCATTAACTTCGAATATTGGAAATTTGTCTGTGCAAGTATTCCATTGTCGTCGTTGCAACATCGCGTCTCTTTAGCATTCTCGAGCAGAGGAGAGAACGTTATCTCATTAATGCGTAGAGGAGATAAAAATCGCTACTTCTCTACGCATAGAGCAGTCAGGGTTACATTTTAGTTACCCGCGTTGGGACACCATACAAATACCCAAGTACGTCCCAGGAAATTGGTGTAAGTCACGAGTCGCGGACAGTCGCGAGACGGGCAGACGGTTCTGCGAGGTCGCATAGCAACCGTCAGCAACGCACGTGTGGTATTTGAACATCTGTGTAATATGGCAATTATCCGTAGAAAGATAATGTAATGCTTCTGAAATTGTTGTGAACCCGTATACGCTATAATGATTTAAAATATGTAAGTAGTACTTTCTTTTAAATCCCATAATATATATGAGAAGCGTAATTTTGGTGTGTCGCTAAATGCCAATGCATTAAGTTCATACCTTGCCATGTCATTTTCCACAAGTGTTCGTATTCTCCGAAAAGAAAAAAGTTGCCATAACGTATGCCCCCACCCTCGTACTTTTTAAATGCATCGCCCAGAAGCCGGCCTTGCTAGAGTAGGAAATCGTTCACAGCGCCACGCACTCCCACCGGACCCTCTAAGCGTGGGAGTCGTCTGGCGTGGCTGCAACGGCCTCTTGATCTCAGGCGAATGGCACTACACCAAAGGCGCAATCGAGCTCCAAAACCATCAACTGGCAACAACAAAGAACGCATAGTGACATTACGTGCAACGATTGATGTGATGTCGCGTCAATTAAAATGTTTCCGCAGGCGCACTAGGATTTTTCTAGCCTGTTGCTGTCGTTTCGACCATCCTGTCGTGGTCTTCCTCAGGGCTCAACACAACCTTCGACGCGGCGTCACCCGAACAGCCCAGATCACCCACATGACTCTGACCGCGGAAGTCTACGACTTCATAGTATGTATATACAGTAGAACCATGGTAATCCGAACTACTTCGGGGTATGGTAAGTCCGGATGTAATCGGATTATATGAAAAAATATACCGTACATATACAAATACATGTAGAGGATTAGCAAACAATGCAATGTCGCGAGCGATGTGAGAAAGTGACAACCTAACGTAACAAACGCATCATCAAGTTGCATCATCCAGCAGATTAAGTTCCTTGCGGCAAAAGAAGGTTACAGAGTTTGCAAGTTTCTAGGTGAAAATTACTGCTGCATAAACATGTGATATACACAGTAGTTA
Source organism: Gryllus bimaculatus (assembly GCA_017312745.1). Taxonomy (NCBI): domain Eukaryota; kingdom Metazoa; phylum Arthropoda; class Insecta; order Orthoptera; family Gryllidae; genus Gryllus; species Gryllus bimaculatus. The sequence goes on along the minus strand of BOPP01000007.1, from coordinate 20,483,072 downwards.
ACACAAATAAATGATATTCAATAATTTTACAATTTCATATTCAAGTTACAATAAACGTTTCATTTTGACAACTTATGCTTTAATAATAGTTTGTTTTCTTCCATTTCAAATTTCGTTAGGATTACCCGAAATTTTGGATTTGTTGGGTTCGGATAAACGAGGTTCTACTGTATTAAGTATAAGTAGTTTATTGATATTCAGACTTTAGAAAACTTCTTAAATACAAAACATAAACGCGATTGCGTTCCAAATCTTGGGAGAAATGAAACGAACAAGAAACAGACTTCTGCAATGTCAGCAGAAAACTTAACTCATTAATATTGAGGAGCAAAAAAATAATTGTAGATTGAACAATATTTGATATAATAAAAAGTAAATGATGACAGAAAATAATAATAAATTTTTACAAGGGCCCCCCAAAAAACTGATAGGACAAAAGGTGATTCAAAATAAATGTTACAAACATGTAGGGTATTTAGTGGAGGAAGATGATCACTGTTTTCTCCATGAAGATGTGGTGGGAAACGTCATTTAACGAAGATTCAATGTAATATTTGCCCCTAATTCTTAGGCGACACTTCATGTTTGGTAGGTTACGTTCTGACGCGAAGAGCATCTCTATATCCTCCAAACATGACATCGTACAGGGTTAGCTACCACAGACATAAATGGCACACGTGTCTCTTTGTTAAATGAAATTTTGTAGCATATAATCATTGGAGCCACTTACATGCCTTCGGAGTTGAAACATTTACCCTGAAACGCCTACTCATCGCAGCAAAACCTCGTCAAATTATTTGAAAACCAGGGGAAGGGAGGGGACACGCATTCGAAAACAAATTCATCTCTGGAAACAGCGACCGGTCCAACACAACAAGAATAAACAAACAGAACGTGGATTTCAATCGACCGCGGCGCTGCAGTTCATAACGGTTCTGTCGTTGCACCTTTTATTTCACACTTGGAACGCCGGCAATCACGTGCTTTCGACGACGTTAATTGCAAATAATTACAGGTTTCGCTGTTTGCTCATGTGCCGGTCGCTCTGGCGTTGCAGCCGAGGCTGAGATGGACAGTGGTACAAAAAGGGCTCAAACGTTACAAAGGTCGCGCGCAAAGTGAGTTTTTCTTATTAAAAAAGTACAACCACGGTAAATCCTTTTGCATTAATTCTTCGATTATGTTTATTTCTCTATCACACTCGTGCTGAAAGGGTCAGTTAGATCCCCTCTTTTTTTATTTCAGCGAGAAAAATAAAGTCATGTATTTGAATGATTGCAAACATACTCTTAATTTACATTCCTGTTCGGTTTATTGAAACATCCGTGATTAAAACTAGAACCATGTTCACAGTCATCAATTAATTCCTGACCAAAGTCGTTTAATATTTGCTCAGGCAATTCGCCCAACAGCCATTTCACACTGTGTCGAATTGTTGAAGATGGAAAGCTCATTGACGCATTAAATACAATGGTAAGAAGATCATAAGGGGGGGGGGGATATAGTGTATAGTGAAATACGGGAATACAACGTAACGGAACGTATACGGAACAACGGGGTGTCATGAATCAACATGACTGTGGACTCGCATATTGTGAATGATCCCCAAATCTTATAAGTTTCTATTAATTAACAATAAAAAAATAACACACACTACTCGTACGAAAAAGTGTTTGCCACTGCCCTATCCACATCCCAGATTCGGCTTCTTTCTCAAAACATTTGAATTTAAAATTTCATAAGAAAAAATCTTATAAACACTCAAACATTACTGTACCTACTTTCACTATTAGTAGTCAAGCAGTGGAGAAACCCCCCCAAGGAAACGCCCATTAAAAAAATAAAAAATAAATAAATACAAAATTATACTTGCATCAACGGAAGGTTCTTAGCGACTCTTCAATATTTTACGTATTCAATATTTGACTTAAGATTGCTTAAATAAACAGTACAGCGATTGCAATAGCAGCGAGATTATTTTAATAATTCATAACTTGGCACCTAATCTTGGTTAGTATGATAACCAGAACAGAAATTCACATACATTTTATTAAAGATATCAGTATTCTGGCAAAATTTTATAATATCCTGTTGGTAGGAACGGATGATTGCTTCGAATTGTTGCTCTGGTGAAAGGAGTTTTCTTTCTTTCCCAACTTTGAAGTCTCTTTTGAATGTTTACATTAATAAATAACATTAATTTCAGTTTCTATAATTGAAACTGGATTAAGATGCCCTATGTGCGGTTAGGGCTCGTGTGTTTAGCCCTGACCCTGTCGCTGCGCGAATTCACGCAATTACAGGAGCGGGAATCGAGTTATTAGCGCTCTATTGTTTATTGCCGTGGAGCGGTAACTAAGTCTCCAATTAATAGAACCGTTGTGGTTAGCGATAACGCAAATGAACAGCATTTGTCCGGAAATGAAATAGACTTTTTGTGTAGCGTAGCGTCAAGCTACCACTTGACCAATAGCCTGGGAAGTCTAAAAAGAGTTTTTGCTCTTAATGGAAGTAGTTCCGAACTGTGGCGGTAGTGTGCCCGAAATGCCTCATACTTTTAAATTCGCATTTGTTCGACTAGAGCTGTCCATCAATCACTGACAAGCTATATATATAATTAAATAAATACAGCTAATACCGTGTATTCATATAATTATATAGTATACAAATTAATTTGGTGTTGTGACATGGAAATATAGCTTTACCAGCACACCGCCATGGGAAAAAATCGATATAACTTTACCGAGTGATTGATTAACGTTAAGTCAATCGCTAAATCCGGTGAAATAACGCGCTTCGCCATCATTTCGACTACGAGTTGCACATGCGCGAAGGTTAGAAAGTGGCAACGCTCAGGTGCTTCACACTAATCAAAAACTCTAATTCAACATTCTTCGTAAGTTCTGGGCTTGAAATGTTTGCGTGTGCTGCAGAGGCTGTTATTTTTAAATGTTGTTTTTGAAAACTAGTGTTATGCAGAAGAAGCACTAAAACTGTTTTAAAGTTAATTTGCCATGGGGCCAGTGATCACAGTTGCTAAAGCACCCGCGAATGTCGTTCAATCCGACTCGAACTGGCCTGACCTGACGTGTCCCGACGTGTTGGTTTGATAAATATTTTGAAGCAATTTTATGTTTTTACAACACGCGACGCTCAACGCATATTTTGTTGTTTTTTTAATAAAAAACGTAGAAGTTTTTATTTTAAGAGGAACTTCTAAAATAAATATCCAATAGTGGATACTTCGTCATCTCGATACGCAACTTTACTGTATAATGTATTATTAATTTGACCTTTCAAGAACGCCAACCAATGTGTGAGACGAATTAGCGTAACGTAACAGTTATTACAAAACGATATATACAATGACCGTTTTTTAAACAATTTATTAAAAATAGATGCTTCATAAACCAATCAGATACTTCGCTATCAATGAGGTGTGCTTGCATGAATTTCAAATATCGTAATTTTTAATTTCTCAAATATTAATTTATGCTAATAGTGGATAACTGACATTTTATTTGGCGAGTAGCAAAGGCTGCCAGGCCGAACAGTAGTGTCTTGTGCGGTCAGACGAAAGCAGTTTCTTTTCTTCGTTGCACTCACACTGCTTGGTCTGAATATTTGAGCATCGACTCACTTTCCACATTCTAGCGTAAGAAACTCAACTTTCAGCACACTCTGCATGCCCAAATAGCAACATATTTTATTAATTACTGCCTACAAAAGAAATTTGATGTTGGATGCAAAAGCACACAAGGACTTTCAATATTTTCGCGGCGACCAGAAGGGCAGTTCACGAATGAAGAAGCACGCAGATTCCACAGCTCGCTTCCTCTTGTCAACGAGCGCCCTTTAGGTAGCACGCCTCGCCTCGCACGCTAGGACGGGTCTGGAGAAGGTCTCTTCCCATCAACGGGTGCGCTGCGATTAACGAATGAAAAGTACAGAGGACAGGGTGATGCCATTCCTTCGTTTGGGGATGTTAACTGGAGGGCACAAAACGTAAAGGAAAATGAAGGCAGCGAAGAGGGTTCCCATATTAGTTTATTCCCTCATTTACTAAGATTAATGGAGGCAGTCCAATATTTATATTACTACTTGAAAAATTCGGATAGCTCCAATGCAAATTGTTAAGAGTGGAAAATGAAGGGTGATAGTCCTAACACAACAGCAAGTTGGTTAAAGACTGAATTTTTAGAAAATCGATATGAGAAGTAAAACTGTCAATGCACAAAAGTTTGGAAGAACAATCACTGTGTGAGGTGTTACTGTATATTTTGTATTGGTTTCAATTAGCAGTTTACGCGGCACTTTTTAAAATTAACGCTCCTTTGCATTAGATGCATTTTAATACTGCATACTTCGTTAACACTGCGCAACAATAAAACAAAACATTAAAATTTTTAATATCCTTTATGTTGTGCCTTTACTCTCAATATATTTAAGAATGTAGGCGCCTAAAATACAGTTTTAGTGCGACTTCTGCTTATAACACTAGTTTAAAAAAAGAAAATACAGGCACAAGTAATCTATATATGAAAAAACAACACAGAGTTGATAATGGTACCGTAAACAGAAATGAATGTAGTTATGGATCCCTCGAGAGTAATACAGTTCATTCAAATAAAGTCTCTTTAAACTGGGTAATGAAAATTAAGTGTATGGCAGGAATAAACAGGTAATTAAGCTTTAAATACCATGGGCATAAAAAATTGAAAAAGTGGGCAATAGCACATGACATTAACATAACAAACTGAGATAATTAAAAGTTAAATTAAATATTGTGGGCTGGATTATCAAAGCAAAAAACTCATTATCGTGTAATCTTGTGCAGGATCTCTCCGTCCAAAACATTGAGAATAATCCGTGTTTAAGTAAATTCTGAAAATGGTACGTCCTGGCCGCGAACTGCGGAAGATAAAACATTAGATTTGTGAGTGAGTGCTTTTTCATATATTCCTCTCCTATGGCTCAACAACCCGCAGTGGGCCTTGGAATACGTGGTACGTAGACATTAGCCATATATACTGGTCTTCATAACCTTATGGTGGGCTTTCTCATTGTCACACATCAATAGATACTGGGGCATTTGTTAGGAAAGCGCACAGTTATTGCTTTGCCGCGGCCGGGAATCGAACCCGGGGTTGCGCCATGCAAAGACAGCACGCTAACCAACGAGCCAAGGGTCTTTTTTCATATAGTGCACTGTAAAAATTACAAACAAAGTAAAAAATGCAAACCTGTTTAAAACCGGAGACGCGATGACATGGGCACCTTGAGGTTCAGGGCAAATACTTCTCCAGGCTGGAGACATAGGGAGCCCTTCTTGACAACCCTTCTTCTCAGTGTTCCCGAAGCTAAAGCACTGAGCCAGGCAGAGGCAGAGCTCCTCAAAGTATTCGCTGAGAGCTTCGCTTCAAAAGCTAAGAACTTGTACGCCAAGTCAGAAGGAGCGTGGCCTGGGCTCACTCGGGTCAGCCCAGTTCGAGTCGTACTGAGCGAGATTTACGGCTCTTCAACAGCCATCATCATTGTCCCCACGACAAATTAACTTCAAAACATTACGAATGTATTAAAAATAGAGTTGTACGTCGAATTATCACTAAGTATTAATGCATTTTAATTCTGCATACTTTGTTAACATTACACGCAATGCAATAAAACTAATATTTTTATTACCTTTCATGTTATGCCTTTATTCTGAAAATATTTAACATTTTAGGCGCCTAAAACATAGTTTTAGTGCTACTTTTGTTCAGCACACTCTAGTTTTAAAAAAGAAAATACAGATACAAATAATCTATACATGTAAAAACAACACATATTCAATTTAAAATATAGACCTACGGGCAGCATAAAATAAACTGAACAAATGCGCTAGACTGATGAATATAAAAAAAATACATCATAAACAGCGTATAACTTAAAAACAGTATTACGAAAGCAAAGTTCAATATAAAAAACGGTATTTTTCTCCCAAACCATTTGACGTGTTCCCCTTTCCCGCAGAAACGAACGAAGTTTTACAACGAACCTCCTGTAGAGAGCTGCCGAGCAGAATCTATCTCTGCTGCTACCAAACTTCACGTGCTCCATTGAGAGATCTGTCTTATTTCGGTTCGGTGTAGTATCTGTGTAGCAAATCGAGTAAGTCCGCTATTGGGCGTCCAAACACGCCCAAATACTGGCAACCTTTAGATGCTTATATTTACGCCGATAATTATGCATTGATTGTTACTCAACTCACGCTATATCAGCTGATTTAGATCAGAGCCGGCACAACAGTGGCCTTGTACAGCCTCTCTGACCGGGGGCCCCAGGGTGCCAGTCTTCATAATGGCGGATTTCCCACAATAGCTTCATAGCTAAATCGAACTCTGATGGAGAATACTAGCTCCCAGTTGCTGTGATCGGTACCTGATGCATGCCAGAACAAAAGAGAAATGGACCACGCGCAATCTTGCCTTCTACATCCATGCCTTACCTTATCCATTACACATGCACTACATTAGCAAAGATGCAGAGAGATCAGTTGGTAGCTAAGGGCTCGCTGGGGGAGATATCGGGAGATTGTCATCTCCCGAGAAATAATACTAACTACAGTAAACAGACGAAAGCTCATAGCAGTTGACACATCCGGAAACATCAATCAAATCATGCTAAACACACTTGCTAATGATAGACAAACAACCATAATTATTGCATAAATATTTCAGGAAACGAAAGCACACGATGTTCACAATTAACTTCACCAAATACGTTTGCCACCTCACAGAAAGCGCTAGTGACCGCGTTCAACGGACGAAGCACCAAAGTTCTCGACCTCGACCCGTCCAGTGATAATTTGATTCAAGTGATCAGTGTAGCCCTGCGGAACGCCACCAAATTATGGTCTAATTGGGCGACCGGGCACCTGCAGAACGGACCAGCATTGCGGGGAACCAACATAACCAAGATGCGCGCGCTGTTTACATGAGTTTGGACATTACACGTTTAGGTCAACGAGTTTGTACTGCTGCTGTGGTAGCACGATATCTTTGTTATCAAACATTGAAAGGTTGTACATACAGGAAAGTAGGTATGTGCACGGTAGTTATCAGAAAGTGTTTTTGCACAGAGCACATCCATAACTCAATGCATTGCAGTACTGACGAACTTCAAAAGATTCTTGAGATATTATTTGGAGAAGTGTGATTAACATGAAGTATGTAACTTCAAATTAACATCTCCTCATAGCCCGTCACACACTGTTTTTAACTGTTTTTGACGTAAATAAATGAATGAACTCCATGACTTAAAATCCCGCGTTTTGACACAGGACTTGACACATTCTGATGCAATAAATACACTTTCGCTACTATTTAATAAACACCAGCAGAGATCACTGATCGGGCTGTCGTACGTAAGTTACAAGTTAAAAAAAGAAGAAAATCTCGATGCGTTGATCATCAGGGAGTCTACCCTGATCAGAGATTTTGTCTGATCACTTCAGGCGGAAGCCGAAGAAGCCACTTAAGAACACGTGTGAGAGAGCACGCGCGATCTTCCTTTCCCTCCCCCTCATTGCCGTGCTCTGGGGCGATCGATGGGCATTCTCTAAAGGCCTCTCTCCTTGATTCTCAAAATCTCCACCAAGCATGGAAGATCCACAAAACAGCGACCATCCCTAATCCACCAAGACATTACACAAGCGTCGTGGTGGGAAAAACCCGAATTATCAGAAAATAATACTTTGATTTGAAGCGAATACTTTAATCTACGTATACCAAGGTTATGCTGAATGACATTCAAATGAATTTTGCGTTAATACATTTTGATCTGCTGCTCCCCATCTGGTCACGCCCGGCCTACGTCATCCGCCGGCGATTTATTTAGGCCCCAATCGAATCCCCGAGACGCCCCGCGTGTATCTCCTCTGAATGCAGATTCCGCCGGCGGCGGCGGCGGAGGCGGCGCCGTCGTTTTAAGCGCATTCCTCGCGGGAGCCTACAGGCGCTCGCGGATTGCAAATTGACTCCGCCATCTGAATTTTAAATGCCCCCCGCAAATGAAATTTTCATCCGCCGCTGTCGATTTGAAGGCGTGCCCTGCGCGGGACGCCCACGCCAGCTGCGGGGCTTCGAGGGTCGGTGCGTTTGAACAGAGCGGGCGCCTGGGCGTGGCAGAAAGTCCCTGTGGGAGCTGTCGGAGGAAGAGAGCTTGCTGGGCATCGCTGATTTGACGTTGCATTACAAAAATATTAAATGAAGCAGCACTTTGAAGGTTACGGGTAACAACCGCCGATTTATTGTTGATTCCGGTCGCGTCGACTGCTAAGGTCTTTAGTCTCGTAAGCGTGGAACGTAATTTTTCTTGGGGAGGTAACGGTGATCTTGCCCAGTTTTCCCTAACAAGCATCTCCCATCAGTGAGGCACCGCCCCAGCGGGACAGCTCAAAACCCCCGACTGGCCTTCCGGCATGCGTGGTAGTGTGGTGCATGTTGGTGTGTTTGTAAGAGAGGCGTGAAAGTAGGTCAAGGAAGGGAAAGTACACTACTAGCGGCCAGCTGCACTGATGGGTAGATTTCCACTGTTCCTTCGATCAACACCAGGCAAATGCTGGAGCACTACATTAGCAAATGGGCGACGGACCGCGCGCGATCTTTCCTTCCTCTTCCTTGTCCTATCCCTACCCCTCACACAAACTTACATGAACCAGCACTAAACTACCACACACATAGCAGGAGCATCGAATGTGTCCCGGCTACGGCAGGGCCTCGCTCACGGAGAAACCCGGACAGGGAAACCTTCGCAAGCCGTGATCCTCGGAACAGGATCTCTTCATCCACCGTGTCACATACACTACACTTCCGGGACTAATTACTGTGGCAGTTGACTTGCCCAAAAACGGAATATAAGTGAACCCTGGCGCGCGCAGCAATAGGTGGCAGGTCGTGAGCTTTCGTTCAGCGGGACGGCGATCGCCCCGGATGCGGCCAACCCGAAAATTCATAAATTACAGCGACGTAAAAATATCCAACCGATTGAAATGCGTGGCTGGTAAATAAATAGGAAATTAATGACTGCAGCGCGAATAAATTAGTGCTGTGGTGATAGGAGTAAGCTTCCACGAGTTATGGAATCCCAGAATTTCTCATTTGCAAACCCAGTTAATCATAATAATGGGAATCTAATCTATTTTCGGTGTACACACCGAGAGATATAGTTTAGGACATCAACTGATGACACTGCAGTCCCTCTGACCGGGAGTCCCTCTCCTAGGGTCAAGTCCCGACGGTGGCAGCATTTTCGACACTAGCTTGTCAGCTAGGACGAATTCAGTCGCTGGCTGGAGGAGAATTCTAGAGGCCGGCTGATATAAAAGGTAGTGTTCCGTGGTTCCTCCGACCAACACCAGGCGAATGCCAGAGCAGTACTCTAACAGACGGGACACGGAACGTGCGGGATTTTTCCTTGTCCTATCCCCACTCCCGTATTTAAACATACATGCGCAACACTAACACACATGCCGGGAGCTCAGAGCTTGTCCCATCTGGGGTAGTTCTCCGCTAGTGGGAGATACTTGGTTGGGAAAACCACGCTAACCAACGTTATGTCGGCGACGGATCTCGCCATACAGCGAGGGAAGGCCACTGCCACCCCACGAGCAAAAGCATGCACTACACTTACGGGACTAATGACCCTAGTAGTTGACGTGCCCACAATCACTAAAATAAGCAATCAATCCGTGTACATGGATGTTTTACTGTTTCCGTGTCTCGGCAAGGGCAATATTTGCATCAATATTACTGTTAGCATACTGGGAGTCGATCAATCGCTTCCGTTCAGGCAGATGAAAAATGCTCTACAGATAATGGCGTTAAACGAAAATTAAACATAAGTATTGACGTGATTATGAAAAGTAGCCACAGTAGTTTGGGATTCATATTTGGAACCCTTTTCTGGACTCCCAGCGGCCTAAATCGTAGATCGTATTTGCCTCCGCTCGATTTAGGCGCTTGGGCGATTACATACACTCTCCCTCCCGCTCTCACGCAAACGGCATAGTAATTAAATTATCGTCATTATTGTAATTGATGACATGGTTACTGTTCATCAATTTCAGTGCTGGGATTATTGATATAATCAGCCTTATTGTTAGTAGTTCTGATTGCTTCATCATAGCATCCATTTTGTCAATACGACAATTCTCCTTGTTGTCGGTCTTTAAAAGTGAATGGGCGCACATGTCTCTTTGTGTCGTGTTGTTTTCTTCGAATTGTTTCCCTTACAGCGAACACAACCCCAAAAATGGAATTTCCATTCATTGACACAGACGCACTATACAACTCGCTGATTTGGGACAAGAGATTGGTGCATCAAATGTGCTTTATTTTCCATGATTTGTTCATTATCTTCGTGAATGGAAATGGAATGGCAATGTTTCAGCGGAGTTCGCAAATTTACTGCTCGTTGTTAGCAGGGTTGCCAACTATTTCTTTTCACAAAACATGATTCACACCTTCATTTTTTCCAAGACGTTGAAATGTCAAGAACTGGTTATAATGGCGAGAGAAATCCAGGTTTTCCCAGCCAGAGCATTGTTTTGAAAATATCCATCTACAGTAATATGAATCCATCTAGACCCATCTACACACGAATTTTTCTGGTATACGGTATTTACGGCATTCTACTGTACAATACCGTACCAAATAATACAGATATTACCATATATTGTAGACATTTTTCTGCAATGTGTCACACATCACTTGGCACAAGTGTTGTATATGTTTGTATGTTTTGGTGTCTTAATCAGTTTGTATCTTCTGTTATTGTATTTGTATAATTGTATTTTTTGTTGTTTATCTTAACTGAACTGTAACAAATTAATCAGCAAACATTTTTCAAAAATGGTAAAATAATTTGTATTATCAGAATCGTATTGATTGCTGCACTACTTCATCTATGAGAAGTTTTTTTAAATGAAACTTATGATTGAGCTGTGAGTACACACAGCCACTTGTAATATATTAATCGCGAAAGCAAATTACAAATAAAATTGCTAAAACAGCTCAGAGCAGTGAGGTCAAACTAGGTACTGGTGGCAGTAGGGATGCCGTATGACACCACTGCACGACACAAGTACAACCAGAGCCGTTAAAAGGGAGGGATTGTAGTACGAGCACACTATTTCTTTACTGAAGGTCTCAACACCCACGACAACGTGTTCGTCAGAGGACATGAAATAGTTTGATCGAGTGTATCGAAAATATAAGGATATATACAGGAAAAAAAACAACAAAAAACTACAATGTTCATAAGTCCTACAAAAACGCGCTTAGTTCATTTTTTTGAGTTAGATGTTCCAGGGCCACTTTCCCTCCTCGTCTCATGTGGAGTAATCAACTGCATACCGGCTTCGATGGCTCAGGGCATCAATTGAGGTCACTGCAGTGTCTCCGACCGAGATGTCTAGAGGTCCAGCCCCCATGGCGGCAGCATTTCGGACACTAGATAGGTAGCCAGTTGCTGACTGGAGAAGAATTCCAGCGGCCGGCTGCTCTGATTGGTAGTATTCCGTGGTTTGTCGTATCCAGACGAGGCGAATGCCGGTGCAGTACCCTTACAAAGGGACCACGGACCGCTTTCCTTTATCTTCCTTATCCTTTCTTCACCCCACTTGCATTCACATGCCCTATACTACTACACTCCCTGCACTGCAACATCCTACACCTGACAATGTCAGGATGTACACATGCAAGATTTCCAGGTCGAATTCAGCCACTATTTGGAGCAGCATTGTAGTGACCGGCTGCTCTGCTCGGTAGCACTTCAGTGACACCAGCTGCTGTCCTGAGCCAGCTATGCCAGTTCACACGCTGGTATCACACTACAAAATGCGTTAACCCTTGCGTCCACCAACTGATCGCCTGGCCATTACTCCAGCGACCGCGTCCGTTCCTCGCCGAGCAATCCATTGGCTAACGCTAACCGGAAGCGCGGGGGTGCGGGGCTGTGGCGGAGGGAGAGAGCGGGCGCGACCCCATCGGGGGCCGGCGCCGTCGAATTAAAATCCGCTTCCTTTTAATACTGCACCCCGAGTGAATAGCCCGCGCCGGTGGTGATTTACGAGGAACGAGAGCGAGAGGGGGGGGGTGAGCATCGATTCGCAGCCGGCGAATCGGGCTCACACAGCGCCGCCGCGCGGGGGATATCAGAAGCAGCGGCGACCAGCCAAGTGACGGGCAGCGACGCGCTCCCAGGAGCCTTGTTTCGACTCGACTCCACTCGCCTGCGGGGGCGGCGGCAGCGGTACGGTGTGCGACTGAATGGAATGGCGCGGGCGCGGGGGTGGAAATGTTATGGGGAGTAACGAGTCATTGGATTCATTGATTACTTCGGGTTTGAGGGTGCGTCAATTCCTGTGTAGGTTACACTCGCACATAGGTGCAAGTGATATCTCGGGTGTGACGGTGTTATACACAGTTTCAATGTGTGATGAGGCGCAGACTTACATGCCGGGTTGCGGGAAATATTTCCCACTCCAATTATCTCCCCCAGCGGGGCATCAACCCAGCCGAGAAAAGCTCTAACCTCACGACCTGTCTCCTGACACGTGTAATAGTGTTGCTGATACCAGTGCACGTAAGGGGTGAGGATAGGACAATGAATGAGGACGAATTATCGCGAGCGGTCCGTGGCCCGTTGGTTGGGGTGCTGCTCCGACATTCGCCTAGTGTTGATCGAAGAAACCCCGGAAAACTACCGATGAGACCAGCTGGTCGCTAGAACTGACCTCCAAACAGCGACAGAACTCATCCTAACTATGTAGCTTGTGTCGCAAATCCTGTCTAAGTGGGAAGAGGACCCTAGGACCTTCCGGTCAGAGGCACTGCAGTGACATCAGCTGCAACCTCTCCCGGTCAAAAGTAATGTGTGGTAAGTGTGTGTGTGTGTGCAGGAATGGGTACAAGTGCCTTGAGTGAGGTACATGTGAGTTCACGGGTCTCACGAAGTACGAATAAATAACAAGCGAGGACACAGGAATAACGAGAATGTCATTAGTGAAACACATGATTGCGCAAAAGAATATTAAATTACGGAGAGGAAACGGACACGAAACAGAGAGGAAGTGAGTGAGAAGCGGAGGACATAGAACTGCGCACTTCCCCTCGTATAGCCGAAGAAAAAAGAAAAAAGAAAAAAAAGACAACAGAAAACAGCAAGCGAATGACATCTGAACACTAAGCTAAAAAACACCGCTTACTTAAAGTGTGAATCCTGCAACGAATCCATGTCCTTCAGTCATGAATTACAATCAATTACATCCATGAGAGCCAATCATTCCTACAGACTGACTATCTTGAAACTACTATATTCTCTTGTGCTTTTCAAAAAACTGTGAAATATTAAAATTGTTCTTCTTCAAATTGTGTGTTCACTATTTAATTTATATCCAGTATTGATTATAGTATATAATGTACAGTTGCAGCAAACTAGTCGATGCGACTTAATATTTTTTTAAGAGAACGATACCGAAATAGAGAAGAGGATAAATGGAGAAAGAAAGACAGATAGGACTTGACCTGTGTTTGGAGGGGAGTTGCTGCTGTGATGATAAGTTTATATAGGATTTAACATGCGTCGTGGAAGCCTTACATTGTTAGTGTTTCTCGCTAGTGTGCGCATGTGCGGTTGTGTGATTTAGTGCGGTGGGGTTATAGTTTCAATATTTCACAGGTGCTGAATAGAACATTTACAGGAATAATAGACCGCATTCATGCTCTGTGTAACACAACCAAATGAGAAATTTTAGCCGCATTGTCGGTAGCCCACACACAGGGCACGGAAGTCGTGCGGACAGCGTCAGAAATAGTACACAACCTGCTCGTTTATCTCGCTACATTAAAAGAAATGTTGAAAACGCTAGATAAATGTCCGTGTTCAAACATTAGAATACTCATCTACAAAATAAACGGCTTTCTCCTCCACACAATAGATCTGTTTATCACACACAGTCAAGAGGAGACAATGACAACAGGTGCCGAAAGCATAATATGGCTTTTACGTCTGATGAAAATAGGATACAATTAACACAGATTGCCTTGTGCACGTAACAAAGTGAGCGGTAGGTCCGAACTCAGCACGAAAAAGCACACGTGCTATAGTTTTTCACCCCTTTTACCCGTTTTGACTATCCACTAAAACAAGTTTTAATTTTTTGACTGTTTTGGCTCCTACGAACGAACAAACGAATGGGTTTTTCGCGATGCACTCAAAATAGTGTAAATGCTGTTAAGGCCGAGCAAGTCGACATGAGCATTTTTTCTACAGTACTTAAAAAATAATTAGCGTCTTAAACACAAACACCAACATTTCTTTATTTCTAGAGATGTGGCGACAGATATACAAAACCTCCTATAACTAGGGGTGGCCAACTTTGATACAAAAACTCGCAGATATTTGTTTAATACATATCACATATAGCAAGCCTTGGCGAAATTTAATTTGTCGAAATGTGGTTTATTTACGAAAATCACTATCGACCATAATTGCTCTAGAATTATTCGCAGCAGCACCTTTTGTACGACACAATTCACAACTCAAAAACGCATGAACAGTGCACGTATTACGATACGAGAGTGAGTATCAAGCAGTTTAACGTCTGTTGTCACTGAAACAATCGCAACACAAGTACTTTGCTTATGGTTACACGCAGAGGCGGAGCGACAGAATATAACTCCACAAGTAACAAAAATTTCTCACAAATAAGCTGATAAGACAATTTGTTGCACAAAAGAAAACCATTATACTGTTAGATTCATATAATCATAGTCTACAGTTGTATATAATCTTGCAAGTTAAAATTCCTTCTGATTGTTGCGTAAAAGACGAATTTGTATTTGCCAACATTGCGTACATTTCCTAATATAATATTACCTAATAAGATCGGTCAAATTGATTAATGCAATAATAATAATAATAATAATAATAATAGCATACCATTTCTGTTTAACACAACAGTTGAGTTGTTTATTTTCGTTTAGTTCAAATAATCACGTGGTGGGATAATAAGTTGTGCACCTGTGAACATTACTTTTCACGAGTTTTAGTCCACTGACAGGCGTCAACGTAATTTCGCCACGGCGGCCCTTGGCCATGGCTCATTCCACGCTTCTTCTGGGCTTTCAGAGCGCGCGACTGCGTCGCTAGTGGCGAAGAGAAGGGAAGCTAACGGAAGGGGGGGGGGGCAGGAAGGCAGGCAATTACGCCCTCTTCCAACAGCCCCACCGCACACCTCCCGCTGGCCAGGGCGGGGCGACACCAGGACGGGGGCGCTGAGGGGGCGAGGGAAGGCAGGGGAAGCGAGCGCCGCAGCGGCGACGCCACGCGCTCAGATGGAGGCAACAACTACGTCGGAGGACTGACGACCGCGCGGACGGGGTGGGGGGCAAAGCGGACCCTACGCAGTGCGAAGCGGGCCTGAAACGTGTGCGAGCGTGGGCGATGAGGCGGGAGATGCGGAGCGGAGCAGGAGGCTTAGGGTCGTCCGAACCAGGGGGGAGGAGGCGAGTCGCGTTGGGAGCTGGGTCGGACAGGGGGGGGGCGGGGGGGACGGGGGGAGCGTGGTCTGGTCCCACCACTTCGTTTTAGTACTCCGGCTTGGCGATGCAGCCTTCCCGAGCAATACTGCACCGCTCTGGCATCGGTCCAGTTGCCAATCACACAAGCTCACGTTACCGACGACAGTAGACGGGAAAGAATGGAGTCAATTTACTTCTGTACACTAAATTACACCTACTAGGGGTACTGGAAAACGGTTCGCCGTCGCAAGAACCGTCACAGCTGGAAAATACTTCTTTTCTTCCACGTGTTAACGTAATTCCAGATAACTGTTGCTCGGCCCACTTTTATCACGAAGTAAGGGTTCTTACAAGAGTCAACTCCCGCCACCCATCCCCCAAAGTAAAGAACATAACCAAGTTAAACATCTAGTGTCTCATTTTCCACTTATGCACGCTGGATTTCAGGAAGCAATTAAGCTGGCTATGTATCGAGCGATTACATTTGTGTCTGCCTAATTAAGATTTATTTAGTACATCCAACGCGCACAGAATACTTGTGGAAAAGTACAATTCATCATCTTTCCCTTGACACTTCATTTGCTAAAATTGGTTGAGATGTGGGTGCCGCAAAATGATGTAAGTACACTACTGAAATGGCACAGATGATGAATAAGTGTGTGCAAGTGTGCATGTTTTAAAGCGTGTGCGTGCGTAAGGTTAAGCTTTTAGTGAGTTGCCTTTTAAACGAGACGCAAGACGATGATAAAAGGAGCGTTAAGTTTGGCAAGGACGGAAGTAAAAAAAGACGAGTTAATCTTGACTTCATTTAGACTATTTCACCGCTGGTACTGTGCCTTCTTTTCGTCTCAGTCGTAGAAGGTATATCCCACGATTTTCTCTCGAAATACTATTTAGTCTCTTTGATGACGCACTTTTGAGTTTGAGAGACCCTTGAGGACCACAAATGACAATCACCAGTTGGCGTTGTGATGGCTAAAAAGAGTTGCTAGTAGCGAAGTTGGAAACATACATTTTAGACATAAAACCCACCGTCTCCATTTCGAAAAGAGACTTGAAATCACTATAAAATCTATGGGCGATTTTACGACAGTTGACGCAAAATTTAAGATGCTATCTATCAGTCTCCTACCGTATGAAATTTCACTCGGTTCTAGTTCACCTCTATTACAGAAGTCTGCGCACAGAATCTTAGTAATTCAGAATCTTCAAACACCCGTTTTCCGCCTCATCTTCCTCAGCGTCTCGTCTTTGCAGCAAAGACGTAGATAACCTCGTGCCAACATCCATCTTCCACCACACAAGGTACGTGCAAACCTGATGAATCGTTACTGTAAAGCTCGCACATAAGGCACTGCATTTGGGATCTCTGCCAAGATGACTTATTTATTACGACTGTAATTTACTGCAGAGTTGCTTCAAGGAGAGGCCACGGAATATTGAAGTAGAACACAACGCAACATCTCACCCTGGCCCGACATTCATAAGCTGATGAATAGAAGATAATGATAATAAGGAAATGAGGGAACGAAACCGGGGAAAAACAGCATGTGGAGGAAACCTGCGGCGAGACCACAAACAGCCCACGAAGTGACCTTGACGTGAAGAAAGGTTTCCAGAAGGAGATGTTGAAGAGCGGGCTGGTGAATTGCGGGCATAGTTAGCCCTTATTGGTAAACGCGGACCGAAAGTTGAGATGTTTAACGGCGCAAAAGGCATGTACCGTACAAATGAGAATTGAAAGGGATGTACGTACAAAAAAATGAATTTCGAATTGAGTCGAAGGCCCTACAGAAGCATGAGATGGGATTCCCATGGGCGAAGAATACCTCTCTACTCAACAATAATTCTGGTTTCGTTCACTTCAAGATGTTTTAACACTTGCTTGTAGTAGAGCTCGAGTCCACTACTTCACTAAAAAAACTTGTAGCTGCGGCAAAAAAAACAAAACAAACGGAGCACAAAGCACGAAGAAAGCACGAACTCTGGAGAAAGACCTAGTGAAAGTTCTAATAAAAAAGTACGAAGCAAACAATTGAGAGTAATTGATTTTAAGGGCAAATAAAGATATTAAAAGTTTCAGTTATTTATATATTTTGCTGTATCTCTGTGGCAATAAAATCAATCGTTATGGAGAATTTCTCATTAATTTTGACATCGTAGTGAGCCAGTGTGCTCTTGTGGCTCAGGGGCGGAGTTGCCTGCCATTCACTACTGAGGTTCCGGGTTCGTTTCACATAGAACCTCATGTGAAATTTGTTACAAATAATAATAATAATAATAATAATAATAATAATAATAATGAAATACAAGTTCACTGTAATCGGAGCCACCTGTATATTAATTCACTTTTATGCAATAAATTATGAATATATTAATATTCTTTCTTATTTTGGAGAAAGTTTGCCACCCCAACAGTTAATTAGATATAGTCATAGAATAAGAGATTGTCTTACAACGTCTGCTTCAGTGGCTCCAAATTCATCTAGACGAGCAACGAGGCTATTGCTACTGTTGTTGTTATTGGGCGGCACGAGATGTCTCGCTCTCCCCCGCCCGTCGCTTCAACCCTCGTCGCCCGTGGCGCGGCCGCTCATTCACTTTAATTGGCGCCGTCATTAACCGCCGGAGAAGTCGCGGGGGCGCGCAGTCGGAGAGCCGAGCCCTGCTGCGTGCGATTGCGTCTGGGCGCGGGGCGGGGCGTGGAGGAGGGCGGGGGCGTGCGGGTTGCGGGGCGCGGGCGGAACACAGAGCCCGAGACGAGCTGCCCGCAGGGGGGAATCAAGACCGGCGCAGGAGGCCATGGATTCTGGTGGAGCACGGCAGGGTAACTCACGTCGTTAGCTTCAAGGTTGCAGGCCATGCTAGCTCCGAGACGGCGGGTCTCTACCAGGAAGCCGACTAGTTAGCCCCTGCCGAGTCGACCTTTAGGCAGTATGTGGCGAAGGGCTTCTTCGGAATGATCCGGATCCCACATATAAAAGTACAGACAAAGATTATGGACCCTCCTGCCAGGTAGAGCCCAGCGGAACTCACGTATACAGCACAAAGGTGATCGCAGTGAGCAGACAGGAAGGGAACCACGAGCCGCCCGGCCCTTAGTTGGGGTAGCCTCCTGTTGGGCTGTTGGCTTCGTCGTGGAAGTGGGCCTGTTCCGGAGCAGGTGAGTGGCCCTTAATTTGATTCCGGTGCTAGCCCGTACAGCTAGGATCTCTGAGCTGTCAGGGCGGCCCAAGACCAAGGCATTGAAAGTGAACGTTGCCACAAGGGTAAACTGCGTTCCGGCGGAATCGGGATATCAGCCGAAAGGTGCACTTGTGCACGTGCCGATAGAGGCCAGCACCCATGTGCCCAACCCGAGGTGTGTTCATTACACAAAAGTGGCGGCTGAGTGTGCTGCTAATTCTATATTGCCATGACGCAACACCACGTTCGTTATTAATTTGTATACTATATAATTATGTGCATATATTATATTAGATACATTTATTTAATAATTGATTATATTATTATATTATTGTATATACACTAGTGGTTCACGCTCCAGTCCAACAGTACAATGCAGTCGTGGCTGTATTGGAAGTACTCGGAGCGTTTCTTAAGCATATGACCTTTTAACAAAAGTAGTTTGTATTTCTAAGAAAATGAGAAGAAGAAAAAACAGTATCGAAGTGCGTTTCTGACAAACACTCAAGATGTAGCAACAAAGATTAACAGAGCGGGCCGATGTTTTTTCGACCTTCAAACCCGCAGTTCCCGCCCGCTGACGTCACGCAGCCAATTGACGGCGCGAGTGGCAACATCTCGGAGGTGGGTGGGCGGGCGCCGCTCTCTACGGGCGAGAGAGCACTCGAGCGCGCGCCGAGGGCGCCGTTACCTCCCCTCCCCCCACTCCACTCGGGGGGCGCGCGCCGCCGCGGGCGAAAAGCTCTGAGAACCGCGCCCGTGCGTGCACACGCCACGCACCGGCCTGGGTGCCCCAGGGCAGCATTGCAGTGCCTCTCCCAGGAAGCTTCTAGTCTGCACGCTGCCAGGATTTTCAGCTCTAGCTGGGTGCAATTCAGCCGCTGTTGGGAGGAGAATTCTAGGGAATGGCTTCCCTCATCAATAGTGTTTCGTCTACTGCAGGCGAATGCCGGATGTACTCTTAGATGTACTCCAGGCGAATGCCGGAGCAGTACCCTAACAAACGGGCCAAGGGCTGCGCGCGATCTTTCATTTATCTTCCTTGTCCTATCCTCTCTCCCCTTCTTGTACACAAGTATACTTACATGCACTACACAACCACACCTGTCGGGAATCCAGTGGCGGGCTTAGAACTTGTCCCCGGGGCGGTTCCTCGCTGTTTGGAGATACCTGTTTAGGAAAACCCCGAGAGCCGAGGGCGGGTCGGCGCTGGATCTCACCCTCACCGCCACCTCCCGCGCTGAAAAGGCGCAGCGCTGCCGAACCAAATCTCGACGCAGAGATGAAGGACGAAGCAGAATAATATCTAATCGTAGGCTTCCATACCCAGTGTGATCTCAAGAATGTCGATAGTCCTCGTGACGCGCCTAAAAAGGCGGAGATGCCTTTGTTGTGCGGTGCCAGCCGTTGTCAACTCACTCACACGCTGCCTTCAAGCGAACGATTGCGGAGTGTGGCGGAGCAAGTGCGTACGCAAACGCAGAGGGTGGCCTCTGCAGTCCCAGAAACAACACTGCGCATGCGCGTGTACCCTATCAAGATGCAGCCGTACGTAGAAAGGAAGCGTGGAAATCGCATCGAGAGCATTTTTAGTTGTTTTCTTCTCAAAGTCGGGCTAAGTAATGTCGTACGCATTCCTCAACAGTCATGCGGATGCTCTTCGCTGTCAGGGACTGTGATGGTTGCCTTCATTAGAACAGTGTCAGACTAAGTAAACAGACACTACAATTATTCAGTTTTCTGATGACATCTAGTCTAGTAAAGAAAACAGAATTGCTAATTCTCAAACGAAAAATCATATCTTGTTAATAATAGCGTTGTATTCAAGTAGGCACTCATAAATAATATTCAGCTTTGTTTTGTGAAAACATTACATTATTATGTTGGGTAGCATTTATTTGCCCCGAATACACATACATCGCAGCGGTGGAATTAAGAAAAAATAAATATAAGTATTAGACTAGATTTATTTCTATTCACCACCATTTATCCCTCAAAAAGGCAACTGCTCCGAGTAACTGGCAACCTTTGTAAGTTCTTACATACAGGACACACATTTCAGTGGCACATTAACCGAACTCAACGTTGTGGTGGTTTATTTACAAGTACACTAGGCGAAATTATTTCCATCCCTGTAGTTCCTGTATTTAGGAACACCACAAACCAGTCAGAAACCTTGGAACAACGGAGAAAAATTAGTTCATTACCGACTTTTAAAGCACACAAGAGGAGGATGAAACTCGAAGTTGTAATCATATCGTGGATAGCGGAGTGCTCAAAATTGAGAAGAGATTCAGTTTGGGGCCTAAGTCCGAGTTGGAAATGAAATTCAAGTGTTTCGCAATTGCCTTCATTACAGAAGAGGCTGCACCAGACACTAAGCGAGGCATCCTAAAGAATTTTTTGCTTCGGCATACCGCTCAATTTTGTCGATAACACTGGACTGTCCTTCAACTCTGAACGGTGAGATTATGTAGTTATAAAAGACAGTAACAGTTCCCTTCGAAAGACACGTGCGCTCAAAAAATATATACAGAAAGTCAATACGTCATCACATCTGCTTTTGCACAGTTTTTTGATTGAAAATACGGAGCGATATCTATTATATATATATATATATATATATATATATATATATATTATTATTAATTAAAATATATATAAATATAAAACTAAAGCCAAGTGACAATTTTTACACAATTACGCCCAGCACATTTCATAGTATTGTAATTGGAGAGTTTGCACAGATGACATTTTTTCCAATAACTCTATAACCTGAACTGTTCGACATGTATCTACTTGGGGTATAGTTGGTCTTATTTGGGTCTGCCGAATAATTCTGGGCAAATAGAGACAATAATTGTTTGGGGATTATAATTATAAAAATATATTACAATAAAGTTTCCGCTGAAATCCTTAACATGTATCGCAATTGGGCAATTGTTTCATGTCTCCACGACGCACGAGGGTGCATGTCGGGTACCTCGGTGAAGGCAATCACCGCGCACTTTTGCGTAATGTTAACGCCAGCGTTTGGTGAATAAGCCTTGCGGCACGTTTTTTAACCTCAGGTCGCAATTTCCCCATCGACGGGGATCGTTAATGGGAAAACAACGAGGGCTGCTCGCTGCCAAAAGCCTCATACATTCTTACACAGGGAGTCGTTAAAGAAAATTAAAAATATAACACATACTTCAGAGATTCAACTAGGCTCACTTTCTACATGGCTCATGGAAGCGATAAAAATGCAGTCACTGCACTTCAAAATTGTATTACTAAAAATCTTGTCTGACCCCCACAATTTTCCCAAAACAAGAGGCATTAGTACATCTTTTCATAATTTGGCTATGTTTTGTTTCAAGATTTCAGAACACCTCTTCTTCTTATATATGTGTTAATTTATTTAATATCGTTAATTTATACAACTTTGCTTTTGTTGTACGTAATTTTGATCACAAAATGTTAAACGTTTCTATAAGATCATACATTCATTGCGACGAATCTAGCGTTTTACAACTGTCATCTCAAAAACAACAATTACGCAACGGATTTGCTTTATTTTAGTATTCCTTACATATTTCTTCCAGAAAAATTGCCCAAAATCCATATACGCAGTATTCGAAATACTCGTGTTACGAATACTTTGTACATGTGAATTAGTTTGGAAATGGTGACAACACGGAATAGAAATGTACTGGTTTCAGTTAATTACTTGTGTCTTTTCTGTTTTAGGTGAGTACTCCATGTCAACAGTCATGCAATATCGGAGCTGTCATCCACGAAGGAGCACCTGGAGAAACTACGTAAACACGGAGGCCACGCAGAGAATTTCGACGAATGAGAAGGTACACGAACAGACGTTTCGACGTCGTGAGAAGGTACTACTTCAGTTTAATTACTTTCTGCACGTCACGTTTTTGCATTTATTAAATGCAGTAAATATAAATTGCAATAAGATGGAGCCAAATTTCAGCAAATAATAAAATAAAATTTTGAGAGCAACTAAATGATTGCGATATATGTGTTCTTTGGACTTAACCAATGGTCTGTAACCTTAGTACTGTATGTACACATCAGTACTTTTACAGCAGAAGGGTAGCGAATCATGTGGCACATATAATTTGATGAGGTAATTATAACTTATATTCGTAATAATTCTATTTACATATTTAAGCATATTTTATTTTTAAATGAAGTTAGTACATTTCTTTTAAAAAAATCTGCAATAGATGCTATATCTTGGAAAGAAGAATACAATGATATAATATTAACAAATATAATAGTAATTTTACATCATTATCATCAAGAAATAAATTTCAGATTTGGCTCAACTCGAAACAGGTTACTAATTTCGGGTCAGATCACCAGCGCAATTTACATACTAATATTTCATCAATTAAAACCCCATTTCGCTGGGAAACTCTTTTACCCTTGGCAAATATTGACGCTTCTTACTCATTCTTCCATTTATTCCGCCTGCTTCCAAAATAAATTGGCCTCTTAAAAATTCTTTTCACGCGCGCGCTCGCCCGCCTCGGGGCTGAAGCAGCGAGCGAATGCCACCTCGGGCGGCGCGGCGTCATGCGACTTCTGCAAGCGCTCTTCCGGGCGGAGCAGCCTGCAGCTCACGCAGTGGCTGCGTCGCAAACGGCGAGGGAATCAGGAGAGCGACTGGCGAGCGCCGGCACGTCGTATCATCGAAACCGCGGATGAGAGCTTCACAAATTTCGAGTCAAACGCTCCAGCGAGGAGCTTTAGTGTTTCTGTGCTATAGTGTAGTTCATGTTATAACCCGGGCGGCAGCGGTGTACCTTCGCCGCTGGAACCTCATTGTCTAATAAGTGATTCGCTGCGCGACGTTTGCCAAAGGCATTAGTCCCATGAGTGGAGCGCACGTTTTTACCGCGAAAGGTGGCGGTTATCTGTTCCCGCTGTTCGGCGAGATCCGGTGCGAACTCTCCATCGGAATGCGGGACTTTCCCCAACCAAGTCTCTCTCCAGAGTGGGACCGCCCCAGTCGGGACAAGCTCTAAGCTCTCGACCGGTCACTCGGTATGTGCGGAGGTGTAGTGCATGTAAATGTAAGGGTGTGTAAAAAGTAAGGGGTGAGGATAAAAAAATGAAGAGGAAACAAAAACCGCACGCGATCTGTGGCCCTTTTGTTGTGGTACTGCTCGGGCATTCGCCTGGTACTGATAGTAGAAAGCGCGGAAGACTATCGATCAGAGCAGCCGGCCGCTACAATTCTCCTCTGCGTGACTAACGCAAGAACTTCACGGGTCACCGGCGGTGACAAGAGTTCGACAAAATATATTATAGAGAGATGGCGCAATGATACTTCAAACAGTATGCATCATTTACACAGACTGAATTCTGTGTTATTATTTTTTTGTACATATGGTTTTGTTTTTATGAAAACGAACATTTTTTCTTTGAGAGATTTTTTATAGTTTTTCTCTTCATTCTATTAGACATTACAGATTGCGGACAAAAACTAAACAATGTTTTTAGCTGAACGTGCAGTCTTGTCAGGCTGTATGATCTCTCTCCTGCATACTGTTGTTCCCATAGAATTAACTTTCTTTGTCATTGTTCTAGTTTCGCCTTGTGGTATACGTTTTAACAGACCCTGGGCAATGGCAGAATGTGCGACAGCCTGCAATTATCTCAGCGTTCACACACAACACACATGATGAAAAAATAACACAACAATTGTATGTTATAAAGTATTTATCTGACTGATAACTTTCAATATCGTGCACACTGATGTAACACGTTTACATTATTTTGCTTTTCCATTTGCAAATGACTAAAAACTTGGAAATATTCCATTATATGTCAGGTACAGTCAGAAATATCTAAGATTATGAAAACTTAAACCAGTAGCCTTTTAATATAAATGGATGTAGAAGATATACAGAGCAACTCTGAGGTTCTAATTTACTTCCCTCTACCTGCAGACGGGACTCGACACAAATACTAACACTCACTATTTGTACAGCGATCTCCAAAAATTTTAATGATAACGAGATGTGGCAACACTGCATCTTATCTTGCAGGGCGGCGAGCAGCACGGAGCAGGGCGGTGGGGAGAGAAGTGGGTGGGGCGAGGAGCAGGTCGTGCAGAAGTGGCGCGGGAATAAGCTGGGTGGGGCGGCATGGAGGGGGACGGGGAAGAGTGGAGGGAGGAAAAGAGAGGGATATAGGGAGGCGCAAAGGTGCGGAGGAGAGCAAGAGTGAGGGCAGGGATGAACGTGGCGAGTGGAGCGGGGATGTTCAGGGCGGGGAAGGCGGGATGGAAACGGGAGGGGTGGGAGTGGCGAGGGTGAGAGCGGGGCAGCGAGGAGGGGGTGTGGGAGGAGCGGCCGAGGGGGAAGGGCGAGGGAAGGAAGGGAGAGCGAAAGCGGGAGAAAGCGGGTTGAAGAGGATAAAGTGGGAAGAACGAGTTGGAGAACTGGAGCGCGAAAGAGGGTCGCAGTGGAGCGAGGAGAAACGGGGCGTGGAGGAGCGGGGCGGGGCAAGGAAGAGCGGCAAGGGGATGGAGCGGGTGAGAGAAGTGGAGCGCGAAATAGAGGGTCGGAGCGGTGCATGTGCAACGGGGTGTTGCGGGACGGAGCAGAGCGTGTTGGCACGGGGCGGGGCGGGGCGGGGCGGCAACTGTGTGTTTTCGCTATCTCATTACGCTAAATATGTTGACCGTGCGTCTGGCGAGAGGCAAGAGACGGGCTGGAGCTGAGGTTTATTGTGGCGCCCAGTCACGTCGGCCCTCGCGTCCTCTCTCTCCCCCACCGCCCGCCTGCCCTCGCGGGCTGCGAGAGATTCGCCTACGCAAATACGCGCCGCCCAAGGACCTCGAGAGGCAGAGCGCGGCGCGAGCGCTGCGCGGCGGCGGAAGAGTGCAACATCTGGCCGCGGAAGACAAAGGAGCGGGGCACGAGGGTGGATAAACAGTTGCGAGGCGAATGGGCCTCGTCCCTTTGGCCAGGGTGTGGGGTTCAGACTTGCACTTGTGAGAACACATCGCATTTTAAAAATCACTATTTTAAATGTCACCTGCAAAAACAATGGAAAATAGGACGTTGATGGTAAAAAAAGGAAAATCCTCATTTAACATAGACAGAAGACAGAATATTCAAACTCGTGAGTCAATAAAGCAACTTTCATTACATGTTGGGTCAATTTGGCAATGAAATAATTCAATCATTTGTAGAAATGAATTAAGATAAACACATTGTAAGATTCACAATAATGTTAACAGAAAAATAAACTCCACAGTCGTGGAAGCAAATGAAGCTGAATTTAACTACTTATTTACCTAAAAAAAAATATATTTTTAATGAATAGTCAAATTCGTCACCAAGTGGCAGTTATCAAATTATCTCTTATTATTAACCTTCCTTCATATTGTTCAACTTTTTCATCCAGCTCTTGATTTCGATATTCGATACACGGATTGTGAGCACTATTCCATTCATTAACTGCATTTAACTCTTACTTCACTGCAATGGATAATACACTACGCATTGTTTACCGTTCTGAACCTCACCGAAACAACGTCGTTCAGCGTCCAATAGCCGTAACCAACCCGGACCAACACGACCTGAACTGAGGGTTACATCACGTCAGCTGATATAAAAGATGGATAGGAAAGTATGATGAATGTATAAGCGCCCGTCATGGCTACGCTTAGGAGTGGTGGAGAATTAGGTTTTTGCGCCGAGGACACACAGCTTACGACTGACGCTCGATGGCAGAGGCGCGGAAGAGCGATCGTATTCGCGGAATAACATTCCATGCGTGTTTGTATTGAAATATAAGATATATTCACCAAATCACGTGGGATTAGGTGTCTGATGACACTGATTTGTATATTCACTGGATGCAAGAACAAATATACATACTTCTAAGAGGAATAATGGGGTAAATCGTTTGTAGAAAAAGTCTTAATTCGAGTGAACACTGTATTCTTTATTGTTAAAGAACAATGAAGTTTAACCTACAATCTGAAGAAAAGCAATGTAAAGAAACTTTCTTTTCGTCTTCCGAAATAATGCATCCTCTCCGTCGACTCTTTTCCTCAGAGGTTTGAACATATTTATGATATGTCGCTTGAAGAGGCATAGTATTGAGAGTAAGTATTTAACGAGTCAGGTTATAAAATGAAAAACAAAAAGGGCTATACAATTAGTATTCGTAAACTAGACACATCATTCGAAACGAGTACTAATCCGCAAGGCTTTATACAAACACGAACCACATTACTTCAATATTAAAAGAAAAAAGAACGAAATATCACGAGGGGGTAGGCTTCCGCGGCCGCACTCAGTAGCCACTGGCTGTCCAGGAAATGCATTTCGCCCTGAGAAAGGTCGCAGAATGGCGGCCAAAACGGCAGGCGCACCAATAGTATACAAAAACAACATATTCAGATTTAAAGATCGCTCAATACACAGCGTGTCTATACCCCTCCTCTCGCAGAAAACTTAAAAAATGGATAGAAAGTATAATTCCATTAATTAGACGCAAGAAACTTCGTCTCGCTCAGCACAAGCGGCGGACTCCAGCCCCAGGGCAAATAAACGCCCCCGGCGAAGTGGCTGAGGCGGGCGGCTCGAGCGCGCAACAACGGGCGGGGGGCGCGGGGGGGAGGAAGGATATAACTTTCTTTTCGTCTTCGAAATAATGCATCCTCTCCGTCGACCTCTTTTTCCTCAGAGGTTTGAAACATATTATGATATGTCGCTTGAAGAGGCATAGTAATTTGAGGGAGTAAGATTTAACGAAGTCCCAGGTTTAATACAAATGAAAAAACAAAAAGCGCTATACAATTAGTATTCGTAAACTAGACACATCAATTCGAAACGAGTAACTAAATCCGCAAGCTTTATACAAACACGATACCACAATTACTTCAATATTAAAAGAAAAAGAACAGAAACTATCAACGAGGGGTAGGCTTCCGCGGCGCACTCATAGCCACTGCTGGTCCAGCAAATGCATTTCGCCCTGAGGAATTCGAGAATGGCGCCCAAAACGGCAGGCGCACCAAATAGTATACAAAACAACATATTCAGATTTAAAGAATCGCTCCATACACAGCGTGTCTATACCCCTCCCTCGCAGAAAAAACTTAAAAAAATGGATAGAAAGTATAATTCCATTAATTAGACGCAAGAAACTTCGTCTCCGCTCAGCACAAGCGGCGGACCTCCAGCCCAGGGCAAATAAAACGCCCCCGGCGAAGTGGCTGAGGCGGGCGCTCGAGCGCGCAACAACGGGCGGGGGGCGCGGGGGGGGGGAAGACAGAAGGCCGGCCTATTTGCCCAATGAATATGCCGACCAC
>BOPP01000007.1:20396234-20454952 GCA_017312745.1 Gryllus bimaculatus | reverse complement strand
TCGGGGAGCGAAAAGAAGGCTGCGCCGCGAGCACAAATATTTCAAGTGCGCTTTCGCCGCGCGGTAAATGCACGGCCGCAAACACACGCGGGGGGGCTTTCGCGGGGCGTAGCGGAAAACGGAGCCGCAACGCGAAGACAACCACAAACTCCTCGCATACAATTAGCAGGGTATCGTCCGAGGTGATGACATTTTGTGATGCACGATCATCTTGTAACTATTTTTTTATTCAATCGTTTATTTCAGAAACACGTCAAACACCATCATCTAAAAAACGCGTTAGCGGAATATTATTCCAAAACGATACACACATTGTTTAAAGCATATTTATATTAAAATGTTCATTTATCAACTGCTTTAATATTAAAAAATATTTTTAAATCAGAAAAACTGGGAGACCTTTCTCAGTTTTCTCGAAATTAGGAATTTGGCGATTGACGGGTTTCTGAAATAAACGATTCAATTGTCGTAAAATGAAAACGTTTTTAAATGCCCGAATGACCGTCGATAAAAAAATTCAGGATGAATATCAATAACACACAGGGTTTTACAATTGCTAGCAGTGATAATTCGGAAGTACTCCTACATTTGTTTAATGATAATTAAATTACAACTACTTCCTCTTTTCCAGGGATTTAATATTTACATTTAGATAAATAAAACCAATAAAACCTCGCTGTTTTCCAAACGCGAGATTCTGTTAAATAAAAAAAATGGCTTCCATGGTTTTCGCTTGTTGAGCTCCCAATATGAATTCTGCTCCAGCAATATACTCGAACGACACGCAATATAGTGTACAGGGCCCTACGCACGAGATGAAAATTTTGGGACGAGGCCACTGACCGGCGGAGAACTGCGGAAGGGCTAAAAGTGGGATGTGCCCGCAGCTCTGGAATCAGGAACTTGCCCACGCAGCTGTTTGGAACAGCCAGTAAAAGTTGAGGACCTTCTCGAAATTGGGGAGGGCGTTAGCAGGGCCAGGCGCGAACGCGAAAACGGAAACGGGCCCACTTCCGGGCCTATACCACGAAATGACCCCGATCAAAGTATTCTCACACGCTCGCCGTTTATTTCCACTTCCAACGCATAGAAAAAAGGACTTGACGCACACAATCGTGAGCTCACTCAATGATTTTCCTCACGCTTTAACTCAGCTGCACATCACTTACTCACAGCAGCCATTATTGTATGTACAATACACTATAATAATAATAATAATAATAATAATAATAATAATAATAATAGTAATATTGCACCTGACGGACAGAGATTTATTTTACAAATCAAATTACAGAAATGATCCTTGGGACAAAGTCATTAAATGACAGCAGGAAATCAAAACTCAGCAGGTTTTAGGTTTTTGTATAGTATAAAAACGCTTTTTGGATCTTTATGTCTAACTCTTCAAGTTCATCACTGTATGCAACGGGGAAAATGTCACCAAACCAATAAAACTTGTTGCTACTTTGAAAACGAAATAAAAATTGCAAAACCAGTGCACAGCTTGGGCAAGGTACCAGCCAAAATGGATAGGACAAGGTCTCTACGTCAAACTGGTGCGTCAAAAATAAATTTATTCTTGATTTGTGTGCACTATTAATAAGTTCAACGTAACAAACATCAATCCCGTAACTCAAAATTATTTTTACGTGACAAAATGTGTGAAGTAATGTGGTTGCAAACACTTTAAGCGGAGACGTTGTTTCGAAATGCAACATTACAGGGTTAAACAGTGTTGTTGCAAATTTACAAGAACGCAAATACATAAAAAATTATTAAAAATATTGATATAGCCCTATAGATATAAATACACTATGATATAATATATTTAGTTATAAACGCATATATTTTGAACACTGAAATACAATATTTATATTTTCCTGGCACAAAAAATTCACATTTAAATATATACTATTTAAAATTAATTTGAATATCACTTTCAAATGCAGCAAATACTTATAAAATATCATTAAACTTTATTAAAATGATAATATGTAGATTTGATGTGAATAATCAGAACTACGCCTGATGGGTAGTCATACCCGCAGCACACAATTGAAACGTGTGAATATCAATACCCGGGACACGCAGTCAATATTCAATACGTATCTTCGTTCTTCGAAAGCGTTGTCTTCTTTTATTCATTCAAAACCAACCACTCAGGCGCAAGCATTATTTCGCATACAATACAAAAAGCTATATTTCAAAATTATAAGTTGTTTCAAATGAAAATATCTTAATACCGAAAGGAAATGTTTGAGAAGAAACTCTTAGATCGTAGCCAACTTAGCCCAGCCACCTTTTCACACAAGTCCAAACAAATTGCAACAAAAATATTGTTCACTGATTTATTATCGTTAGACATTATTTCAACTACAATAATAATAATATTCTAATAATATTTAAACTATTTTAATTATATACATCATTTTGTGTAATTATGCTCAGCATTCCAAAAAGTAATAATGCCATAATATCGTATCAGTGTAAATGTAACAACATCCGGAGAAATAAACTCACATTGCTTTACCGAATCATTGGTTGCACCTCTTGATGCGGATAGTCAGATCACCGACAACTGAAGTTACTCCAGTAATTAAACAAAACAAACTTCACATTGCTTTAGAAAAAACGAATGATTCGCTCGACTACTTCGAAACTGCGTAATTTGACCCTCCATGCTTTGCGAATTGACATGAGAGCTCAAAGACAGTCTCGTTGGAGTCATGCGCATTCAGCGGTTATAGCTATTTGCGCCCCCAAACGGTGACTTCGCAACAGCGCGAATGGTGAGATTGGATACGACGTGCAGATGGTACACACGACACGGAAGACAGGCTACTCAATTGCTCCACCAACAGAGGGATTTCGGACCATTTTAATTCTCCCTTGGTTACATCTTATGTCTTACCATTATTATTATTATTATTATTATTATTATTATAACAATATAGAGACAAGCAGAAAGTTTTCGGATGCCGGTCACATGTTAACACCGCTAATGTAGTCACAAAAACTCACACATACACATGTACACATTGAATCAACTAACTTCAAAGACTCTCACGGCCAACAAAATAATATTAATATCATTATAGTCCTTACCTTCCGGATCTGAAGTCCTCTTGTTCAATTCTGGCAAGGAAATGCCGCCGGGGTAGCAATGGAGTGGAAGGTTAGAAGTCCCAGACGCTCGAATTACTATCTGAAAATAGGTAAAGAAACGTCAGTTATACGAAGATGTCTCCCCGCTATTAACACAGCCCAAGCCATCATCTGCACTGACATTAGCAAACGCTTTGGCTATTAAATGATGCAACATTGTAAAAAATGGAACGCTGGCAATTGTAAGTCTAAAAGAAAGCTTAGATGCTATTAATGTTCTTGGAACTTGGAGATTATTTTGTGAAGTCGTGAGAATAAAAGCAGAGATGAAATGACACATCATTTGTTTGGAGATTAGCAAAACCCCACCTTTCATTTCTATTAAAATTCAAATGGCAAAAACATCTCATCAGCAGATCAAATAGCCAAAAATAAAACTGATTCCGAAATATTTACTTTGGACTTTACTTTCTATTGTGGCTGAAAGTCACTATGCAATCGTTACGATGAGTAGGGGACACGAGGAAGGGATGGGAAAGGATTCAGCGGCTTCAGAGCTTAGGTATACTCCTGGAAACATCAGGGAAACTAGTGATCAGAGCAATCGGCCTATGAATTGGATTGAGATAGACGCCACAAACTCACCGACATTAAACATATCAAACTAACGTCTTGTGCCCAACGGACATCGAATCTGCGACCTCCCAATCAGCAATGCAATCGACAATTAGAAGTTGCTTATACATTTGCCGCTACCGATTTTTCTGTATGTCAGTAGAAGGATAACTTTGCTTTTAATAAAATAGTTATTTTTGTAACTAGTTCAGAAAATGAGTCTTTGGCGTACGAATGCTGGCGGACGAGGCGTCGATAGGAGCAGAGTCCTGTATTTTGAAATGAGTACGCCAAATCAGTTGCGTACATTCGTTTTTAGTATCAATAAAAGGAAGCTTACAAGCATATACTCTTGAAATCATTTTCAGAATGCGATGCAACAGCCATATTGATTGACGTCTCGTCCTTTTGTTTATATTGCAGTACTCATTTGCTTTTGGAAAATTACACTGGCAAAAAATGGTCAATTTCGCCCACTCTACATGTTACACACTCGCAGTAGTCGTTACGATATCAACATATAAAACTTGGCACAAATGTATCAACCTGTAAGAGAGAGACAATTGAGATATGCAGCGTCGGTGACTATGGACGCAAGTTTGTTCCAGAGAGTGGCTCGGGTTCGTAAGAAACGGATGTCGAAATGTAGGCAGAGATATTGTAAGTGATATTTTGGTTTAAATACCCAAATAGTAGCGTGTTCAAGAGATTAGAAGATTGCCGAAACCTTGAGAAAGGTATTCTATAAAATTAATCCGTGGTTCTAGAATACGGAACAAGATATCCGCGAAAGCGGAGCATGGAATAGTTTGCCGATTGATTGTGATAACCTGGACTCATGAACAATACATTTTCTTGGCGTTGGAACTTCAAGAGTTTAATTTAAAATTATCCAAAGAGAGAAGCGAAGGGAAGTGGGGAAGTGAAAAACAGAGGCAGCTGAATTTATTGAGGACATCTACAGGTTCGTACACTGCTGTACGAACCTGTCGATAAGTTCATTAGACACGTGTACAGTAACATTGATAATGTACAATTGTAACATTCATACTGGGGAAGCCTCTTTTCAACTCGCTGTTGAAGCGCAGATTGGCGCCCCCTAGCAGTCAGCCGTCGCCTTCCGCAGCGAGGCCAGCGCGGGCGCCCGCTCCGAGAGGGGCGGAGCGGGGCGGGGCGGCACCGTTCACCCGCTCCTTACCTGTTAATTGGGGTAATAACCGAGATGCGACAGAGCGGGCCAACTACACGGTCTACAGCGGCGGCGAAGAGAAGGCGGGCGGGGACGCATCGGCGGGGGCGGGGGCGAGGCCGTATTATGTTAATGAGCGCCATTTGCATGATCCTCTTCCTAATGAATGTGCCGCGAGCCGCCCGCCTGTTCCAGAAGCAGCTGCTGCTGCAGCGCCTGCGAAGGCGAGATGGCAGTTGGCGACTTGCAGTGCAATGCACCAGCGCCCTGCTGCGCCAATGCCACTGACGCGATGTGGCGGACGCGAGCTGCGCGTTAGGGAGAACTATGTGCTGTCTCAGACCAAATATTTTCAAAGACAATTGAAGAACTCACTGCACATGCTTCCTTTCATTTTAATATTTATTACAAATATTTCGTCATTTAAGAATATTCACAACGTTTCGAGGCGAAATGTCTTCCCATCATCAGGTTACTTCCAGTAAATTGTCAAAAAACATATACTCTCAAGAAAGTTAACAGACAAATATAAAATAAAAGGGATATAAATATATATTTGCGTTTGTTCCTTCTAAATGCCCTCAATGCTGCATAGATAGTGTAAGAATCTGAGGCAATTCAATTAAGGCGGAAGGAAATTTGCAATGGTGGGGTGAACATCTAACGGAATCAGAAATATTTACAAGATAAATGTGAACTCCTTTCTAAACAATGTCTGTTATACGGAATGAAATGCTGAAGAAATAAAACTAACAAATTAATCTCAAAGCGAATTTGACAAAACACCTGTATTTCGACGTAATGATTAGATTACAAACAATTCAATGCCAAGATTCAAAACAAATCTAATTAATTTTTTGTCATTAAATAAAATTTGGGATGGAGCTCTATGTCAATATTGTTAAGATCGAATTTTATATTCCGACAGTCTAAACACTTTACAAAATTTCATGATTTCATCCTTAAAACTCATAAAAACATTTACTCTCTACATACAACAAAAGAAAGTTCTCGAACTTCAGAGTTTCGTTCTGAAAAGTTTATACTGTAGTTTTATTGATTTATTACTTATTGATTCATTATGTACTGTAATAATTACGAAACATGTTAATTCCAAACCACAATCTTTGGAGCCCGAACAAAATTGCATGAAGGAGAAATTTTCAGAGATACGAACACATTAATAAAACATGAGATTTAAAAACAAAAGAAAAGAAAGAACTGAACAAATCGCAGTGTTTAAAGAACGGCGCGCCTCACAAATCATAGGAGGAATACTATGGTAATTAACTTGTAAATTACTTGGTGGGTATTACGCTATCCTGTAATATTCGAAGATTTATCTCACAATCTATGAGAACTTACAAAAACGCATAACCATAATTTCCTTCCTTGCGATTTGCCTTAACTTATTGGAAGCAAGATACAGTGATTCACTGCCATGGCTCCTACGGAGCGCCGAAACGGCTCAGAAGGGCGAGGTCAGAGCGAGACACCAGTTGCTACGAATTCGCATGAGGTACACGCAATGAAAGCACAGGCTGATTCCCCCAGCGAATTTCACTAACATAAATTTTAATACCAATTCTCTGTATCCACGATTTTAATTCAGTGTGACTAACCATTATTTTAGTGCATTAATTGATTTTTATTATTTACGCAGCGTATAAATACAGAGAACAACATATTAAAAGGCAGCGCTTGCGCTACTCCCTGTATCCAGCGACTCTTTCTGGGTCGTGTCCCTGGGTACAGAGAATAGAGCTATTTAATACCCTTTCACTCGATAGCCCCAACAGGCAGCATTCAAGACTTCTGCGGAAATAAAAATTGAAGTTATATGATGGAGATTTCCGAGGATATTAATATTGATTTAGGATACATTGGTGGTTTCGAACACACTTCGGACTCCCACGCTACTGAATACAAAATGTCGGAATTAGCGACGCAAGGGTGTGCAATACTAAACCAAGAAGTTCAACATTATTGATGGGATGGTGCGCTCCCGAGGCGCCACTGCGATCCACGTGTGCATGATTTGCATAAATTCTTATCAATTACGTATTCAACAAACGTTTTGACGTTAAGTTAGTGTATCATTTAAGACGGTAAATATCCTAACTTTTAATTGATTAGTGTTTTGAAATCGTTAAATAAAAATGCAGTCCGTGAAGTATTTACTGACGCCTGCATTTCACACAAGAAAACATTTAGCAAAGTGTGAATAATTGAGCGCATCACAACAGCCCGACCTAAATGGACGCCACACGTAAATTGTTAATAGCGTGAAGAGCACCAATGATTAATCCGAGGCTGATTCGCTGAGCAAGTGCATCTCTGCTCAGCGCCATCCGGCCCAACCCAGATGGAACAGCCCAGGCCAGCCCCAAAAAGAGTCGAGCTGTCTCCAGCCATAAAATATTCCCGCGGCGCTATGACGAGTCACACGCTTCCTCTCCGCGGGCCATTTCGCGCATGCGCACGACAGCACCGCTGCCCCCTGCGCGCGCGCGGGACCGCGAACACTCCGATATCGTTCCTTGAATGAAGGATTAGCGATTCCGGCGCGCCCGCTGCCTAGGTCATTATTCCCTACGTGGAGTGCGTGTTTTTATCGCGGTAGATAGCGGAGGCCTTCCCCTGCTGGAAGATCAGATCCGACGCCCACCTACTTCGACTTAAAGGATTTTCCCCTACCACGTATCTCCCAGCAGCGTGGCACGACCACGCGGAACAACGCTAAGCTCCTGTCTGGTCTCCCCTGCGTGTGTGGTAGTGCAGTGCATATGTGTGTAAGTAGGAGATAAAGAGAGGATAAGGGAGAGCCAGGAAATATTCCGCGCGGCCTGTGGTCTGTTCGTTAGGTTCTGCTCCGGCATTTTCTGGTTGGGCATGCGCATGAATTATTTTCCAGCAAATACGCAGTCATAAAAATGTCCTAGAAGATTACTTTAGCTTTCGCATTAGAAACTCACACGCGTCCATTGGCTTGTAACAGACAATATTTGCAGGAGATCCAGCTAATTACGTTGTCAAATCATTTCGATCCCCAGAGAGTTCTTCGCAGCGTGTATCTAGAAAAAAACATTTATTGAGTGCGTTTAAGATAATTTATCAAATTCTCTTTGACCCGTTAGCTTACTCGGTACATCAGCCTAGCTATGCCCTGTGCAAACATAACACAGTCTATGCAAATTTGTTCCGGGTTATAGACAGATCAACAGTTTCTACGCTGCATCATCCTCCTGGGCGGGCAAATAGACGCCTCAATTAGCGAGTGCTTCTCGTGTCTGACAATCCAACAGCCGGAGAAGACCCTTCGCGGGAGACCCGCCGCCGCCGCCGTCGATAAAATATTCGCGTAGGGCGGAAGCAATGGACGGAGAGGGAAGGTGTGTGGAGGAGGGGCGATGCTCGGGAGGAACAAGTAGAAGGGGCGGGCGGGTGAGGCGGATGGGGGCAGAGAGCCGGGCGGGACGGAGCCGGGAAGTGGTGTTCTAGGCCGGGAGTGGAAAGTGGAGAGTGGGAGGAGAGGAGATGGGAGGGGAAGCGAGGGTGTAAAGTGGAAGGGAAGTTAAGAGTTGGGGATGGAGTAGGCATGACAGAGAATGGTTGGAGGCCGAGGGTCGGGGCGGTGTGGGCGGTCGTGGGACTGGAGCGGGGCGGGCGAACAGGACGGAGCTCAGGGGAAGGCGGGGCGGGGCGGGACGGCGGGAGGGGTTTGGGGACTGTGCGGGGGGGGGGGGCAGAGTGGAGGAGGGCGGGGCCGGTGGGCGAGCTGGGATCCGCCCGCCGAATCTCGGGCAGGCTTGCTAAATGTGAGGTGGGGCCGCCCGTTAGCGAACCAGGCAGTGGGCGGGCGGTACGTGATTGGCAAGCCTGCATTATTCCGCGGGCGGAACGGTGGCGCTGCCAGTCGGCGGAGGGCAGGAACACGGCTCGCCGCTCAGTCAATTTTGGCTGTCTCGATTAGACGCGAGGCTCCCCGCTTTCGATGTTCGTCATTCGAAACAAAGAACTGGACAAGTCACAACATAAGACACAAGTTCCACGGATTTGCAAATGTAAAATTAAAGAAGTAAAATATGATGGGTTAACACAATCTAAGACACTCAGCTCGCTCCAAGAAATAACAAACAGGGTGGCCACTCATTTCCTAAAATAAATTTCCTCAACTTTACCCGTTTTCCAGGGCACTGTTTTACCCTTTTTTCCCGACAAGATTAGTAATTTTACACTACTTAAAGAAAATATTAAAGTTACGCTGATACTTAGTGGTCAGCTCTCTGACCACGCAGTGACAAAGTACGAATGAACACTATTTTGTCATCAACTTACGGATGTTTTTAGGAAATAATATATAGTTTTATAACCTTCTCAAACTTTTCCATGACTTCTAACGATTCTTCTACATATTCCTTGATTGTTTCAGACTTTTCCTGAACAATGAAATTCTCTGATGTTTCCTGTTTTCCAGGAAAATACCAGCCTGAATGACGACTCATGAATAGAGACACATAAATATGAGAAAATGTTTATGTACATGTGAACATTTTAAAAAGCAAAGAAAAATAGCACTGCACTCCCACGAAAAATACGTAATTTTCTTAAAAACATTCTTACATTCTGCGATTGGGAGGCAGACCAAAATTATCCGTGTCATTTTATCCCTATTACTTAGCAACATTTGTTTATAAAGATAGCTCCCAACCCAACCCTGAATTAATTAAACTACTACTCTGATTACCAAAGTTATTTCCCACGCACACTAAATATACCATTAAGCCAACGTAACATTGTTCCAGTGTTGACAACGTCAGAAATACAAAATATCATTACGATCGGCGGCAAAGTCGACACCGGAAAATATACATTCCGCTTCAATTATCAAAACCGCCGCCACCCGCCCATCTCATTTGCGAAATATGAAATTACCGGCGTTGTATAACGTTTGACGCACTGGAAATAAAAGTTCAATTTCGATTATATTATGACGCAAAGGAGACAGGCCAATGGGGAACCATTCATAAAACATCAAACGAGCGACGCAATTCAACCACGTGTTAATCTTCTTGCATTATTTACCGCATATTTTTTCTGTTGGCATATAATAAATTCGCATTATTGCAATAATAGAACTGTGAAAAGCATTATATAATTTCCGTATATGGTCCATTCGAAAAGCACTAATGTTAAATTGCTTATAACCTTATTGCA
Organism: Gryllus bimaculatus; assembly: GCA_017312745.1. Classification (NCBI taxonomy): domain Eukaryota; kingdom Metazoa; phylum Arthropoda; class Insecta; order Orthoptera; family Gryllidae; genus Gryllus; species Gryllus bimaculatus. Next base: position 20,444,826 of record BOPP01000007.1, on the reverse strand, counting down.
AAAACGTATGTGTGTACTTTTTAACAATTTATTTTAATGCACATTTCGATCATTTACGGGATATTCGAAAAATTTCTGGGTTCGGGACTCAAATATTATTGGATGTTAATAACTTTTAAACAATCCCATGAAGGGATACAACGTTAGGAATTAAAATAAACAATTTAAAAAGTACGTGTGTCTGTCAGTAAAATGTCAGGAGCATTTAACATCAGTAACTGCATAACAGATGCCAACATATTCCTTAAAGAACAAATGTATTCTGACAATCTTTACGCAATTTTACAGCTACGTGGACTGAGGTTTCTCAACCAAAAAAAGAATACATTTTTGATTGCTTACTTCTTCTGGACCCGTAGTTCCGGACACGTTTTTGGGAGCGCTAACGGTGACAGCGACGCCTAGCAGGATTAAGGGCTGGTAAGGGACAGCGAAAGCCCAGGACGGGCCAGGGGACAGGACAGAGCAGGGCATCAACGGCCGGAGCAGAGCATGGTAAGAACAGGGCAGGGCGGGCGGTGGGGGTCAGGGCCGGTCAGGGCGGGGCGGAACGGGCGGGGCGGGATGGAGTGAGGCAAGGTCAGGGTCAGGTAGGGCGGGCAGGGCCAGGGCAGGGCTAGGGCAGCCAGGGCAGGGCAGGGCAGGCAGGGCAGGGCAGGGCAGGGCAGGGCAGGGCAGGGCCAAGGGCAGGGCAGGGCAGGGCAGGGCAAAGAAGGGCGGGGCGGGGCGGGGCGGGGCGGGGCGGAGCGGGGCGGGGCGGGGCGAGGCCGAGCGAGGCGAGGAGGAACGGAATGTGGCTGAGCGAGGCGGGGCGGAGCGAGGCGGGGCGGGGCGGGGCGGGGCGGGGCGGGGGCGGGGCGGGCGGGGCGGGCGGTTGGCACTCTCCGGGCCGTAGATTGAGCACCGGCGCGCGTCAGCCCGCAGGAGCGCTGCGGCGAGGCGCGGCGCCTGCCCTTCCGGGCTCCGCTTCGAGAGCCGCGTTCCTTTCCACAAATTTTATTGCTGCCCTCGTCAACAGAATTATCTCTACTTTGCTCAACCCCATACGTTTGCAATCTCGCTCAGATGACACTAAATGAACTTCCCTCTTCCGATTCAACTCCTGTTTCTTCGCGTGCTCTTTTGTTACTTTTTTCTATCGGTTTTCCGTCTCCTCGACTTTTTCGCTTACAACTAGCTCACCTTGTACCAAGTTTTTATCTTGATTGTTGCTATCTTTTACGATTCTCACACTACATTATTGCACCAGAATTTCATCATATGCCTACATCTTTTAATGTAGTTGGGAAATTGTAATATTTTTTAGATACAATACAGATCTTTCAAAGTAAAAGATAATATGATGTACTTTCTTCTTAAACATTTTAAATGCTTTGAATAAATTGTAAAAAAAATATCATTCTTACACAATGTTTATCAATACCCTCTAATAACTATTTTGATAGAAATATTGAAATTCTAATTATCTGAAGAAAAAAGTCGAATACAACTTTGAAACATTTCTATCTTCTTTCTTGCATTTGAATTTTCTAGCTTACTACTTATGTACATCAGAGAATCCATTCTTATGTACATCTGAGAATCCATTCATTCTGAGAATTCATTCATTGCCGCCGGAAAAACGTTTTTTGTGGAGCCCTGACACCAAAAGAGTGGATAAGCTGGAAAGATTTTTATCAACATTGATACAACTTCAAATTTTTTTTCGAAAATGGTTCCAAAGTATTTGTTTAATATTTTCCTTAGATGACCTTCGATCTTTATATAATATCATTGAACCAAGTTTTACTCTTCTACAATTTACTTAAAGTCATATTTCACTTCTACATAATCAAAAATGCAAAAATGACCAACACAAATTCTTTGAGACTCCGTTAGCTAGCAGCTAAGAAGAGGGCGGGAAGGGGGGACAGAAAAGCTGACCAGAATAAAGAGATTAAAAAACTATCTAGTGCGAGACCGTTTGAGCCATTCCGTAACACCACTTGTTTAAACTGGTTCATTTTATCATGTCCATTATGTACAACTTATAAATCTCAGCCTATTTTAAGAAAAGTGGTTGAGGAACTACGAATATTTTGGTTATTTATTCTCAGATCTTCACCTTTTCAAAAATACCGCCTTTGTTTCATTTCTATATACGAGGAATTATTTTTCTCGTGGAATCATTTGTGTACATTTCTTTTATGTTCAATCAGTATATTGTTATATTTCATCCCAACATATTGTATTAATTATGTCAGTATTTTTCTGTCTTAATTTTTTTGTGCGAGGAATTTGGAATCGTGTAATATCACTAGACTCCCTTCTCGCAGGATTTTCACGCCGACAACGCGAACAGTCTTCCCACGGAGGAGCTTTTGTGCGGCATGCTCGCACTCTGGCGGTTAATTTCTCAGGCGCCAATCGAGGGACGGCGCCTCGTCACGGGGCACAGAGACACGCCCCCGCCGCAGAGCACGTTTTTAGAGCAGGGGTGTACATAGTCCCGAAGAGGAGGGACACACGTCTATCTTTCAGAGCGCCGGAACACTCTCGTATTGCACGCACACGCACTCAAACCGCAGTAATCGCAGAGGCAAACATTAAGAAAATTACATTAGAAATATCGGGTATCTCCCACCAGCAGTGCACCGCGCTAGCCGAGAAATGTTCTATGTTCCCGACTCGTCTTCCGGCATGTGTGATAGGGAAGTGAAGATAAAACAAGAAAGCAAAGGAAAGATCGCGCATGTTCCGTGGCCCGTTTGTTAGGGTAGTGCTCATTCGCGTGGTGTATATCGGAGAAAACACCGAAATCCACCGAACAGAGCAGTCGGCCACTAGAATTCTCGCCGTTACTGAATCCGACTTACCTAGGGTTGAACATTTTGCGACTGTCGGGACTGCAACCCTAGACCATCCCGGCCAGGGGCACTCTAGTGGCATCAACTGATCCCCTGAGCCACTGAGGCCAGTACCTGGGCCCGATCCAGCCCGAAGGCCGTGTTTTGGAGCGCCCTGCGTCCGATCTTTCATCACAACGCGAGGCCGTGGCACCAGAGCAAGGGCTAACGAACTGCGCGGCTCATGCAGCCGCACGCCGTTGTTGACGACTCGCTGCGACCGCCGCGGCCGTTTCGTCTTCCTTCGCCTCCACTTCTTCTATTGCCTGTGCGACTGCATTTCTCCCGTTGCCTCTACTTTCCCCCAAGTCACTGCTGAAGTCTCCTCCCTTCCGTACAGCCACAGTTCTGCCCCCGCAGGCTTAAGTGCGGGAGGCTCCGGGTGACAATTCTGGATCGATTTTTACACAATTCTTTTTATGTATCTAGATTTGAATTACCACGTATCACTACAATATTATTAACTGATGATGCACAGCGCGCAAGGAAAGTTACTCCGCAATGAGTCGCGTCACAGCCGCTTGCGCCTTCAGCTTCGCCGCCGCGCGGGGCGGTAGTCACCTCCTTCCCGCGCATGCGTATCGTCACCTCCTTCCGGCCCCCGTCGCTTCTACGCCAACCTTCGGACGGTGGGGTGCTGCGTGGTGCCCGTGATATCAATATAATTTTTGCTGATAGAAGTCTTATTAGGATACTGCCAGTGTGGAGAAACTTTCCTGGCGTACTGTAATTTATCATCTATAACACACCACCGTATAAAAGTATTTCCTCTTAAAGGAGCGCAAGAGAGGCGTTCTTCCACTGTCTGCAGACTCCACGCGCCTCGACAGACGCTCCTTGGCCTCCGCCTGCCCTCAGACACCCACTGCGCATTCATTACGTGAGTCCGCTTGCGTCTCTCGCACTTTCCCTCTCGCCTCCACTTTCTGCACCGTCTAGCTCTTTCTTCCTCTCGATCGTCGACTTTATATTAAATAATACTGGCAAACAACTCCAAACGTCAGCTGCGGAAGAGGGAGAGCTCATCTGGGACCACTTGCTGGCAGGTGGATCCTGTGCACGATTGACAAAACAGTTTCCAGAGCCCATTTTTTTAAATTAATTATTTAAGCGTGATACTTTCGCAGATCGTCTAGAAATGTACTCACCGTAAAGAAATCCAACCGTTGACATTCATTTTAATTGTTTATTTCATTGCACTAACTTGGTCTCATAAATTGCATAAATATAAATGGATTCATTGCCTTGTATAGCGATAGTGTCTCAATGCTTTGTCAGCATATGTAAAAGCTCAAGCCGCACTGCAGCCAACCGCAAGAAATGTCATTGTCTAACTGCCCTGGCATGGAGCTGTCACATGAAAAAATAAAAACATCAGGCAGTTTAGCACTTCGTATCGTAAAACGAATTGCACGTTTGACGCGAAGAAGCTATTCGCATCGCTTGAAGTCTTAAAAGAATTTCGCAGCACGTTCGCTATAATATTCCCCAAAATGGAAATTACAACATGTGATGGCAGAGTCTTCAGAAAACACTGAATTCCCATAATGCGACAAATCCCTACTTGTTCGAAGACAGCCTTTCGCCGTCAGGATGCATCGTGGGATTGGAGTCAGGCCGCACCGCTCTGCTTGCGAGAGGTGGAGGCCACTAACGAGCAGCACCCACACAGGCATTCACCCCCATACTCCGCATCCAATCTCATAAACGCTTCTAGTGCCTGGTCGGAGGTTCGCGACACAGCGCGATCGAAGCCCCCCCCGCGCCACTTCACAGGCCTTCGCAAGGCCCGCCCAGCGCGCACAAGGGGCAAGGGCGGGCGCCGCTACCTGAAGGGCCACCGGGGAGCTGCTTTTCCTCCACCACCGCTACACTAGTTATATGCTCCGCTATAAACCAATTAACACGCAAAGGCCGCGAGCTGAAAAAAGAGGGAGGGGACATTGTCATCCAAACGGGAGCTCCAATACCAAATATTTAAAGTCGGAAGGAAGATCCTAATTGGATGACAGCATCCGTCTCTCTCCGTCCATCTCGCGACTTTCATGTGCCACTGTTTACATCGGAATATACTTTTACAAGTATAGAAAATTTAAACTTCTATACTGCCGTACATTCACCTCCTAATTTTGGTACCAATGACTTTTAATAAATGTTTCTTACTCACCAAAAATTGCTTATTAAAAACGTATGTACGAACTTATATATAAGTAAAACGTCACTCTAATGATGTACGATTTATTCTGACAGTGAAGGATATTCTGTTACGTATACCTGACGAATTTCAATGCTCTAATTGATAATATCCATATTTGAAAAAACAGAATTTATTCTTATGTTTTACCCACGATTAATTTTTGAAATTCAAAGTTTATCTATTATTAGAAATAGAACGTACAATGACCTCTTACAAAAAACTGTAAAATATATTCTCCTGAAAATACGGATATTCACCGTCCGAATTATATTACAATGTACATTAATTTAATTGGATTGTTGGTGAAGTAGATACCTTTTTTATTTTGATAAATAAATAGAGATATTGCAGGTATCAATATTTTAATTCAACTAATGAATGCAAAGTTTGCCAGAACTTTGTTTTCGCCCAGAAGCTGCAAGCTCTGAGGATGATCGCTACGCGATCGAAATGGCATAGTGGAATTAAAATATTGATACCTGACAATATCTCTATTTATTTATCAAAAAAAAGTTCATTAATTTCTTGATCTGAACCTAGCGTCATAAAGATTTCTAAAACAAGTCTGCACTGACTGAACGTATTTTAATGTTTATATTTGCTATAAAAATTTTTTTAACATAAGAACGGTGATTCATGAGCGAGGAAAATTGTTGTAAAAATACAAATTAATTATTCCATGATTTACAAGACGCAAAAGCAGCCAGGAAAGCGACTTGCTTGGTGTAAATACAACCATTTTTTTCCGTGTCACTATAACAAGGTGTTTTGTCTGTCATGTAGACATTGTCTTGAAAGCATTGCAGACTTCCGGCAGGATCTTGACACGTTCGATGCCTGTAGTTTAAAGAACATTGCTGAAATTTATCCGAGAATACCTCGAAACGACCTGGGTTTTAGAATTACCATCCTTATAGCGGTGGAATCAGACACAGCTACTCAGCCAGTGACCGAAATACGTCTCTGACAGGACAAGAAACTACAAGCCACTTATCTTCAAAGCATCAGTCACCGAGCACAACTTCATACGCTATTGAATCTGGATATAGGCTCAATTGCGCCTCGTCCACCGGCCATACGCGATGCGCCCGGGCGCCGCAAAGGGCGGGCCCAGGGCCGCGCGGCGGGGAAAAAGGGCAAGGGCTGGCGCGGCAAGAGAGCAGCGCGCGCCGCACACAGACGGACGGCAAACAAAAGCGGACGCGGCCGCGCGCGCCGCCGAGAGTAAATTGGATTCAATGGGCGGCTTCCCCCGGCTCGGCCCGCACAGCACACGCGGGGACACGGCGACGCGCACGAGGGCGCGCCCACAAGCACAGCCGACGGACGCAGCGCAGAGTGGACGAACAGGCCACGGCTGCTTCCAGCGCTCCAGATTTCCTGTCTCTTCCAAAACTCGGGCACAACATCAGCTGTAAGGCACGCACCAACTTCATGAAATGTATAGTGGATCAATACATAATCTCTATGTTTCCTAGTTCTAGTTTTGCGTAGATGCAGAGATTGTGAGAACTCCGCGATAGAGACTGTTTCCACGGCATGCGCCATGCCCTCATGGCCCAGCCCGAAGTCGTGGAGAATGATGATGATGAAGAAAGGGCGATAGCTCGCGTTCCGATGCCCGATGTGTACGGTGCTGCTTGGCATTGTCTGACCACAGAGGGTCGGCCTACACATATTCGATTCCGGCAAGCGTCTCAAACGTGGTAACCTCGTAATAGAAACACACGAAACAAGAGCGCGAAACAGATGACTCGCATACGACTGCACTTTGTCGCGCTCGCTACGCTCGAGAAACATGACACTAGGACCACGCGCGGCAACCGTCAACAAGTCGTCTTCATGCGCAGGTGATTCTTCTAGGCGGTTAAGGTGCAGTAATGCGATGACTTTATTTGAAGATTTTGCTATAATAGTTAATAAATCACTTATCAATATTAGCTCATTACTGCGAATAGATGCTGTCAGTCAATTGTTTTACAAGGACAAACTGCTTAAAATTTAATCGTTACACGCATTTGTTTTGCAGAGGCTCTGTAATTGTCATGCCATATTAAGAATAGCTGGGAGAAAGAAAAAGAAACAGGAAACTTGAAGAAAGAGAAGAAAGAAGAAAAATATGAAGAGGAATGTGATGGCGTCGCCCAATACTGTATGTTCTGTATTCACTTAACGAATCATGAATTCCGTACAGTGTTATTGCAGCCCAGGCACAGAACGGCCCCGACCTCCAGTACAGAAATAACACGAGAACAAATTCAACACGATCCACCCACGGACTGTTTTGGCAAGAAGTGGTCTTCCGCAGTGGAAATCAATAGAATAACAGCTATCTACGAGATGCCCCGTCCTTAGCATGGTTGCCGAAAAAAGGTTTTACTTCCTGTGGCACGTGTGTCGTCACCGACGTTTTAAACGGGTAATAAAATAATTTAATATTCAATTCTTTGAGATACTTCAATTATATTATAAGGGCCCGAAACACTGGCCCGTGCACCACCGCAGACTAAAACGCGTTGCGTGGCACCTCGCGTCCATCCACACGGTGGACCGGACTAGGCTAATCGTGGGTGAAAGACGGACGGACAGACCATCGGACATAAGCAGCTTTCCCGATTTCTTCAGTCTTTGAAACGTTCAGAGTAAGTCAGACACAGAGAACCCAAACTTGTGTTGGGAAGCTAAAGCAAAGTTTGAAAAAGCCCATAAGTTACAGTAATCAAATAGTTGTGTACAAAGTTCTCCAAAAGAGTAAATAAAGCCTTCAGAAAGTTTCGCAAACAACAGGTAGTTCAATAGCCTCTAGCATGAAGTTTGCTATTGCATACTACAAAAATAACACAAAGGGAACAAACATAAATAATAGATTAAGTCAACATCATTCTCAACGTATCGTTACTAAAGAAGCATTACCACTTAACTGAATTCCTGAAATCCTGCCATCCCAGAAATATCTGACAATATGGGTACCATATGATAGCGCGAGAAATGTAATTCAATTTAAATTCCCTTGTGCACTTCCGCGGAAGTAAAATATCTGATTCCTGAGCCAGTTCGTCAAAAAACAGCTAAAAAAAGATTTATGTTAATTCTGAATTAGAGTCAATAAAGTTTAAAAAAAATAATTAAACAATTTTCATTCGTTAAGTTACATTTCTAACTCTATCTAATAGTACCAGCTTTGTCAAGTATGCAAACACATCAAAGAACAAAAAGAAAAGTATTGGTTCTTCACCAGTGGAATACAGTAGATGAGTTTTGAAGGTAAGTACCGTTTTGGAAAAAATTGGTTGTAAATTGTTTTGGAAATTGTTCAGACATTATTCATAGCGGCAAACCAACTTTTCTCTGGCCTCTTTCAATGCTCAACATTTCTACGGCATCTTTCTAAGATGTCTCCAGTGAAGGCAGCCACTTCTGAACACCGTTTTCTGCAAAACAGTGCTGCGCAATGTTCTTACAGTTAGAAATAAATTTGGTTGTGAACATCAATTTTTGATGAGACTTTTCTAAAACGGCACTTTCTTCCAAAACGCGCCTGGTAGTTTTCTTTAAAGAGAACGGTGGGCCCTGGCGTAGTGCAGAAGGGGCTCGGCGGGGCCCCAGGAGGGCGATTGAACTGTCGCGGTGGCGCGGGCGACGGGCTGTGAGATCGACTGTGGTTCCGCGAAACCGACAATGCGAGCGTGCGTGAATGCGCGTGCGTGTGTTTGTGCATGTGTGTGCGCGCACAATCACGCGCCGACCGAGTAATCTGCTACGCCCACGCCAACACAGCCGACCGCAAATGCCGGCCACGCCGCGCTTGCGTACGCGGCTTCTGCGCAAGATGCTGTCCGATTCGTTAGACGGTTGGCGACGTATAAGAAATGCCATGCGGGCACAGAGGGAACGTTTCAGAAGACATGTGAGAAGTAATACGAGTTGAAAGTTGTTTTTCTTTTTTTCACCTTTCTCCTTCAAAGAAGGATCATTTAACTAGCACGTAAAACAATATCACTTTACATATTATATTACAGTAAAATATGATTTTCACAGATTTTTACAGCAGTCATGGTTTCGATTGAGTTTGAATGCCTCTTTACTTCATTGAGTATTTTTCTCCCTTGTCGATAAAATTATTATAGATTAAATATGTTACGGATGTTGTTCGTAAATTCTAGAAGCTCTTTAGTTATACACACTTTGTCACTTTTCTATAGAAGGCACTGTGGAGATAGAGGCCATGCCCGAATATATCCCCACATCATGTCGCAGTGTAGACCAATTAGTAGCAGCGCTTCTCGATACAATGCCACAGTTAGTTTCTTTTTTTTCCTTTCAAATAGACGCAGAATATTTCTAGCAATTTTAAGTGTTAATTTTGAGGGTCATAAAATTAATTTATTTTGGTTATCATCTTTGACTTTTTTATTTGCTTCTACATCACATTTTGTATTTTAGTAAGTTTATACTGAATAAGTTTCGCCACACGGTGATTATTCTGTAAACTGCCTTATTTGTGATGATTCGCCTAATTTCACTGGCTGGCTCATCTAATTTGCTACTTGGGGTTAGGTGAGCCACTTAAATTTTGTTCGCTTCTTTTACTTTCTGGGACAGAGTTTCTTAATTTGAGTTGGGTGAGATTTCATTGAAGAAATACTACATGCAAACATAACAAAGACTTCCCCATTGTTAAATACCGCAAAAAGAAAGAAGAAAAAATTAAAAGTGACAGCTAACCGCACTCTCCCCTACACTTATTTCATGTTGATCAAAATGCTGTCGTATCTTATTATCCAAGCGTAAACATGGCTTATGTTTTAGTTTATTCGCGAGGATTAAGGAAATATTCTCCTGAGAAACGAAAGGCGCAGCTTGCGCAGGAGGGCGGGGCAGGGCCCAAAGCCGGGCAAGGGCTGGGCTCGCGCACGCTCAGGCGCCTAGGGGCGAGGGCGGGGGTTGGGGCCGGTGACGCACAAAGGGCAGCAAACAGTGGCCGGCAGCCGCCGCCGCCGCCGCCGCCCCTGCAAATTGCAAGGCGCGCGCTTTGACACATCGCCACCTGGGGGCCCGCCCCCTTCGCCCACCGCCGCCTCCGCCTCCGCCTCTGCCTCGGCCTGGGCTCTGGGCTTCCCCTGCAGCGCAGCTCCTTCCGCTCAGGCAGCGCTCGTCGCGGGGGAGGGTTTTACTCATTGGCCTTCACGGGGCTCTCGACTGCTGCCTATGTAATGAGTGATGATCAGGACACGAATCCTCAAGACTTTCTACACCTAGCTAACTTGTATATTTATTGCATCATTCCTGTTTTTTAGTGAATGTTTCATGAATTCACAATAACACACTAGAACTTTTTTTGTAATCTTAAGTTCACGACAAATTTCACAACTGCAGTGGACTCTTTTTCGGACTCTCAAAATTTCCCGGAAAATTGGTTACTTCCTGGCCCTTTCAAAACTGACGGTTGGAAGATCGAGATCTGAGTATTGCATTTCCTCTTAAAATACAGACTTTAAATTAAACGTAATTTTACATAAACACATTTCATTTGAAATTGTAAAATTACTTGTATAAACATTTTCATACAAATGTATGAGTATTTGTTCAAAACATTAGGTAATTTAAATTTATTTTTAAGTCATTTTACAGGCCACTTTCAAACACTTTTTCGGTCATCAGTATCCGAGTCCAGGTGATGATGCAATGGTGAAAGAGAGGCAGGGAGAACGGGATCACAAAAAAGCTTCTCTCCCACGAAGACCCCACCTTACTCAAATCTACGTTCCCCCACCCGCCTTCCGATCAGCTGGCATAGTCCCGGCCACATGGTTAGGTCTCCAGTTCTGCCTTCTGTCGATTTCCGTCCTTCTGCCTAGTTCTAACACCGCACCGATCAGACTCGTGATCGCCTATTTCCCACAATGGATGGCTCTTCGCAACCCTCTCCCCAAAAGTGGGTCCAAATAGTTCACGGTCATTTGGAAAATAGATTTTCAGTTGGTTCCATGCAAGGCTCCACTCAAGTCCTACTAACAAAGTACTGTTGTTCGCGTACACAGCAACGTGCCAGCGGCTCGGTTCGACTTCTCTGGACTGAGATCGATTCACCTCGACGCACAACACGCGCAAAGAGCTGTAATTGCAAACCGTTGCGCGGATGAAACAGACAACCAATTCAGTGCCAATCGTAGCGCTCGAGTTTCTACATTTTCTCAATGTATCACATAAAAGCAGATAAATTATAAGTCCTTAATTAGTGCATGATCATCATCAGTCAGTCTGCCAAAGGGCACATAGAACGTCCTCATACCTACCATTAACAAGACTCTTAATAAGTTTCGTGCTTTATTATTTCCTAATATTTTCAGGTGCCTCAACGCCCAGCCCAAAGTACCAGGATGAAGTACCTTCGGACGACTACCCACTGTACCTTTTATATTTAATGACGATCTTTTTTTTTTAAAATAAGCGAGCTTTAAAACTGTCAGCATCATGGTTACCTGTTACATATACCACATAGTTATTTCTGAAATTTCTGGAATTCCACCTTAAGCTCTTTCCGCGAATTGGAAGGATCGATAATGAAACGATATTCGATAATTAATATAAATAGTGGCGCATCCAGCGGAACAGCTTTTAATAGATTTACGCTCTAAGGAAAGTCATTCCAAATGTAAGTATAGACTTTATGTCAACAAATCAAAAAAAAAAAAGTTTTACATTCAGCATGAAGGAAAATGTAGTTTTAAGAAATGTCACGTTGGCTACATATAGAACTGTACCCCCCCCCCATAGACACACAAATTCTGTGGTGCGGCTCGGAATATAAATATCAATTTTATAATGGTACGCAGTTAGGCATCCGCTTTCTGATATTTGGTTTCGTTTATTCCGCGAGCGACAAGGCGGCACAAAAGGAGTATCTGGGAAGGAGAGGTGACAGGCGCCCTCGCATCTGGCCGCGGAAGGCGGAAGGCGACTGTCGCCGCATCCGCCCTCGCCTTCCGCATCGGATATCCGCCCGGCGCGCGGAGGTCGATACTTCGCGGAGAGCGGAATAGTTGGCGCATACCGCCCAGCGACCCGCAGGGCGTCCCGCTCCCCGCCCCGCCCCTTGACGCTCCTCATCTCGCCTCTGCCACGCACCGCCCGCTCCGTCCCGCCCGCACACCTCCCCCTCGCTTGACGCCACACTTGAACGCTCTCGCCTCGCCTAGGTCCGCCACGCCACTCGAAGTCCCCTCCGCCTGCTTGCTCCGCACCCCACGCCCGCCCTTCTCCACTTCTCTCGCCCGCCTTGCTCCTTCCACTCCATTCAGCGCGACTTGCTCGACGCCCGCCCCCGCTCCATCTCCCTTCCGCGCTCGCCCCACCGCACGCCCTCCGCCTTCACTTGCTCCGCACCTCGCTAGGCTTCACTCGCTCCCCCGCCGCGCACCGCCCACGTCGCTCTGGCCGCGGCGGCGCGAACGCAATCAGCGCACGGCGACAGAGTTGGTGGCCGCGCAGGCCTCGACGGCGACAGCGCTGCCTCTCACACTCAACGTTGCAGAAGGCCTTACTGCGGCAGCTCACTTCCTGGAAACGGTCCGGGGTTCTTGAACGCTTCTCGGAAAAGGGGGCCCACATGCCACATAATACAATTCTTTTATTCCAGTAAAGCTGATCAATTCCTGATTTTCCCTTTTTTTCAAGCTGACAATTTTAGAAATTGATACACAAAATTGTCGAATGGGCTATTCTGCGACACGGTCGAATTGTCAAATGGAAGATATTACACGCAAATTTACAAAAAAATGAGATTTTTCTAGGTGATTTAAGTCAAGGCCAATTTCCTCTCTAAAGCGCTAGGTTCTATTCGTAGCTTTGAGTTCAAACATATGACCATTGACGACATAAGTGTTAACTGCCACATTCATACGTCTTGGCGGTTCTTCATTTTAATGTAGTCAGAGTGGTGGTTCAGATTAAATTAACCCGAATAGTTTTAGGTGAAATATATTATATTATCTTTTAAAGAAGTAACGTTCGTATTTCTTACTTGTTCTAATAATCCAAGGGCACAAATAAATATAATCCTTTTCGTTATTCTTCTATTTACAATTCTCTTCGCTTTTGCTAAATTTTATTCCTCATCTCGCCATATCGTTTCCTTTTGCTTTAGTTAATATGCAATATACTACTCATGTAATTATGCAAGCTCACGCTTCAGCGCTGCGGCAACCATCCCGAAAACCTCAATGCAACAGCAGCCCTTTTTTAGTGTGTTTTCCTCTCACGTGGCATTTCCAATCAAGTAATCACGAAATATACCGCGGACTCTGATACGTTCGTTTGAGTATCACAATATAAAAAACAACGTTAATTCATATGAGCCATCTTTCTAATTTTCGTCGCAAAATAAAGCTTAGGACTTAACAAGATATATGACGAGTAAAGGAGTGCACATATTTAAAGGATGACACAGTGATGCGTGATATTTTCAATACTTTCTAAACTTCCTAAAGCATTCTAAATGTTCTCATTCTAATATGTCCATTCCTACATGTTAACACACGTTTTGTCTCAGAAAATACGGCATTCTGCATGCATATATATATATATATATATATATATATATATATATATATATAATATATAGAGAGAGAGAGAAAGAGAGAGAGAGAGATGAGAGAGAGAGAGAGAAAATATAAAAAAAAATTTGTATTTCTCTCCATTCATGTACATACATAGGCCGCAAATTTTATTTATCTTGTACGTTCCCCTCCTATTTGCTTCCAAATGTTCTTGAACACATCAGAGCGAAAAACGCCCTACCCAATGCAATGTATGTGCGCAAAAGAACCGGGCCGTGCGCGTTCGCCAGCGTCGGTCAACACTCCGAGAAGCTGCTCCCGTTTCGCTTAGCGGCCGCTGCTCTCGTTATCAAAGACGGGAAAATTGCGCGACTGCTCGCCGAGCCCTCAACGGCATGCCACTTCACAACTTCGCCCCCCCCCCCCCCCCCCCCCCCCCCCCCCCCCCCGGCCCACTGGTGCTCCTGGCCCGCGCGTTGCCTCGCCTGTCTTTCTTCCTCTCGCGGCTGACTACTTCACCGCATCGTTCAGGCCTACGGCACGACCACCTCCACAACAATTCCTTGCCATCACCATCAATTCAATACCAATAATAGCTGGGTCGAATTCAGGAGGCCGACTGCTCTGATCGGAGAGATACGCAATGCACTTACGCCACTAATGACTAGCAGCGTCCGGAAAAACGGAATAATCAGTCCCGCACCAGCAATTGCACTGACGACAGCTTCTTGTTCTCGTAGGGTGCCAAACACAGGAGGCGGCAAGTGCTAATGCAACACGGGTTCTAGCCCGGAATCGTTGCAGAACTCTGCTTGACGTGGGGCCATATTCTCGTTGCTGATATCAGGGAGTTTGTGGTGGCTGTGGGAAGAGAGTTCGTAAGTAGACAGTGGCGCTGATTAGTGGTTTCCTACAGCACTTCGAGGCGTGTGCTGCAGCATCATTCTATACAACGGGCCACGAACCGCGCGCCATCAGACTTCCAAGAGTCAACTGCCTTGCCCGTTGCAGCGACCCAAAAGCACAGCCAATCAATAACAACCACATTCTCCAACACAGTCACCCTCTAGCATCATCGCTGCAGTCCTTCAGTCCTTTCAGTTCTTTCTCCAAGTCAACGTTCATAGTAATCCTCCACTCCACCCTAATTTATACTGCCGCCTCAACACATTCGAAAACCTACTCTTACCCCTCTGAGAGGGTAGGGACGGGCATTCAAAGCAAAGGTGCCAACGTTTCGGCCTCCACTCTGCGCCCTTCCTTAGTGCGAAATGCCGTAATACCATTCTGCGGCCTTCCTCAAGGCAAATACCACAAGACCATTCTTCAGGGCATTTCGCTCTGGAATGGCGGCCGAAACGTTGGCACCTGTGCCTAGGATGCGGCGACTCCCGGGCAGCCAAGCAGCCTACTCTTTCGCCTCTTCCTGCTCCTCGCGCGCCCTGCCAAGGCTCGAGGCCGCTTCCTTCCTGCGCCTTCCCATCAAAATCAACATTGAACTTCCTGGCCCTGGAGGGGGGTGGAGGGGCCGGCCCCTTCCGGGCCGCTCGCCCCGAGTAGAGGGCGCTTGAGGCGCCGCGCTGCGAAACAGCCGCCGCCCGACTGCGCGCAACGGCCGGGGCTCCACAGCGCAAGCAGTGCGCCCAAACCGCCGCCGCCGCCGCGTTTCGTGTGCTCAGGCTTTCACCTAACGGAATTGGATTTCAAAGTTAGAAATGGTTTATTTCATCTGCTTTGCGAATAAAGGCCGGTGGCAAATTCTTACAAACATCTAATAAAATAAAATGCTTCTACTCACAACAATTTTATTTCATTTTAGGTATGCCTACTAAATAAAGAAACGCTTCACCATAAGTGAGCATGCCGAAAGGCGTTGTACGAAATATTCGAAAACTATAACCTTCTAATAATAAAGCTATGAATATATAGCTATGAAAGCAATAAAATATGAAATAAGAATTGATTGTAACATTGACAGTGGATGTGTTCGATCCAAACGAACCGTTTGTACTACTTTCATCGAGATCACAATCTTTCACCATAGATGACTCCATCACATCGTCTTACGTCTTTTCATACAAGCACTGCCGTTTTCAAAACGTTTCAGTTAAATTGTAATTTTATGTAAATGAACTCGGCGACAGTCAAATTAAATTTTGTTCCGCATGAATTTAAAGGTAGACCTTTAAAACATCAATGTTTAAAAACATCAATGGTTTTACGCCGATGCATTATTAACGTAGATGCTTTAATTATGAACATCGACTGCAGCAAGAGTTTCGACACTACCTTGTCAGGTATGTAGATCGAATTCTGCCGCTGTCCGGAGGAGCATTTTGCGGCGGCTGCTCTGATCGGTAGTTTTCCGTGGTTTCTCATTTCTGATCAGTACCAGGCGAATAGCGGAGCAGTACCACATCAAACGGTCAATGGACCGCCCGCGATCTGGCCTTCCAATTCTTTGTCCTATCCTCGCCGTTTGCTTACACACATTAACATGCATTACACGACCACACATGCCCGGAGACCGGTCGGGAGCTTACAGATTGTCCCGGCAGGTGCGGTGCAGGGCTGATGGGAGATACCTGGTTGCGGAAAAAATCGTTGCGCAACGGTCGGCGCCGGATCTCGCCATTTCGTGGGGGAAGATCACAGCGAATCACTCCCAATCAATCATTGAGCATCGATGTCGCATCAGTAGTCGTGACCTCCAAGTGCCACCCTTTAAGTCGGAGTGTAGTGGCCCTGTTTTAACCGTGTCGGTTTGACTGTGCGGCCTGCGTTCTCGTTTCCGCGCCAGCCCAAGCAGACGCCGCGCGCGCCACAGCTGCTCCGCCCGAGGCCGCGGCGACCACCCGGAACGAAAAGTTTGCGATTCACGACCGCGACGCGCCGCGCCACCCACATGGCGGACGCGGAGGCAGGTCAGCGACCCCGCTGGGAGCGTCGCCCGCCCTTCGCCCTCCCCTCCCCTCCCGCGACCTCGCCCAACGCCTACGCCCACCATACCAGCACTCCCCATTATCTGCAAAATCCATTTTTATACTGATTTGGTTATTATTTTACGGCCAGATAACACACATACATGCCATAAAATAACCATGCCAGAAGAGTGATCCGAACCCACGAACCTTTGATCCGAGATCGCCACGGCATTACTGCCATAGAGATCTCGGCTACCCGGATCGGCGTCTGCGTAATTAACTTCAAGAGTAAAATTTCTCAGAACAATGAAAAGATCTTTACAGACATGTTATTCTACCTATTATGATTCATGCGTGCCCTATCTGGTTAAATGCTTCGACAACTAACTTAATATTTAAATCTTTTACAATAAACCCCTCAGAACAAAGACAAAAGCTCCAGGATTCGTTTTAAATATACAGGTACACTAATAATTAAATATCCCATACATAATTTATTTCGTTCGTACTCTACTTTTATTTCATTTGCGGTACTTGAAAATATACCATTCAGCAACGCTGCAACACCTTTAAGGCCAATTCAGAGCATCAGAGAAGTAACCAGAAGCAGAAAAACCTAAAGCTATTTTGTTAATATTCTAACACAAAGAACATTTCATCATGGAGGTGAATGCACAGGCAACAGGCAGAATATGTAAATGAATAATTTGGCACTTAGATTTCTTATTCACAGGGTCATCTCTAACAACGTGGTGCGGATTTCTCAGCTTACGCCGAACACGTTTATGAACATTAATCACTTCACATGTGATGTCTCATTAACCTCATAATTACAATGCTTACACTATAAATACATTTACCATGCTATTTACACTCACTGCTGCTGGCGTACTGTCAGCAACAGTACGCCAGAATAGTCTCTCGGCAGTGCCACTTTGTTGGTAAGAGTGCTAGCAACATAAATTATGTTGGTAGAACGACCTTCAGCTTGTACCAAAAATATTGCATACTCACAACAACCATAACAGAAGCTAGAAGTGGTGTCCCCTTCAGCGATCTGGTTGCTGTCTGCATAAATGCAATTTGTAAGCCCAGATTCAGCTGCGAGTGGACAGACTTTCCTGGCCCACGCTACTTTAGCGTAATAGAATAGGAAGCCAATTAGAACGGACACAGTCCCTCCCACGCACTCTACATTCTAGCCTAGATATACCATACGTTCTCCCCCGTCCGCACCACCGCGACCAAAGGTTCGCTCAGTGGAGCCGCGGGAGGGCTCGCGCACCACCGCACCAGTCGGCGCGGTCGCATCACCGTCGGTGATGTTTTATTTGGGTCCCGCAGCCGCGCGGCGCGGACAGGCGGCGCGGCGCCCGATATGCAAACGCAAACAATTTTGCGGCGGCGGCGCAGGCGTGGGAAGACGCGGGCGGGCGCGCACGTGCCCACACGCCACGCACGCCCGCACGCGCCCGCCCGCAGGCCTGCGCCTGCATGCGGCCGCTCCCGCATCGCGCGGCGCCACAGCACGGACGCGAAATAAAACAGATGTCGTCTGCGATACCTTTCGCGAAGGTCAATAGAAACACACCATTAAAATAATACCATACACACAATTGACTTCTGTCCTTCTAGATCTTACATTTTTTCTTGTGATTCACATTTAAGCCATGAGAGTGCGCAATTATTTTTATTACTAACCTTCACACAGATTTCAGCGCGTATATCACATTTTGATTAAAAGCACAATTTGACTACAAAAAGTATTTTCAACATTTAATGGTTTTAAAACTTTAGTACCTTCCCCAATCCTTTTGTTTTTACAATTCAACTGCCCGAAATTCCCACTTTGGGCGTCGAAAATCTTCAATTAGGCAGCCCTGTTTCTACGTGTCAACATCACTTCACCGCCACCACATCTGCGAGGTGCGGCGACACGGTTACCACATGCAACAATTGCGCAAATTGCACGGCGCGATAACAGAGCACGAAATAAAACGTTACTCACTCGTCATTCCTTCAGGGGAAAAAATGGAAAATTGCCATAAAAATTCCACTTGTCATTTGTCCTTTTGCATTTTATCTTTTCTCTAGTAGTTCAAATTTAAACCGTCAGGGTGCGCGAGTATTCTGATTACACGCATTTACACTTATCAGTCGTAAATCAGTTTAATTAAGACAACAATGTTTGCTTACAAAAATAAATTTGAACATTTAATGATATTAAAAATTCTGACGCTTCCCAATCCATTGGTCTTTACAATTTCACAAGCCACGAACAATAAAACTTTCCCACTTTGGGATGGAAAACTTCAATTTGGAAACTGTGTTTCCAACCCTACGGTTGCCACATGCATCGATTCCGCAGATACCCACGGCGCGATAGCAAATATACAAAATAAAATATTATTAATTCGTAAAATTTTGATTGAAATAAATTGACTTGATAAAAGACAACATTCAACACACAATCTGTGCTTTTTCACGAATTGTATCAGTTTTCGGAACAAGATAAAAGAGAGAACTACATTTCAGTTACAATGTTTTCAGTGCATAACTTAAAATATTATTAAAACAATACAACTGTTAATATAATGAATGCTTTCAGTTCTTCACACTCAGACGATTTTATGCGACACTATGCTAAATTTATGATTTTTCGCTTCTTAATGAGAATACATGCATGTCACGGCAGAATGACTGAATAAATGATCATTCATTGAATGAATGAAGTGTGACTGAAGACATGGAAGTTAAATATTAATACAATAATGGCAAAAATTTGTTACATAAATGAAATTTTAAAATTCCAAAATTTCATCATTTTAAAACTTCCAATCATTTCGTTCTCCGCAATCTACCTCAACAACAAGAGTATCCATTTGTGGGCTGCGAAATGGCGAGATTGGCAACCCCGGCGCAGCGCTCGCAGCGCGCGGAGGGGGGGGGGGGCGGTCTGCGCTGCGCTGCGTTGTGCTGTTTGCCACTCCGGGTGTGGCATCGTTCGCAGTGCGCTCCACTGTTGATGGCGCAACCCTTCTCTTGTTTATGCATTTTGCTTTTCCCGCCTGCGCTCCACTGCAGAGCGCCCACTCCGTGTCACGTTCCTTTGATGTAGGGCCTGCGATCACTGTTTAGTTTTCTTCTTCTTTTGGAAGGGGTTGTAGTGGCTTCTCCAACCACCTCGGTCACCTGCATCTCTTGTGTTTCACAAGTTATTTAATTATACTGCTCGGAGTCGAATGGCCTATATTGGTCCGACCTTGCAATCTGTTGTATGCTCTATTGCTGAGGTTACAGTCTGCCTACGTGCGTTCTATTGGAGTGGCTCAGTGCGCCTATTAGGACGAATCCACTCTTTCCTGAGAGGATCTTGAGCGACGGTTTGCTTTTTTTAACATTTGCAAATGTGCAGCTATTATCCAAAGTTCTCACAGTACAATTTTTTATTTTAATTTAAAGAGACATACCTACTAGCTTTTTTTTCTAAAAATTGTTAAGTCTGGCAAATGAGCTGCTAATTTGAAATTACCAACCCCAGTGTCTCCGCTCTTTTAACCGCTCACCTTTTTTCACCACTCCGTCATTTTGCGGGATTGGCCGGATTTTTATCCCTCAGATCGCAACTTTCCCAGCGCGGATTGGGCAACCCTGGGGTAATCTATAATAATAGGACGTAAATGCATTGGGCTCTCCAATTGCCCTGGTAACGGATAAACATGGCAATATTCATTTAAGACTAAAATTGTGCCTTGTTTGTACTTGTGTTATTTAATAAATAAAATAGTATATATTTTAATAACAGTCTCAAGTGATTACCTTGTCTACATTCTTCTAAAATCTTACATTAAATTCCTAGACTTTTGTCAGTCTTCCAGGTAGTATCCCCTATCAAAGGTACAATAGTACAGGGAAAGAACGTGGTTGGCTCGGCTGCGCCCGTGCCAGCCGTCGAGGCGCGCGCTCTCGCCCTCAGAAGCCCCTCCATCCGCGGGGCGGAGTGGCCTCGGCGCTCATCCGGGCGATTACGCCGAGCGACGCCGCACCTTTATCTCTGCTCCTCCTCCAAGGGCGATGGGAGGCGCGAGGCAGGCCTAACGCCTAGACCCTCAGGGCAGCGGCACTTCCGCCTGTCCTCGCCGCCGCGCTTTTTCACGCAGCAGTGGGATTCCGCCCATGTTGGGCGCAATTCCACCAACTGCCTCAGCTCGTGAGAAGAAAACGCTTTCCGCGAAATTCTATCCAATGCGTAAAATTTGCCAAGCATTCAGCTGGATTAGGACTAGATTTACTTGTTTGCTCAAGGCTTTAATTATGAGGGGAATGTTCAGCTCTCTGGCAGCAGCGGCTCGTGCCGGATGAGGCAGAGGACAAGTGAACCTCTACCAGTGCAATTCCGTGTAGGCTTCCATGTGTGCACCCGCGAGCAACAAGCGAGGGAACGTGTGGAATCAGTTTCGATAGCGCAGAAAATGCGCGCCACTTGTTGCCTTGCTTCTTCATCGACGGCCGATTACGCAAGACTTTGATCGCAGCAATGCAAGCCGGAGCAGTAGCCGGCTGCCAGCTCGCCCTCTCGGAGCGAGGCAGTGCGCGCAGGCAGTCGCTTTGGGGGCGGGGGTGGGGGTGCGTGACGTCAGGGCGTCTGCGAAAGAGGCTGGCGCTGAAGGGCGCGTGCGTCACACGCGTGCATCGGGCAGGGGGCGCGCCACTGGATAAAAAGAACGGAGTGGCCGGGAGGGAGGGAAGATTCCGGGTGCGACGGCCTTAGGCGTACGTTTAGAGCATCTGATGAGTTGGAGGTGACGGTGTTCTTTCCCTGCAGAAACTAATCTCCGCCATTTGGGGTAGGGAAGTGCATGTAAATTTGTAAGTGGCAAGGAGCGGGCGAGGAGGAGGATGGGAAGATTTCGCGCGGTCCACGGCAAGAAAGGTCTTTACAGCACAGCACTAACATTCGATTGGCACTGATCTCAGAAACCACGAAAAAAAGAAGCCAAAGCAGCTGATTGCTACAATTCTCCTGTAAACAGCGACTGAATTCCGACTAGTATGAAGCTAGTGTCGAAAAGCCTTACTCATTTCACAACAGTCGTTCATGTAGTACACTTTTGGGTCTAATACAGCAAGTAGTTGACACCCCTGAAAACTCAAAA
Organism: Gryllus bimaculatus; assembly: GCA_017312745.1. Lineage (NCBI taxonomy): Eukaryota > Metazoa > Arthropoda > Insecta > Orthoptera > Gryllidae > Gryllus > Gryllus bimaculatus. The sequence continues at coordinate 20,423,106 of BOPP01000007.1, read as the reverse complement.
TAATAATTTAATTCTTAGAAATATTTGGGGGTTTCACCACCGCATTGTGTGAAGAAGAGACAAAAAAGGCTGGTGGACCTGAGTAATCTAAACGCAGCGTCTTCCGTGGGAGGGGGAGAAGGAGGAACGAAGGCTGTTTACGCCGCGGGCGCCCCGCCGGGTGTTTTTGCCAGGAGGCCTTGGGCGGACAGCGCCCCCTTCCAGCGCCCTCGCGTGCGTCACCCCGCGCGGGCTTCCCGCTCAAGGGCGGCCATCTAGCCCACGACAGGGAGCTACCGCGCGCACGGCCGCTTCAAGGCAACTTCACCGCTGCCCGGCCTGGCCGCGCTGGCGAAGCATTAGGCTGTGCGTTCAAATTTAAGGCATGGATGATTTCACCATGTACGCCTTACAGCTCCATGCATAAATCTCTTTCTTTAATCTCTGTCTCTCTCTTCCTCCCTCTTAATCACTCTCCATCTCCCCATCGCTCACTTTCTCTGTTATCTCCATCTCTGCCTCTTTCTCTCACTTTCACTACTTTTGTCTCTCTCTGTCTCTTTCTCTCACTCTGTCTTACACCCACCCACATTCTTATCACTTAATTCTTCAAGACAGCCCATTTCTCACGGACAAATTCATTTATCAATAAGATACATACTAGTTCATAGCTTCAAAACACCACAGAACAAGCAAGAAAGCAAAGAGTAATTTTTTGTGGCGTAGTTCAGGAATCTTTCAAGCAGAAAACGAACCCTCCGGGTAAGCAAAAGAAAATCATATTTTCAACGTAAGCCCTTCAACATAAGAGCATCTTCGTTTCTTCGTGGTCTTAGTATATAAAATAAATCGATTCTATGAACGGTGAAAATATGGCGTAATAGACTAACTAGCGTTTGGAGATCAGTTAGGCTAGCGGTGTCCAGGAGAGAGGAAGAAAAAGCCTTATATCATATCTTCCTTTGGGTAAAACGTTTTCACACGACATAGCGAGGTTGGAGAAAACAAGAGACGTGCGGCGGGAGGGGGGCGCAATAGGACGGGGAGCGGAAGGGCATGCCTGCGGACGGGATAGGGAGAGAGAGAGAGACAAGAAAAGAATAAGGGGAGAAGCACAAAGGGAAGACATTAGTGTCGTTAGTTGTGGTTTTTTTTCTCCCTCCTAGGAATTTTATCCACTCAGCAGCCGGTTTTTCTTTACGTCCCGATGGGACGCATATTCACTGGATATCAGCACAACTGCGGGTTCTTCTGATCTGGGGTCAGCAGAACACGAGGACGTCTGCCATAACACGTGAGAGACACGGGACAAATAACCACGCCCAAGGCGGGACTCGAACCCGCGACCCTTCGGACCAACGTGCTGAAAAGTATAGCCACCTCCGCCATCCATGGGGTAGTGGAGCGTGTCTTATCCCGGGACGTGACGGTGTCCCCCTGCTGGAAGGCGGGATCCGGGGACGACTTACACGCCGTCTTGCGGGTATTTCGCCTCTAAGCACCTCCCGAAGCCCGACACCGTCTCAGCCGAGACAAGCTCAAACCTTCCGACATGTGAGCAAGTGTAGGGCATGCGTGTGTGTGTGTGTGTGTGTGTGTGACTAAGGGAAGAGGTTATGACAAGGATGAGAATAGTACGATGACACGCGGTCGCTGGCCCGTTTATTAAGAGGCCTGTTCGCCTGGAATTGACGAGTGCGAGCGCCCCGCCGCTAACATTTCCATACATTGGCTGAGTCGAAGCTGGCTGGCGTGGCCAATCGGCCTCCAACGGGGCTCGAAGCCCCGGGGCCGCAGCGCCGACGGCAGCGCTGGCTGAGGAGAGGCACGCCGCGCCGCCGAGGAATGCAATAGGCGCCCCCGCGCGGGGCGGGGAGGGGCGGGGGTGTTAAACGAGCCACGCCCTCGCCCGGCCCCGGCCCTTAACCGCAGACGGACGACGCACCGTTGCTCGCCCCCGCTCACACTCCACACGCGAAGGCTCGCGCCTGCCTCCCTCCCTCACTCACTCACTCACTCACTCACGCCGCCTTCTCCTACCCTGCGCTGCCTACTCCAGTACCTTCGCCCTCCACTCAAGGCAGGACGACAGCTAAAACTGTATTTTAGACAGCCACTACTAACAGCATTTCTTTCAAGCCATGCCTATTACGCTAAAAGTTCAATGTTTGGCAACAGTGAGACAATGCTCAAGTGCTCTGAAAAATCTATAAATGTTAACAAAGAAAAGAAAATACTTTACTTTGGCTTGACATATAAAAAAACAAAAATGTCAAAACGACAAAAAGGACAAAATGACAAAAAAGGACAAAAGGAATTGACGAACAGAACAGAAAGGAAAAATGAACAAAAACACAGTAAGTGTCGCTAAAACTGGGAATGACATACGTGGTAAAAGTGCTTTTATTTTCTCGTAGCAAATAAAAGGTAACTTTTACTACTTGTGTCATAAATACCAATTGGATGGAACGAAGCTCAGCGCAAAAGATGCCTCTACATAATTTTGAATTTGACTATCTTGCTGAAGGTAATATCTTTATTGGTGACTGGTTTAGGTGGGCTTGCTAGCCATCAGTATCCTAACGTTTGCGAGTCACATTGAAGGGATTTTTTTTTCTGAAATTCAAATTTCCTTGCCAAACAATATAGCTTTTTCAGAACATAGTTTGCTGTACGTGGTAGGACTGAAACCTGATACTACATGAGTTTTTTGGAAATTTTCCTGAGATCCAGAACAAGTCGCTAGCTCCTTACGCGTGAAATATTTAGGGAAGAGTAGAAGGAACATCAGAGTATGACATCTAATGGACTCAACGAGATCACCAACGCATTGTGTCGATCTTAGAAAACGCAAAATCAGTCAATTTTCTTCAACAAAATTCCATTTTAGCGCACAGTGAACTCTAGAATTTTATTTGTTCTCAATGTGGTGGACACTGCCATTCCCTTCCACCATTCACACTTGCAATATATTGCACCGCCAAGAGCGCAGAGATTGTATGGAAATGAGGAAAAGACAAACGGCCTTACTTTTGCGCACCGAATCGGTTCCATTGGACAGCGAATTAACGCGTCAAATCCTTCACATCGTACGTATGATTTCACTGGACAACATAGGGGAATCGATACTCCACCAGAAGAGTTCAAATCACGTTCGAATCAAGTTGCAAACAATTTTATAATTGTACACCGCAAACAGATTGACAGCATTACTTATATTTTTGAAATAAACGTAAAAAAAACTTCCAGGTAATTACAAGCGGATGCATAATCGAATTAAAGGAAAGAGCAAATGCAATTTAAAAACTGGACTGGCATTTTGATACTAGAACAATGCGCCATCAATCCTTCTAATTTTAGTTCTGAAAAATGCTCTCCTATTGCATTACATCGAATCAGTGCTATCAAAACTGTAATAATAAATACGTTTTCAAATAAAGCGATGCATATCAACGTTTGAAAAACAAGCATTCAACGGCACAAATTTACACCGAAGCCAAAGAGCAGTTCAAACGCATTCAAATAACCCGAAACCTACTCTCGCAAAATAAAAATAAAAAAAGCAGCCGGCTCTTGTGTCAAAGGGATCTAGTTTGTCTACAGCTGCAAAAAGCGACGCACGCGGGTGTGAAAAACGCATTCGCTCATGTTGTATATGATACTCTGATCTACATAACAAAATGCGCACGCCCCACAGGGGAAAAAACCAACAAGTATAAAAAGGATGCACGCAATAATTACGAGTTAGTAACGGTCTACTGAGTTAATCGAATGATCTCCTAAACAAAACTGTGTTTTTTGGCAAACTCTGGGATTGGTGATTTTGTAAACTAAACTGTCGCTGCGAGGTTTTAAGTACTAGAAGATGCAAAAATCGGACGTTTATTAACATGAACCATTCACCTCCATCCCTGGACCCACGTCGATGCATGTTGATCTTCTAGTTAAGAAAGTGTTGATGGCAGATTTCCCCGGAGTACTCTCGTTCATCTGCTTCCAATTCCACTCCAGCAAGTGTTTACCAATTTCTATCATATTTTAGACAGAATGGAATTATTTTTTTTCAATGTATCCCTGCCCTATGCTACCTAGCCCATCCACCCAGCTCTACCCAGTCTCTCTTCGCCCGACCCCACTCCAGCTCCTTCGCCGTCATCTCAGCAGTCCTGCTCCGTTCTGTCTGTATTTCTGATTTCGATAGAATGCACTACCCATATCAACTTCCTGAGATACTGCAATCGCGTGATAATTTGGGCACAAAATACGTTACATGACTAGCGCTCTCAATACTGCGGAAAAATCATGAAATACCGAGTGACGCGCAGTGGACAGGCTAGCCACTTCCTTAGAGTCATAGCTTTGCCGCCGCCGTATCCTTAGTCACAGCTTTGGTGCAGAAAATGTTTCGCATTCATAATGTTGAAGAGGCGGCCTTTTACGTGTGTATCATTTGTAACTGAGAGGACTCATCATTTTCCCCCGCTCGTTGAAACACGCCTCAAATTACGCAAAAACAGAATGTCGCATTCGACCTATCATATCGTGACGCAGTCCGAAGGCACCTTTAAATCACTCTGTGGAACAATTTTGCACGTGTGTTTCTATCTCGGTGTTTCTACTATTGCTATTCCTATTGATTTACCCTATTTTCATTTGTCAGTCGTAAGTTTGCACTGTGACGTGGGTTGCACAAATCATGCTGGCTTTGGTATTAATGCAGTTTATTTACATAAATACACGTGAGCCCTACCATTTACTACCGGAGCATCTGCTAACTCCCGGCCACACTGTTCGACACGAGCCAGGCGCTCATAGCCGCAATTTTGTGGTCTCCCTCGCACACTGGCATCCTCGCGTCAAAGGCTGGTGGAACAGGGGCCATCCGCCTTTATAGGCTCGCTCTCACCGTTCGCCTCCACGTGATGTCAACCGCTATCAGGAATCGAAGGAGAACGTTTCCTCAGAAGAAACTTACTTGGACTTAAACACAGAAAGATAATGAATACTGAAAACATTTGCAAGTTACAAGCGAGAGTATCCTCGGTCACCTAGTGATGAGAAACCACACAACAGCGAGGCAGCAACTAAATGCTCAGCCTAGACATGGGCGCAGTGCTTAAATAATAATGCGAACGTCGCAATCCAGATAGCTTCGTGACTCACTCCGCGAGTGTTGGCATGAGTCGTTGCAGTTGCCCTTATCGCATGTCTATAGTACTACTTTCGTCGGTGTGGCTCATCATGTGGTGGCTAAGTTTCTCTGGCATACGTGATATTAATCGAATGTTGCACCGCGTTGCCTTGCGACACATCCGGTGCCAGCAGGGCAACTATCCTCCGGACCTGCGCCCTTGAGCTAGGCCGTGCCCTCTTCGCACTCGTGGCGCGTTCCGCAAGTGTCTACGCAGCCGCGTGGTGAGGAGCGGGCGCTGCACCTCGAAGATCCGCCAGCGGCGATGCCGTTCCCACTTTGGCCCACGGGCGGGCGATGAAGAGAGGCGTGAACGCCTCCGCAGAAGAAGAAGAAGAAGCGCTCCGCCCCGAAGGCAGCGAGTGTGTTACAATGCGGCGCCCCCTCCCCGCCTCTGGAGGAGAGCCCTTCATCTCACAAAAACAAGGGCCCTCGGCGTCAAGGGCGCTGGCGGCTGCCCGTAAACAGCGTCATGGGGCTTTTGCACTCCGCCGACCATAGGGACCGACACGAGGAGGCGGGAGAGTTAGCGGGAGGGTGTGGAGGTTAGGAGGATGGTAGCGGTGGCTGTGGTAGCAGTTGGTGGTAGTGGTGATGGTTGAGACAGCAGGTGGTGGGGGTTGTGACAGCAGCTGGTGTCTGATTGGTTGCTGGCCATTAATCCCATACTTCACCCTCGGGTGATGGTAATGATCTTCTCCCGCTAGATGGCGGGTGCCGGCGCCGGCCTACCGTAGGTTGGCGAGATTTTTCCTCCAGCCAAGTATCTCCCAGCATCGCAGCACCGCCCCAGCCGGGACAAGCTCTAAGCACCCGTCCGGTCTCCCGGCATGTGTGGTAGTATAGTGTACCTAAGTGTGTGTGTGTGTGTGTGTGTGTGTGTGTTAGTAAGGAGTGAGGATAGGACCAGCAAGAGGAAGGAACGGCAGTCCGCTTGATAGGGCTCTGGTAGCGGGTGGCGGTAGAGTCGACGGCGGGGGCGGGTGGGTTGACGGTCGAAGCGCTGGCAGCGGAGGCGACGGCGGGGGTGAGGGAGAGCGATGCGGCCGGAGGGGTAGGGAGGGGAGCAAGGTCGGTGGCGGCTGCGGCCGCAGACAAATGGCGCTGACTCCAAAATGAAGGCCCCCCGTGACAAAAACAGAAGACGCCCGCTCCCCGAGATCTGCTTTCGGTGGTGAGACTGCAGTAAGCAACCGTTCCCTGCGTGGATTTCGCTTGTAGGCTATTACCAACGGAACACTGCAATTTATTTGACCTACGTTTCCTCGACATAAAAACGCACCAAAAAATGACATATTTAAGTACACAAACTTACAAGAACTTACGTAGGTTAATCTACATTGACGATCATTAATATTCTTATAAGATCCGGAAAGAGATTATCAGTTCAATGATGCAATGTTACATAATATAATGGAATTCGTTTCTGCAGGAAGCGCATTCGCATTGAAATAAAAAGTATAGACAAATATTTTTTTGAGAAATGTTCCAATTCAACAATTTTATATATAATTTACACAAGACTATAACTAAGGATATTATTATAATTTGCCACCTTGTTTAACCCAATTAAACTTTTGCAATACGAAAACTCATAAATGCATTACGCATTCACAGTTGAAAATTAAAACAACATGTATCTTGATTCCAACGTTAATGCATTTACTCTCGTGGTGGTAGGCATAAAATCAACATAATAACTCCAAACAATACCCAAACAGCGGACGCAGTTCATAACCTATTTTAAACACACTACATTTTAAAGTAAACGTAACATTCATTTAAACGTATTTTAGCATTTCACTCCTTGGTAGAAGAATACATTTTCCCGGGCCTGTAAAAACCATCCATTGGTTTAAGAGGACTTTATTTGGTTCCATAAAACACAAACATTCCTTAAGCACATTAATAAAAGTAAAATACGAGCTTATTCCGTGCCGTCCGGCAGATCGTAAACGAAGTTAGCACTGGCGGCGCGGGGGACCTTCCTGGGCGCACACAACATCCGGAGCGGTCTTTCTCCAGACATAATACATTTTAATATCCTCGGACCTTCTGCATTATCCTCGCAAAGCCCGCCCGACTCCAAACACAACCTACAGAAGAATGTTACATATTTATTCTGCAACCCCCTCCCTTCCCCGCGTAGGAACTAAAGGCAAGCGCCAGAGTTCGCCGTAGCACGTGTTTCAAAGCCTCCCACCCTCTTCCCTTTCAGGTCTGCCGGCGTGCACCAGGGAGGGCTGCCGGCGGGGTTGCCCGCAGTGCGCGAAAGCAGAGGGCCTGGGAAATATCTACGCAATGAGAGTGTGGGGATTACAACTAGGCGGAACACGCCAAGAGTCATATTGTACATTGAAGGGCATTGTGTGTCTCAGACTTCTAACTAACATTTATAACATTTAGATAACTAACATTTGATTTAGAAGTATTAATAATAATTTGTAGGTTTTGATCTTAGCTTATTGCACTAACACAGCAAACGCAAAAATAAAATTATTAGTACCAGTTATAATTATATTCGTAAATAATACTATGGAAGTTATTAAAGTAACATGTCATTAAACGATCAAAATCCAACTTTCCCAATTTCCTCACCTGATTCGAGATTTCTATATAGCATTCGCCCAACAACAATATTCAAGATAGGCATTTATGAAAATGTATGATACAACAGTCACAACAACTAAACGAGCAGCTCTCAAGCTAAATTGATGGCTTCTGTAGTTTTTTTTAAATATTCCATAGAACGAACTCAAAACGAAATGTAGAGGCATGCACGAACTATAAAAAGCTTTCAAATTAAAACATGCCACAAATAGACTTGTCAGTGTAATTTATATTCGAAATTCCGAAATGACGAAAATAGCATTTCACATTGTTAACAAAAGCTCCACGCCAGTTGCCTTGCAATGCGTTTCACTGCGGTATGAAGTTCCACGGAAGAGATCGGACGTAGCTGCTAGTGAAGGCGGTTTAAGTGATTGACCCGCAAGGACGATTCCGCGCGGATTTAACATCTCTGAAGCATCTTCTCCCCGAACTGCGGAGGGAGTTTCAAGTCGGTTAATCCAAGCCCAGAACATAACCGAGAAATGGAATGTGTTCTGCACAAGTTTGTACGCAAAACAGGAAATTCAATTTAATCAGCAATTGCACTCCCTCAACTGGAGTAGAAACTAATCAAGCACGTGGATACAGGCATAGTAATTTTCCATTGTACTTTAGCAACCAACTGACGAAGTTAATTTATTCGAAACTGAGAAGAAAAACGCGAAGACGTAAAACCAACGGTGTAAATGGTGCATCCAGAACTAGTCACTTCGCAACTTCTGTGTAATACTAGAAGCACACGCTTTCTGCGATATAAAGCTTCCTAAGTATCTTCTGAAACCAACAAGTTTACAATAGAACTTTGAAGGCCACAATGCAAATGGCCAATCTATATTATTTTTATTCCAAAAAATTGTTAGTTGAACATGTCTGTAGGTACAAAATAAAAATGTAGCGATAATTTGATAAGAAAATTGACATAGCTAAACACAACTACAAGCCACAGTTTTGTGAAATCACAAGCGAGAGATTTTCTTTACTACTTATATCACTATACTTTTCATTTGTGTGGAATGCTTGTTTTTCAATCGGAGATATGCATATTTTTGTTTGGAACCATCTAGGCAGAAGTGTCGTTCGTCATAGATAAAAAGACTCTCGCTAAAGACTTAGGCTCTCTTTATGAGGCCTGCTGCTCTTCCTTGTCGCATCTTCTCCCCTTACGCACACATTCGGTGGCCAGATGGCGGTGCCGACTGGCGTGGTGCCCCGCTGGGGGGAGATACCTGGGAGGAGGAAACCGCCACTAACGGACGCGTAGGCCCTACGTTCTGCGCTGACGGACCGAAAGCCCAGAACTGTAAACGCGCCCGGAAACCATTCTCGCGTGTCGTTCCACCCATCCTTTGCCTCCTCATGTCAGTGAGTGTGGCCGACCTCTTCGTGACAGCGCCAAATACTCCCGGAGGCCCGTCGCCGCGTCGCTGGCGAAGTGGGTGAATGCAGCGGAGGCTCATCACGGCCTGCGCAGAGGCGGCGCGGCGTCCGGTGCGCCAAAGCAATCAGCAGGGGCGGCCCCTCGCCTCGCCTCGCGTCCCGCACAAAGTGCGGGTGGCAAGCGACCGGCGCGCGCCCGCGCGCGCTTTGGCCTCGTTCCGCGCTGCCGCTTCGCGCCATCCAACGCCTCTGCCGCTCGAAACGACCACAAAACAGACGGGCGCCGGGCGCCGACGGCCTTGGAATGATCCGAATTGGCCGCGAGAACGGGGGAGGTGTGGGCAATGCGCGATTTGCAACGCCGGCAAGTCAATTACATTGGATCGATTGTTAATGAATTCGCACAACTACTAGGGTCATTCGTTCCGTAAGTGTAGTGATTTGTTTCACGGGAGTGGCGGTGGTCTTCCCCCGTTGGATGGAGATCCGGCGCCGACCTACCGTCGGCTAGCTGAGTTTTCACTAACTAGGTACCTCCCACCGGTCGGGCACCGTTCCAGTCGGGATTCGATCTAAGCTCCCGACCGGTCTCTCAATATGTGTGGTAGAGTAGAACATTTAAGTGTCCGTAAAGAGAGAGAATAAGATAGGGAAGAATAAGGGAAAGACCACACGCGGACCGTGGCTCTTACTGCTTCGGCATTGGGCTGCTGTTGATCAAAGAAACCACGGAAAACTACCAATCAGAGCAGCCGGTCGCTACAATTCTCCTCCAGACGGCAACTGAGCTCGACCTACTCGAACCCAGGACCTCCCAGTCAGAGCAAACATGTGGAGAACACATAGGCAATGCGAGAAATGAATCCGTGTTCACCCGAGTCGGCCTATGTAAATCGGCCTCGGCGGTGAGGGCAAGGACCCCCTTGGGTCAGTGGCGGACCCAGGGGGCATGGGCGCCATGAGCCTGTGAAAATCACGCGTGGCCCGTTCGTCAACGGTCCCGCGTCTGCTTCATATCGATGGAAGAAACAGGTCCAACTACCGCTACAATTCTCCTACGGAGAGCGGCCGCCCATGCCTTGGCTGCATCGCACCTGCGACGGGCGGCGCGGGGCGGGGCGGAGCAGCGACGCGCTGCCAATTCGCGTGAGGCGCGGGGGAGGGGAGGCTTGCTATCTCGCGCCCCGCAGGCGGCCGTGCCTGCCCCCACCCCTCCCCCTCCCCCTCCAGGCGCCTCCGCCCGCGCACGCTCCGACGGACGCCGCGGGAACCAACAAGAAACAAACGCCGGCGGCGCCCGCGCCCACACCCACGCTGTACGGGATTCTTCACACTACGCCCCCGCCCGCCAATCGCACAAACAGCTTTCAACAATGTACTTCAACACCAAATGCTAGACCGATTCATCGATATGTGATTCCGGACGCGTCAACTGCTAAGGTCATTAGTCTCGTAAGTATGGTGCATGTTTTTAATCGCTGATGTGGCAGTGATTTACCAGTTGGATAGCGATATCCAGCGCCGAACTACGTCACGACCGGGACGCCCGATTGGTCTCCCTACAAGCGTGGAAGCCTAATGGAGGTGCAAGTAAGGGGATGGGTGAGCGGGGATGAAGATCGCTCAAGGAGGAGGAAAGAAACCTCGCGCGCCGACCTTGCCCCTTTGCTACGATTCTGAGCCGGAATTCACCTGGTGCTGATCGGAGAATCAAGGGATCAGCGCAGCCAGCAAGTAGCTAGAGACCTCTCCAGACAGTCATAGACGGGGCTGGAACCATAGGACCTCCCGGTCAGAGGCACTACAATGACTTCGATTGATTCCCTGAGCCACCTAATACGTTATAATCACTAAACACCCGAAGTCTCTTGTAAGTCAATTCAACGTTCATTTCAAACGTAACTTCTGAACAACGTCCATCTAGTTACCATAAGACCAGTCCTGAAAGTTGTAGTTGGAATTTTTTACTTTTCAAAACTGGCCGATTTTAGAAGCGTATCAGGAAATGCATCATAAATATTTTCAGACTTCCATTAGAGGAAAATGCCGAGTTGTGTGTAAGAGAGAGGTAGAGAGAGAAAAAATTTAAAAAAGAGATAAATGAAAAGGAAGGAGGAAAAGACGGCAAGGCAGAGCGGAAGGGATAAATGAAGAAAGCAACGGAAACAAGGTAAGAAAGCAGGGGAATGATAGTGACAAAATGTCAACCCTAGTGACTCTCACAAAAACAAACGAACCTCATGTTTACACGAAAAGAAGTATAGACGTTTTCTTCCATTCCAAAGAATGGTTCTATTCGAAAGGTATCATGATCTGCCCTGCTGTCAACATTTCCTGAGCGTTTTCTAATTGCGGGGCCTCCGTCTGGTTTTACGTCACCGAGGATATTCGAGGGTTGATAAAGGGCCTTATTCAGAATGCAAATCCCACGGCCGGCCGGGTCGCGGCGCAGGGACGTAATTATTTAAGCAGAGCTATTTCAATCTGTCTTCCCAAAGATCATTACGCAACGGCCCAAATTATAGATGGCATTGCAAGAACAACGAGTTGTTTGGGAAAGAAGCTAGATTCAACTAACTCATTAAATTTGAAAATTCCGAGGATAAAGACAGATACAAAATTGATTTTGTAATGTAACTGCCTGTGATATATTATTATTCCACAAATTAAGACTCTTTGTTTGTAATAAGATAGACAACGTTCTCTGGAATATTTCTATCAATTATACGAGTATTTTCATAATTAGCATTCAAATAACCAGCTGTAAATAGGACATCGATTGAAGTCACGGAAATATTGAGTTTTGTTGATAAACAATTATTGTAATCTTACGAGTCTGCTTCAATTTATTGTAAAATTATTGTAATTGTAATTATATATATTTATATCTATATATATATATATATATATATATATATATATATATAGATAGATAGATAGATATATAGATATAGATAGATAGACAGTATAAGGGGCCCGGTGCAATACAGCCCTAACCCACAAAATCTTTAAATGTGAGTTACTTATAGTTTTGTGTTCTTCAATCACTTCTCTTGCATCATAAAGATAAAGATAAAGGTTAATATTATTAAAACTAGTAAGACTGACTACTGCTTTCATCAGTTTCAACAATACTAATTTTGTTCTTTAAACGAGTCAATAAAATTCCATTTTTATTAATCCTTATTTTTAAGATGTAATTTAACTGGCTTTAGAAAACATTTTAACACAAATCTAGAATTCTGGACACTGTTGAAGCATTCTCAAAACTAGCTCGGTGTGTGTAAGGGCGGTATTGCTGCTAAATTAGTTTTATCTGCAGACAATTAAATGCCAGGTAAAGCCAAGTAATCCATCATCTAAGCCTATTAGTATACAAGTCTTACTACAAATTTTTTATTGCTCTTTGTTACATAAGTTTGTTTATTTCATTGTATTTTATATTCTCAAAATTATTCTTTTATGTGAAAAATTTCATAAATATAATACATCTATAAAACAAATTTTGTAAATGATTGTAGTCTGAGTAATTCTATGTCATAAATGTTTAAAATAAATTTTTTTTAAATATTACAAATAATCAATACTGATATTTTTTTAAACAATCATTTGATTTAAATCATGATTTCAATCAAATATTTTAAATCATACCTGCCTTAATAGGAAGCCTATACATACGATATACCATAAGCATATATAGTACAATATGAAGAGTAATAAGTTCTCAGTCAAAATATTCGTAGATCCTAATCGTTATGTTATAGAGGTTTGGCATCTCCGTTGCCTTCGTGAGAGCCTCGCGTCTCCTCGGAAAGTCAGCACAAAGTGCAACAAACAGACGGGGCCGCCTCGGCTCGGCGAGCGACGGCCGCGACGGCCGCGCGGGGCGCAGAGGCGGAGAGCACGGCTGATCCGCTGCCTCCCCGACGGGAGCGCCTCGGAAGCAAAGCGAAGCGTCACTTCCGGTCGCCCGCCCTCGACGCGAAAACAGCGCGCTCTTTCCGGAAGGCGCGTGACGGCGCCAAGTGACAGGTGCACGAAGGAGCAAAACGCGCACGCGACGGGCGAGGCGAGGCGTTGGGCGGACGCGGACGGGCGGGCGGGGCGGGGCGGCGGGTGGGAAGGGCGGGTGCTGGCAGAACGGGGAACAAAGAAAAACACCTGGGCAGAGACGGTCTCTCTTCCCCCTCCCGCCCCCAGACATCAATAACAAAAAGTGAAGGGAATGGAGGGGAAAACGACTTTCGAAGACGAGCACACTTCTTTTGTCACGCGAGGCAGCCAAAAACAAACAGTGATGAATATGAACAGTGCTGCACCCAAGGAGGAGGGGAGAAGGATTTCAGCCCCTTCCATGCGCCAATGGTACATGTAAAAAATATAACTTTCACTAATTTTCTATATAAACAAAAGGCATAAAATACGTCAATAGTTTCTGTTATAAATATGGACTATAAAATAATATATACAAATACATTTTATATTTAGCGTCAATGAAAAATGGTTTATAAGAAAACATCAAGACTACTGGACACTGGACACTACACGTGTCCCCTACAAAGCAAAAGTTCGAACACCGAATAGGACCCATGGGCAACTTCACGTACGAAGGGTCTAGTCGAAATACACCCAAGGACCACCTCAGTGCGCGGACTTGTTAGAGCCTTTGATTCTATAGATTCCCAGGCGCCTCTAGATTGCAACTGGGTTCAAGAGCAGACAAAAACGTCCACGTTGACCCAATTATAAATTAAGGGTTGCCACTGGCAAATGAATGTATTAAGACGAAACTTAACGCAATATGATCACATAACAAGTGTGATAATATATCGTGCAATAGATGTACGCACTGTGTTCAATTTAAATAAAAACGTGTATTAGTATTGTTCCTCATTAATTGTAATTCCCTTTTGTTGCAGGTAAGTAAGCGGAGATCAGTGTACCAGTCCTGTATGTGAGTACATTTTATTCTTCGATCTTCAAAATGTGTTGACATACGGTGAAATGTGTTCAAGACATACGGTGGAAACAAAGGTCCACGCTGAGGAACATCCCTATTTCGCGCTCTCTGGTAAAAATACTTGTTACAATTTTGGGGTGTATCACAAGGACTCCAGAGGCGTCCAAAACAAATCTTAAGCTTTTTAAATGAAACGCAGATGTTGTCTTCAAAACACGCCGAAACGATTCTCAACGTCTTTGCGCTGTTCAAATTACACACATGAGTTACCAATTCAAGCAACCAATTTATTTATATCAAAATCAGTTGTTTCCGGGCTTGAAGGCCGTGGTCCAATGGAGACTTGTCCATACGTTTCGCCTGCAACTGTGGATGCCTGCCACAGTTGCAGGCGAAACGTATGGACAAGTCTCCATTGGACCACGGCCTGCAAGCCCGGAAACAACTGATTTTGATGTGGAAACCGGCCGTGAAAGCCTACATTGTATGTTAACCAATTTATTGTCAACTGGTTCGCAAAATTACTAATTAATCACCTCCGTAAACAGACAACGATTACTCGAAAGTTACAAATCCCAATCTATAAAATCAACAACTACTCGCAATTGAGAACCCGTTAAAATATCATAAAACATACGAAAAGGCATGGCAGAGCATGGCAGTGAAAATAGCAGTTTCTAGCGAAACAATCGCATGGAAAATTATATTTTTATTTTTGGGGAAATAGATTGTTTCGGCCTCGTTCACGTGTTCAACGTAACTGCGTTTATTTTATCTGATGGTAAAGCAGGGCTGAGCAAACACAAGTACTATCTTTCGCTGTTTATTGATTACAAAGTGTTACTTCACGGTACGTGAACGGCAAATTCGACTCTGCCGGCAAACGTAGCGGAAAGAAGTCTTGACAAAACAAAAGAACTGTGTATTTAAAACTAAACACAACAGTGGGGCATAATGAATCAACATGGCCACTTCGGTTATTGACAATGATCCCAAGAGCACATACTTTTTACGCTTCCATGAATACGCACTAAAAATAATATACGCACGTTCTACAAAAGTCTCTTTGATCATTTAAAATGTCACTCGTTGCCATGTCCATCCTGTCTTCATTCGTACACCAAACACCCTCTTACCGTACTACTTACTACATTATGTTTAGTAGTCTGTTTCCGCAACTAGAGCATTACGTATGATTAATTTGTAAAACGACTCGTTTGAATATTATATTGATGCTCACAATCTCTCACGGAAATAAAACAATCGCTATCCATAAGAAAAAAATGTGAAACACGTTATTATAGCGGAGTGTAGAATTGATAATGAAATGGCGATAGACGTCTGGGATTGGTTTCATTTGTGTATACGTATTCTTGCTCAGCATTGGTTACTTAAAATGGACAGACATGAGTGAAACAGTCAGCTCTTGTCCGGCCCCTGGGGCGGTGCGTGTTTCGTCCCCGCCAGCGCCCGTCGCCAAACCATTAATCGTGCGTCGCTTCGTGGGCGGAGGCGGAGGCTGAGAGCGACAGGTGGCAGCGGCGCGGGGTTGAGCAGGGGCTCAGCCCGCGAGCGGCCGCCACCTGCGCTCGCCGGGGCCTAGGCCACAGGGCACGGGGCAGCCCCGGCCACGCCCCTCCGGCAGCCACACATCGAGACGAAGTCGTTCAGCGGAAATCTCCACTCACACCCATGTTCAGCAGGACACTAGGAAAGTCTCTCCGGAAAGGCACCTTGCTGGTGAGAATGCTAGCACCACAAATTATGTTGGTAGCAGCTGGTAACAAATGAAAACATACATTGGCTACTCGCCACAATCATTTTAGATACTGGAACCGTAAACCCCTTCACTTGTTTCCGAGTGTTCTGGTTGCTACGGCTTGCTTGATGCGGCTCAGTGCGGAGATTCCTTCCTGGAGCACTGTATTATACGAAAAACAATTAAGTTTGATTAAATGTAAAAGGTTTTCACAGCTGTACAATAGCCTTCAAGTAAATGACCGTTTATAAAACTTTCGCAAACATTCTGAATACGTAAATAAGTGTGTCTTCGTTATGTGTTATATTAAAATACTCCTTCCTACCCTACCAACACTTCAGCAACCACTTAAAAAACTCACAAAGAAAGTAGAGGAGATTCGAACAAATGCATATAGCTAACTTTTGAGCAGTAAAATATTACTATGAAAATGGTTCTACCATTTAAATCTGTGCCACAATTTCTTGTCAAATTAAACTAAGCTTCACGGATTGAATTAATGACTCACCGTAACTACTGTTGATTTGTCTACATTTCCTGTTATTTAATTACGTATTGTCATTCGTTCTTGAAGACTTAGTTCATTTAATAGCGATCAATGTTACTGCATCGTGGTCATTCAGTTTCCCAGTGATTCTTCGAACGCATTGGGGCTTGTCACATTGTTTGTGGACAGCAACCTGTCTCCCCCTAAAACGCCAGTAGACTTAAAAAAATTATAAATAATTATTTTTATTAATAATTATTAATTATTAATAATAGTGTCTGAAAACCACGATCGTCACCTACCAGTTCCGCCGCAGCAGGCGACCGAGCAATTTACCGCGTTGATAGCGGCGCTGCAGCGGGAAACAGTCGGCAACAGTGCGTGCGTTGAAAGGCAGAGCGCCCCAGAAACAATGGAGTGAAATGAAGCACGCCTCCCACCAGAGCGCGCCGCCCGCCCGATGGAGACGCCCCGTCGCCCCCTCGCCCGCCCTTCCGCAGACGCAGTCACCGTCGCTTGGTTTCTCGCACGCGGCCCAATGGACTACACGCGCTCATACAACAACTTTTATATTGTCTTATTTATTAGATTCCGTTCAACATCTCCAGGTACGTCTTCAGGTTGGAAGTAAACATTTATGAACCAGGGCGATTAAAGGGTTTTAATGATGGAGTGGCGACAAAAAAGCCCGAGGGGCTTTGGCCCGAGATCATTAGAACCAGTCCGTAGTCCATTGACGTCCGTAGTACATGCATAGGTTTTGCTTTTTACCTAGTCTTAATTATTCATATTTACTAATTAACTAGTTATTAACTACACTCCGTTCGTCTTTTCCTATTTCCCTACCATAATTTCCTTTCATAAGAGAACCTTTAGCATTGTGCAACGATTTTTATATTTCCGTCGTAACCACGATCCTTTCCATCCGGGTAAGTTATGCAGTGTATATCAAACTCCGTGTCGAAGGCCGTAACAAGCAATAACGTATCACTAAAAAATAGGAAGATACTCCAGTGACAATGCAATGTTTTGAGGATCCACGAAAATTCCTCACTGGAAAATACAAAGATACACTTTTTAAGCGCACGGTATTTCCCATTCTAAATATTTCAGAGATATCGAATTTTCAGGATCTAGACCTTCTTTACATCAAAACAAATAATGTGTTCATATTGTGTTAATAACGTGTTAATTTCTCTATTGCAAAATGTGTCGTACGTAATGTGATGAAGCTCCGTGAGGCAATTCAAGCAAAACAACTTCTAATTTAATGACAGAATCATCATAAAACTCTTTACTCGTTTTATAAAATCTTTCTCGTTGAAATGACTGTTGATGAAAATGAATGTTATTGAAATTACTACTTCCTTTCCACACGAAAGGCGGTAACGTAATACGATAAGTTCCTTCTTATTTAACGTTTTGCCACATGTCCAACTTCGTGATACTCTTCTCTCGTTCGTTGAAGACAAAGAGCAGTCGGCAGAAAACGTATTGCCAAATTAATATTATTAGTACTGCATGCACTAGCACATAGCACACGCTATGCAATTAATATTATTAGCATTGCATTATTAGTACTGCATGCACTACACATTATTCACCGTAATATCTTAATATCGTTTATACATGTAGTTCCTGGATAGGCTGTCAAACGAACTACATGGAGATGTGGACACATCGATTTCATTCGTTGACCTGTAGCCTTAATTATAGATTAACTTCCTCCCTTCCGTTTATGTCCCGATCCTTCAAGCCCTCCGAGTCTTACTCGCTTTAAATCCACCTCCAAGCTTTTTCTCCTCCCGCTTCCAACAGACAGCCGCGACTCGTTTCCGTCTCCCTGACCTCTCAATCGGCGAGCGGCGTCCGGCGACTCAATTAATCGGCGCTGCGCCCCGCCGGCGACGGGCGGGAGGGAGGCGACAGAAGGCCCTCCGTCCCGCTGTCGCGTCTGGACGCTGGGCGAGATTTAAAGCAGCCGTTCCGTCCACGCCCTCCGCCGACGCCTTTGCGTTCCTCAGCGGTTCGTGTGTGAAGGGGATTTCACACGGACACTCAGTCGAAAACACAAACGTTTTAGCAACTTCGTTGACACAGTTCAAAACTGTGTCAGGTATGCGCAGGTATTACACTTCTCCCCCTACGACCTTCCTGGGGCTGGAGGTGGAGGTGAAGATGGGGTCCTGTGTTTCAGATCTTTACTGAAATTGTGCTATTTCACTTCACCCTAATTATTAAAACCGCCAAGAAAATCATTTACTTAATTTTCCTCAGTGACCGCCGTCTTGCCCCGTTGGGTAACGGGTTCAATTCCAAGTGAATCCGGTGGACAAAGCAAGCGATCGGCAGGTTTTCTCAGTTCTTCGCAGTTTCCTACTGAGTTCTACTGATAAAATGTACGTGAGAGGACATGTTTGTGGGAAAGTAAGATATGCATATTTTGTTCAGAAAGTACGTTTCAATTATACTATTTTGACTATGTGTATTATTGTTTGAATTAAATGGTCTTTCTTTCCTTGTGTAAGTTCAAATTTAGTATTTTTGTCTCCTTTCAGTAATTTTCACTGATTTGTACGCTGGTTTTAAAAAAAAGTCTTGGACTGGAATCTACGAGCCTACAAGAGCATTTTCACATATTCGCGAGTAGTGTTTCTGCAGGCCCCTAGATTCTACATGGTCCAAAGCAACATCACTGGTGCTCTATGCTATTGATTGTCTGTGGGAAATTTCAAAACAATTACTCCAATCCACCTTTCCTTCCCTTTATAGGAATATTTAATTAAGCACACTCTCAATTTTTCGCAAATATCTCGAAAACAGTGGATAAATTCCCCGAAGTGATTGAAATGTTTCTGAAAGCCCACACTATATCTTACTACACGCAATTTAATTCATTATTCATTCCATCATGAGAATTGGGTTCATAGTGATGAAAGGTCAAAATTGTTACTCAGCGTTTGCCAGGAGTATACCAGAATGCATATCTGTACAGCTGTCCACAGTAACATCACAATAATTGAAAAAAATAAAAAGGCACATGGGGGAGGGGCAGGAGATGCAAGATAATTATGACTAATAAACACCCGCCCACGCAGGGTTCTTCAGCCAGCAAGCAGAATGGAGGGCAACCCAAAGCTTGGCGCTTCGCTCGCGGCGCCCTCTCCCTGGGATTTGCGGCACCTCGGTCGGAGGCGCACGCGCGGCCAACGAGACGCGCCCTCGCGGCGCGAATCTCTTTCCTCCCCCCCCCCCCCGGCGAAAGACATGACGACGCCGCGGGGTTGACAGCTACAGAGGCAGACGCGTCCCTCCTCCCTGCTGCCTGCGCCTCTTTCGCTTTCCCAGGACAAAAGACTTTCACCATACGAGTATTTCACCTTATTTAAAGGAAATATTCAATCAAAACCAGGTTTATTT
The DNA here is from genome assembly GCA_017312745.1 of Gryllus bimaculatus. Classification (NCBI taxonomy): domain Eukaryota; kingdom Metazoa; phylum Arthropoda; class Insecta; order Orthoptera; family Gryllidae; genus Gryllus; species Gryllus bimaculatus. The sequence continues at coordinate 20,403,320 of BOPP01000007.1, read as the reverse complement.
CGCAAAACAAAATTAACAAAATTTGCTAAATTAATAAAAGTTTTACTAACAAATACGGCTGACTTTTAAACAATTATTTAGTTTTGTAATCTTTTCAAAAAATCCCCTGTCTGCTAAAAGTTCTTCTACAAATTCGCCCGGCCGAAGACAAAATACGGTCGTAGAAACTAATTATACGGCGCGGCTGAAATATCCATATAATCGAAACGACAAAATGAACATTAATTTTTTTAAATTATTTAATCTTTTTAAATCATGCCGCGCTCAGAAACAATGCATTCAATAGTTTTCATTGCTGTTTGAGTTATTTATGAAAAAATATGGAGATATGCCAGTTATATGACAACGCCTGGGGAACATTTCGCTTCAAGACGGGGGCGTCGTGGATTACGACTCATGAGGTTCCAGTTATAGCAATGTGGATGCAAACGGATTAAAGCCCTGATCACAAGTATTGCATTTTATTTATTCAAATAACCACCAGTAAGCAACAGATGCATTCACTCTTCAATCTCTAGAAAGTTTACATATGAAGGAAGTTAAAAATCAGTTGACATGCATCTGATATATCAAACTTGAACGATTACTTAAGATGAAATACAAAGAAAATGATGATGGAATGAAGATGAACAGTAAACTACCTCGTGTAAATAGTAAGCATGATGCGAAAGTATTACCGCGTCGCTATGCGGAGACAAATGTCTCAGGCATTGCTTATGACATTAAGTTATGTGGCGGAAGCGCGCAGGCGGAATGCAGAATAAATGCTGGAAAGTCAGAAATATTAATGCAAAATGTCCTGCGAGAGACACGAAATTACGATCTTTTGTTGTAAGGACTACACTTCAGATTGCGCTCATATTCAAAAGACAAGTCGCAGATTACTACAACTGCGGATCTGCGACACTCGTCTGTAACCTTGGACGACATTTATTTAATATAACAAAGTAACATTATATTTAACACAAACATTTCATATTATATTACAATATCTGGAAGGATTACGTAACATTACATGGCTTACATGGGTATGTTTTATAAACGGCTTACATGAACACGAAAATTACGCCAAAGGTCACTCGCGAATCACGGTAAAAGAAAAGGCCATAAGGGATGAAATCAGACATCAACGGTGGAACCGGGTTCAGCTGTCCCTGTAAATGTAGAAGACTTTGAGCCTCTGACACAAATACAGCTATTTCAAAAATCTTGAAACCGTACTCAAGACAGAATATAATGTCGAGGACGGTGCTCGTGTGTTTAATCTATCGATCCTTGGCTATCGATTACCAGTTGAATTAAAACGAAACAGGCTATGTCTTTTTTTCTTCTTCCACCCTTGTAAGCAATTCTTAGGTTCCAAATGAATTCACGTATAGTGTACGTCTCACACACGGTCTTTATTCGTATTTCCACACTTTTAATTCACACTCTCTACTTTACACGGAATGATTTCCTTAGCAATGGAATATAAAAAAATCAATCCAATAATGTTGGCTCATCAAAAGCTACATTATATCATTGACCTAGATATTGTTTTACACAATCATGGTCATTATTAGCTCATGAAAACCACAATTATCCTAGTTATTGATTGATAATACGACTGAGTATATAGATGATTCTCATAACCATTAAGATAAATAGAGATGTACAAATTATGCAAAATGAAAACTAAATTATGAGGCAAAAGTTTGGCAAATTAAACGGTTATTAAGAGAGAAAACGTAGGTAATTGTGTGTCTATTACGCGCCTGGAAACGTTCATTTATGCAAGTTATCCAGAACAAACGTTATTTTAACTACCATTTCATGTTTTGCTTACCCTAGAAGAAAAAGCATTTTTTTAAAATAAATGTGCTCCAAACGGCGGGGTTTACAGCATGTCAGCCAACCGACACTATTTGCAGCAACGAATAATAATGTAATTAAAATAAACGTTTACACACAACATAAATTATCTAGAAAATAAAACGGAATTACCCTGTATTTCGTTTCTTATTTAAAAGAAATCCAAAATGAAAATTATAAACAGCGTGCAAAACGAGACAAATCACACATTAGTGGTCAGACAGTTCTCATGAATTACGGACTGGAAATACGGGAACTGTCTTCTGTTGTAAAAAAGGTGAATTATACGGCATTAGGTGCGTTGTAAAGACACTGTACTGAATACACTGCCCCTGAATAATTTTGATACACTCAATCAATTGTAAAAAAATATGCCATTATGCGAACGCGTAATAAAGAATTTGGCTTTCAAATTAGGAGGGCATGTTTGGAGATTTCTTTATGAATCGAAAACATATTTAATACGGCTCATTCTTTCCCTAATCTCAATTTGTTTCTTTTCCGACTCGTGAGAAACATATTCACGAGCTTACGTGAACTTTAAAGTACATTTGGCTCATTGCAATATTGCACACGTGAGCTGATGTAACATCTCAATGAACTTAATTTATGAGCAATATGTACAGAATAACGCGTGCACTCCATTGGTGCGAAATGGCGAAAATGACTGTGGAAAACGAGTTGCTATAGCCTGCAGCTATTCGATGAAGCCTGTTAAAAATTCGGCAACCTGTCATTTACACACTCATTAAATTCGCGTTTATAGTTTCCAGATCCCTTAAAAAAGCATTCACACATTCCCATCCAGCCAATATTGGCAGATGGTTCGAAACAGTTCACAGAGCCCGTTTCACGTGAAAGCGAGGGTAAATGGAAACATTATACTTTCATTTAAACAGAGATTAAATTTACTAAAACAATTTCAAGAATTGCTTTAAAACTGCAAAAATTGCTCATTTGTAAATAACTTTTTTAGTACTCTGAAATGGTCAAAACTGATTAAAGAATGAGTCATCATAAGCGAATAAATTATCATTAACAACGCCCCCACGAGTCCGATTTTAATTCTAACCACCCTTCAAACCATTACTAATAAGAACAATGTTTAAAATTTCAGAGAAAGCGGTCGAGTAGCCTTTGTGTCTATGTGTGATAGATACACGCCCATTCCCTCTTATTTACAGAGGTAGCCAAATTATTAGACTAAAGTTATTGAATAAGACAAAATGTATTTGCGACTGTAGATATGGACTCATTTTGTGTATAGGGATCTTTTGTTTTATAAACATTTCATAATAAACATTTGTTTTGGGACATGATGAAAATCAATTTTAAATACATTCTTTCAATATGAGTGCCATTTTGCAAGATGAAAATGAGTTGCTTTATGAGCTGGTTTAATTTCTTTATGGCCTTCTTTTTTTAAGTTTCTTTTAACTTTCGAACGACATTTTCCATGGGATACATGTCAAGGCTAATTGCTGTCTATTGGAACTCCGACTGATCAATGTCTTGAAGATGTTTTCAAACTTTCTTTCCTGTTGTGATACGGAGAGTAGTCATAGGTTTTTGTCCAAAGAACTGATTTATGTGAGGGAACCATCGGTTCTCTAAAGCCTCTAAGAATTGGTTGCGCCTCATTGTACCATTAACTGTGTATACATTTTCAATAACATTAACACACATTTTACTTAAATCAGTTCCTTTTGTGAGATGCTTGTCAGGATTCATTTCAATCCGTTAAGTCAGAGAAAAGTATTCAGCCAAATAATTCGGCCACCTCTATATTCTGTAAAAGATGTAGCTCTCTGAACGTACGAGAAGCCCTCTGGTCGCCCTGCTCCGTTTGATGATTGGAGAGGCGCGCATTAGCAGCCCGGCCAGCGTAAGGCCCTCACCAGCCAGGCGGAGCGGGGCCCCGGCGCGGCGAGGGCGCTGACCCGGAAGCCTTCGCGAGCCCCGCTCCACGGCCGCCCCCGCCTGCCAGCACGTGCGGCCGCGGAGGGGTCGCGTGGTGAAGCAGGCAGGCGGGGGTGGTATACGCTACAGGCTGGAGGCAGGTACAGGACGAATTTTAGAAGAAAGGACCGTGTTGACAGCTAGCGCTGGCAACTTGACTGAAGGTTCTGTGATCAGCCCTTTTGACTCTCCCTCCATGTGTTCGTTTGCAGTTGGCTGACTTGTAAAAATCTTCGACGCATCTTTCGTGATGTCCTCGTCCGACGAAACTGTTGCTCCCCACGAGAAATAATGAAATTAGGAAGGAAGAGGAGTGCTACTCTACTCTCCAGTAAAAATTATTTTTTTTTATAATCATTACTTTGAATTTACTTTTTGGGTGATAAGTATGATGCCTATTTGAGAGCCAAGTCTTGAATGTCAGATGCGTACTGGTGCACGTGTTTCCTGCTCCTGTGGCGTAAGTTAGCGAGCTGTGGTCGAGAGCGTTCCGTGCTTATCAGTTTATTTTTTTATATAATTACACGATTGTAAAGTATGAGAAGCCATGGTTTCGTAGCTGGAGCCTTGTAAACGCTTGACGAAAAACTGCGTGGCTGAACAGCTGTCGCGGAGGGGAATACTTCTCTGAAGTACATGTGATGTTTACGTGTTTCACGAACTGTCATTTTGGCTCATTCTTAGGCGGATTCTTCTATATCTTCCTTCTTCAACGGCAGGGATTGACAGGCGGATTGGAAGGAACGATGGAAGGAAATGTCGGTGTGAGTTAGGAAGGGAAGGATTAACAGAAAGGGGGAAAAGAAAGAAGAGAGTGACTCAGAAAAGACGGAAGCGACGGAGGAAGAGAATGAGAAAGGGGCAAATGGAGGGAAAAGAAGGAAAGGAAAAAAGAGAGCGCTAGAAGACAAACTGCAACTGTTGTCCGGAATTATTTTCACCCACGACACCATTTGGCAATACAGCACCCTCAGCGGTGCATCTCTAATATAGAATTGTGCTCCAAAGGTGAGCATCTGAAATAGCATACTTTATTAATTCAGTTGCGAGATTCCCTTCCTATGTGAAGCAGATCCTACGCCTGTTTCAGCCCTCCGCTGAATAAGGAGATCCGGCGCCGACCTACGTTGGCTTGCGGGGATCCTTCCTCAACCCTCAAGGTATCTCCCATTAGCCACCACCCCAGCCAGAACAAGCTCTAAGCTCCCGACAGGCGTCAAAGAGTAGTGCTTGTTAGTGTACGTGTGGGTAAGTAAGCGGTGAGGATAGGGAAAAAAAGAAGAGGAAAGATTGCGATTGGCCCGTTTGTAAGGGTACTGCTCTGCATCGGAAAACTACCGATCACAGCAGCCATCCGCTGGAATTCTCCAGACAGCGGCTGAATTTGACGTAGCAGATGCCCTGCGCCAAATTTGCCGGTGATCGTAAAAGGCAGAGCATGAAAGCAATGGCGGCTAGTGAAGGTGAGGAAGCGGCTGCCGGGGGCAGGAAGCATTAGCTGCGAGGCGGCGGTCGGCCGGGGAGAGGCTTTCGCGTGCGAGCGAGCGCCCACGCGCACCGGAAGATTGCACAAGCGCTGCAAGGCGTTCGACCCTCGGCCACGTAACGCCCCGGCTCACGCCAGCGGGCTGCCACGCACGGCGGGGAATTAAGACGAGAAAGCTTGTTGCGTAATTACGAACTGTTATTAGGGACTTAACAGAATATACGAGTAGCAGAAAGAAAAGCCATTTTTATTCAACCTAACAGATAGCCAAACACAACGAAGGACCATTTAAAAAAACGTACACAGTATACACTTCTCCCCACAGCACGTCACACAGTTTTTAAGTGTTTTTGACGTAAATTAAAACTTAAAAAATCATCTTTCATCTACAAGATAAATTAACAGAACGAAAAGTAAACTTCACCAACCAGATAGAATAACAGAATGAAAAACCGACGTCCGTTAAAAGTTTAACAGATCGCCGCCCGTTAGGAAGTATCGAAAGAAACGAGCAATCGAGTTGTAGTTACAGATGGCGTAAGAGTATACTGACGACAAGAAACCGTATTTCTAATTTTTGTTGTTTTTTCTCATAAGAAGATGGTATGAAAAGTATTGATCTACACATGGCCGATAACACAAATGAAACACTCCTCTTTTGCTATTTTCTCGGTCAAATATCTATTTAACATTATTTCTACTTTTGAACAAGCAAAGTTGTTCGTCTTCTTTCTGACCACATTCTTTAGATTTCTGAGGTATTATTTGTTCTAATACTTCGTTGCAAGGTCTACGCTTTCTTTCGGCACTTTTCATTTTAAAATCTTGAGTGCATGTAATTGTGTTCAACATATCAAGAATGTAGCTTATGTGGCGCTAGCAATTGTTTACTCACAGACGTCATCATGAAGGTGGATTGTAATATTAAACTAAAACGAAGGAAATGCGACTTATTGTGCGAAACAAAAGGTTATGACACACAGATAGAAGTCGTTTGGAAATTCGAGTCTCTCTTCTGAAAACATCTCAATTAGTAACCGCTACGCATCTTCCAGACTTTACGTTTCCGCAACAGGGTATGCACATGAGGTGCCCACGGTAATTTAAACAATAACATTTCAAGTTCTAAACACAAAACAAGTGCATTGCTCATAAATCCATAAACCAGGGATCATTCGGCAAATTTACCTTCTCTGTTTCCACTGCGAATCTCCTTCCCCTAGGTTTTGCTTCTATTAGGGTTTGATGTAATCTCCGACGCCGCTACTATTTGGGTTTTATCTAACTGAAATCACGTTGATATTCATGAGGCCTACATTCGGGCGTCTATTCGCTAGCGAACTCCATCTAGTTCTCTGAAAAAACTCGCGTCCATGGTAACCGACTATCCATGCCGATTTTTTCCTCAACAGTTCTACAAAGTTTATGCTACAGTAATTAAATCCTTTCCGACCTTCAAACCGTAAAATAGCACAAGGGGATGGGGAAGATGTAAAGTGGGTTTCTGAGAGCTCATGCCTTACCTTCGTTCCTGGCCTGATGGTGAGGCAGAACGCTGTGTCGGTCGGCCCTGCCCCCACCACCGACAGACACACAGCTCCCGACCGTCAGCAACGGCAGCGTAGCCTACGAACAGGGACGGAGTAAATAAACAACAGAATACATTTGCGTGAGCGGACCTGATTGCCCGAGTCTCACCACCTAAAACAAGGCATCAATTCAATTCAATTCAATAAATAGAGAGTGCAAAATAAATAAATAAGTGTAAAATAAATAAAAGTCTGTCTGGG
>BOPP01000007.1:20354933-20392061 GCA_017312745.1 Gryllus bimaculatus | reverse complement strand
CTTTTAAAAAATACTCCATAGATAGAATTAAAAAAAAATGCTGAATAAAAAAATGATCAAATAAGAAAAACTGAAAACCGTGAAAAGGGGGGAAATACTCAAAGCTGCAATATATACGCTGCACTGGGCAGAAGTACCTTCCGTGACGAAACGAGTACGTGGGCCAGCCGGACGCGAGGGCGTTTCGTTTAACCTCCGCCCAACCACAGCAGGCCGCGCGCGCGCCGGGCGGCTGCCCCACAGGGTCGCACGGGCTGCGCGCGACCGGCGGATGAAATTTAATGAGCGTCGCCGGAGGCCACAGTCCATTAAGTGCGCCCCACCAAGAAACTCCAGCATCACTCACCCGCGCGGCGTCGCGAGGCAGCGGCTGCGCGGCTGCACCGCCACGTGCACTAGCTCACCTCCCCTGCATTTGCTCCTTCTTCAGCCAGGGCGCCGCTTTCGGAATCATTATAGCTAACAACGCCGTTAGGCGATAAACGGCAAAACCAAGTCGTTATTTGTGTTATCAGTCGTGTAATAGTTTTCGTTATTCCATCTTTTTACAAGTACAATCACATAAACAAAAAATCAATTTCTTGAGAAATAAGTATACTCATACTAGTCTTCAGCTGCAACTCATTTGATCGATTCATAACCAACCGACTATCCGTTAAATCCTTAACGAATATGGCATTTAAGAGAAGTTCATCATTCCTCCACACTTAACATTATTCATATTACAAACAAATATTCCGAAAACAAAGCCCATGAATAAGAATGCAACAGTGTATGAATAGTTCTGTCTGAAAAGACACTACCCCAAATACCCATAATCACTGGGATAGCGTTCCACAACTATCAAGGAAGTATCTTCTACTGAGTGAGCACAGAAGTCAACCACTCGTGTATTAATTCCAATGTGAATGATCGCGAAACCGTAGCTATTTCCCTGCACGAAAAACCTGCAGCATAAAACAAAATATTTATATTACTGACATTATGGAAATGTCGAAGTTTTTATAGCTAAACTATCGAGGAACAGGTGGCCAGTTCTTACTATCTCCTGTCCAATAATACTCGTTTATATCAATGTAAATGCTAAATTTCGAGAATTCCCCAACAGTAGCATCATAAATGTTTTACTTCCAATTATCACCAAATGCATGAAGTCAATCATGATGAAAAATTAATATTACGAATATAAAATTAAAAGTTAATGTATTTCTCCATTAAGAACTAAATTCAAGAACGTATGTTTCGCACGCAAGAATTTGAACAGATTTTAAACCTCGGAAACATTGATTACAGAATGAACGACTTTATTCGTTAATATTTATAACCCTCCGCCCATCTCCACCTCAGCACAGGTGTCCAACGGCACGCTTCAAGCGCCACCTTTAATAAACGTTGCGGCAAAATTCCATTACTCGACGATACATAGGTGTCCCCGTATTGTCATCTCGCACTCGGCCCGCTGCTCTGGAACGGGGAGGGAACAACGCGATACAATCTACCATGCATAACGCGCTTATCACATTGGGATGATTTTAAATTTCTGAATTTACTAGAAAAAACCGCCTCAAATCTAAACTACTTATTTTTACATTACATTAAAGAGTGTTCACCCCGGCAGGCGGTCCACTAGGGTAATAATCTCTCCCGACATAGTTGCAAAGGACTTTACATTTGTACACAGTAGGCTTCCGCGGCTTCGAGTTCATGACTTCTAGGCTTCCGGTCGCCGCGTCGTGCAGAGAGGCCCGACGTTTCGCCCCCTTCATATCGGCAGCTTCTTCAGGTACTGACTTCATGGTAGCTCTATATGACAGGCGAAACGTCGGCCTCTCTCCAACGACGCGCTCACCCGACAGCCTAGAAGTCACGACTTTTACATTTGTCTAATAACCTTTCGCTGGCCACAATAAATAGCACAGCGGCGCAGTGACAGCCCTTACCTACGCCTTCCGCCCCGCCCACCCTCTCGTCCCCGCCCCTCTCCCCCAATCCGCTCGTCCCCGTCGGCTGCCTGCTCCCCGCTTCGCCATCCACTGGCTTCCGGGCCGGCCGGTGCCCGCGCAACATTGGCGTCGTTATCGCAATGATTATTAACAGCGCCGCCGCCGCCGCCGCCGCCGCCAGGACTCATTAGCCTTCCATGGCGGAGATCCATTTTTAATTTGCGGCCGCGCGGCCTTTGTTTCCAGTCGCGGACGCATCCATAATGAACCGTTTAATGACGTCACGCCCATCGGCGAAATTGGACTTCTCAATTAAGGCAACCTCAAGTTCGGCGATGAAGCTTTTTTAGATATTTGAAATTATGAATTTGTTTTATATAACAGGGGAGAAGGCATCCATACGAGCCCTTCTTGCTTTCTTTTCTTGACAGCCTTATAGTTGTCGTTTCAGCTACGCTCTTCAACTTTTCTATCTGTAGGTTTCATTGTTAGTTTCCGGTCGCTGCGGCATAAGAAGCACCACTTTTTCCTTACGTTATATCGATATAACGAAACCAGAGGAACGACAGGTCACTCGTAACAATCGCCGTCCGTTAAGGATTTAAGTCTCTCTCTTTACAAACTTCGACCGCGTCAGTTATTTGCTCCGTATCGGCCTTAATGACGTTAATAACTACCTACGAAGAGCTGAAGGAGAGTCAATTCAAACGGGGAGAAAGAGACCCGCCGGTGTTTAAAATTAGATTAAAGAAGTCGGTTGCTGTTCGTGAATTTTTTACGAAGTTAATAGAATTTCGTGGACTAGAGACGTTTAAATCCGGCACAACCTTCAGGAGTTAGCAGTTTGAACTTACGCTCGGTTACCCAAGTCATGGAAGAACGAAGCTGCAACCACCCGCATCAAACCCACACCACGCTCTTCGGGCGAGGTCATTTCGCATTGGAGATTAAGTTGAGGTCGTGTGCAATGGCGTCCATTATATCACATTTAATTATAATAATAATAATAATAATAATAATAATAATAATCACAACAACAAATGGTGTGGTGTTTATGAGGTTAGCATCTGAAATAGCAGATTAAAGTAATTAAGACACGTTGTTCTGGCATTTACGTTTTCGTCTTCCCTAGTCGTCAGCTTACCTTAAAATCGCAGAGCTATGCTCTTGACCCGCGCTTTTTGTCTTAACTGGAGACCGCAGCCGCCACAGAATTGGTATATCAGTTTGTTCATCTGCATTTATTTATTTATTTACTTATCTATCCAATTTATTTTATTTCACCTTAGCATAATAACTGATGTCAATTTCAAAATTATCTTTATATGAGCAATATATCATTTTTATCTTTTAACAATTATTTCACTATGTAAATTTATTATTTCACGTATTGTTCCTTACTAAATTCTTTCATTTTATTCAATCGTTCACAAATTCTATTCGTCCCCTAAAAGTTATGAATGAAACTTTCTAACACGCAAAATATTTTGTTTTTTAGCACTGATGGCAGCCAGGAGACCGAAATAGGTTTATGCTGAAATAAAAACGTCTTATAACTACTTATATAAACATGATATCTCCCTCCATACTTTTCCGTCCATTACAAACATACAAATAAATAATAATAATAAAATAATAATAATAATAATAAAATAATAATGTAACGAACTAAACAAATCTCTGAGCCAGGTAAACAAAAAATTGTGTCGTTTTTGGAAACAGTTTGCATTTTAGGGTAACAATTGATTTTTGTATCGACCAAAATAGTAAAAACTGTGTGTGACGCATTAAGTATAACCTGCATACATTTTCTTCAGCATCGCCGGAGCGGTTCCAACAACAGAGCTAATTCCACTCTCCGAAACAAGATTGCTTCTAGTGGATATAATTAATATAGCATTATGAACGAGTATTACATGTCAAATAAGGAAAATTCTGACAAAGCATGCAAGGAAAATGTGAAGAATAGATTACCAAAGTTTAAAACACTGGACCAAGAGCTGCATTTCTTTGAACGGGGCTAGATGTGTTCTCTCCTATTGGATATATGTCGCTGATTTATAGTTCGGAGTTGCAAATGCCTCACATATAGGAGACGCACAAATAAACACACAGTAAACACAAGACAAATTGCTTGAACGAAACTTACAACAAAATCTCACATCGCCCACAAGATTTAAGAACAGAAATAAACAACCTGCTTTTTAACGACATCCACTTAGTGAATCAGTTTCAAAAAAACATTATTCATCAGAGTTCACTGAATCTGAGGTCAACTAGTACTTCATTTCTGAAAATAACAAACATCGGTAGATCATCTGCAAGGAAGTTACACTCACGAACACGTTTTTCCTCCACAACCCAACCAATCAAATCGATTACGAACCGCTCTATTCCACTCAACTCCACCTGAATTCACTCCCGAAACCCCTCATTTATCGTTTCGCTTGCGGTTCGCTGCGTGGAGATGGGGCAAGGGAACTACGAACACAAACCCGCGCTCGTCACCATAATGGACTTCCGAGGATATTCAGAAGCAACGAGAACAGATTCTGAGAAACAAAACCAATTACCAACCCCTGCGTCGCAGTTGTGCTTCTTGGAAGTTCACCAACCGCCGAAGCAACGCGCGCGACGACAACAGTGACGAATACGCGAGCAAAAGCCAGATACTCTTGGTCACGATTCACGAGAAAGGACAAATAAGAAATGTAAAAATAAGAGAAAAAATGAACAAGAATTTTACCATTTTACAATTCGTTACAAGTGGACATATTAGAAGAATGCAAGCTGTTAGGCTACCAAAAAAGGTATTTAACTGGTATCCGAATGGTAAAAGAAAGAGAGGAAGACCGAAACACACCTGGAAAGAAGAAATACTACAAATTTTACACGGAACAAAACTGCAAGAGAAAGATGGGGAAGACAAGGATAAATGGAAAATCAATATTATGAAGGTCCTTCAATTGATATCGACCTTATGGGTCGATTTCCAAGTTGAAGTACTTGGGGTACTTAAAAATGGGTACATAAAAATTTTGTACATAAGAACCTGAAATAAATAAAAATAAATAAAAAGGAAAGGGATTATGGAAATGAAATGCCTCACAAAATATAATTTATTTATATTTTTTAAACTTACTGTGTTAATATTTTAATGTATGAAAAAAGGGAATTAGTTCAGCAAATGATGAAAAAAAATATCAACATAAAGTAACACTCCTCTTCTCCCACGTAATGCATCGTTACGTTTCTTCAAACCCCCTTCCCCCTCTTCAGCGTTACGTAATTTATGGACGAGCCCTTACCCACCATAAATTCCACTTGCATAGATGGGGATTTCAATATTTAAAACCATGTACCTCGAGGTGAGAAGTCAGCTATCTGCGCGCATGAGTATTTCGCGTTTCCAAATGCGACATATTATTTAGACATTAGTCCCGTAAGTGTAATGCACGTTATATCCAGGAAGGTGGCGACACTTCCTTCCTGGTATATCCTCCTAAGGTAGAATTGCTCCAGCTGAGAGAAGCTCTAAGCTCCCGACATGTGTTGCAGTGTGGTGCGTGTAAGCGGGAGCGTAGGACAAGGAAGGGGAAGGACAGATCGCGTCCTTTTTGTCCGGGCACTGACCTGACATTCGCCTGGTGTTGATCGGAGAGACTAAAGATCAGAACAGCCGACCCCCTAGAATTCTTCCAGCGAGCGATCTGACCAGCGCCTCAAGAGTCGCTCCTTGGAATGGGACTTTTCCTCCCTGCACGCTGGCATCCACTTGCAGCGAACAGCGCTCGTTCTTCGCATCCGGCCACGGGGGAAGCAAAATTAATGGCAAATAAGATCCATCCACAGTCTCTCCGGCGCGCGCCTCCGCTGCCGCTCGGCCCTCTGCTCCAATTAGTGGCGCGCGCAGGGGGAAGGCGGAGGGGGGCGGGGCCGCCGAGGCCCTGTTTGCAGCCGTGTCGCCCCTTGGAAGGCCTCTCTCTCGCCACCGTCATCTAGAGCCGTTACTTCCGAGCGCGGAACGAGAAAGAGAGAGAGAGAGAGGGGGGAGAGAGAAAGGCGAACTGGACGGGAGAAAAGTTTTGTAGGAAGTTGTCGCGGGATGAATGGGGGAGGGGGATCACAGAGAGGAAAGTGATCCCCCTTCGAGGTTAAAGCTGCCGCTTCCGGCGGCGAGCCGGCTTCCTGTTCCGAGTGGGCAAGACGTCTCAATGTACTCACCGAAAAAAATTGGGCACTATTTTGTTCATTCGGTTACACAGCCTCTGAATGGTCAGTCATCAACGCCACCAAATACGGGTTGGAACCACCAAGGAACGTACGATTGGCAACGATTAGGCTAGTACGATTGGGTTGCAAAGAGCGACATACGAGTACAACTCCTTTTTCGCTCCATATCTCGGCTTTTAAAATTGATAACTTTGCGGAGATAAGAGATATTGGTGACATTCAGTGCGAGGTATGCATACGAGAATGTGGTATGCCGGAGCATTGTCGCTAATTCTAATATTCTGGACGTGGGATGGATTGTACTTCAGTAATACAGTACCTGGTTCAGCAATAGAAAATTAATCTCACATTAAGGTCAATCAGATAGTAAATAATTATTTATTTTTGTAGACTTAGATGATGCCTAGTTTTTACTGTAATAAATCAACGATGAAATTGCATTCTTAAAATACTCAACTTATTTATATTACACGATTGCATTGAAAATTATTTTTCATTCTAAACACGTTTCAGTAACAAAAGTGTGGTTACCATCTTCGGATAATTACTGGACGTAAAAGCATTATATGAAATTACGTATTATCTTAGGACACATACACGATATTTATAAGGCAATGAAGTATTTTCTCAAATTATATGTAAATATCTTCAGTACACTCTGAGTAATGTGTATTTGTTTGCTTCTGAATCTAAGAATGAATACTTAGCAAACATTTCTACTTTCTACGCTTACCTAATATCTGCCAAAACCCATGTCAATAAACATGTGTGTGCCCAAGAGATACAAAACTAGAAAAGTAGAGTTTAAACTATGATATCCACTAGTGTGGATATAAAATACTCCTTCGATAAACAGTGTAGGCACTACGAGAAAATGATATTAAATTTCCTAAACAAAAAGAAAAGCGTACACTTGTATCAAAACAACTATGAACATCGGGAAAGTACCTATCAGCCACTGAAATCCTAGTTGCTGGGTGGGTTTCATTCAAATCTACTACGCGACTAACAACTTCGTACTCCGCAAAACTACCACGCGAAACTACCGTGCGCGATGCTGCGTTAACGAGTGAGTGTTGGCACTGCCATGAAATACAAAACCCAAGATGGACGCACGTGAGTCACGGGACATAGCAAGTTACTTGCAGCGTGAGGCACGCGAGAATCCGCCCAAATTCCCAAGTCTCAAAGCCCTTCCGGCACACGCAACTCTCCTGCCGCCTCGCCCTTCTCAGAGGCGCTCGGGCAACCGGAGCCCTTCAACGGGAATAGTTAGCAACATGGCCTGCAGTAGAGGGATCACGTTAACCAAAACCCACGAAGCACCCGGCAATATTTCTAACAAAGACCTTTAATCTTACGAAGGAACAGTTTTGAGTACTTGGCTAATTTCGAGCAGTTGACCTTTATAGAAATACAGTATTACACGACAATGAGATTAGTAAATAATTGATTATCAATATAAAGGAGCAGGCAGTGTGTGTGTGTGTGTGTGTGTGTGAGAGAGAGAGAGAGAGAGAGAGAGAGAGAGAGAGAGAGAGAGAGAGAGAGAGACAGACAGACAGACAGACAGACAAACAGAGAGAGTGAGAGTGACTGAGATAGAGAAAACATTTTTTAATTTAGTTTTCCGAGTTCAGTAAACACCAATGTTCTTTGAGCAACCCTCATTCCATTTACTCATAGAGGATTCAATTTTCCCGTCAAATGGCAGAGTAAGACCTGACTGATTTGACACACTATTGATTTAAATGACCCATAAAACATTAAATGAGCAGAAGCAATTAAGTCGATCGACACCGCTGTGTGGGAGGATTTAGATTTATTTAGTCAAAATACAGTAAAAACTGTATTGACGTATGAGGAAGATCATCAGCGCACGTTTTCTTGAATTCTAGAATCCCTTCCCATTATTTTAGCTATAAATAGTTGAAAGATGAGTAACAGTTATAAATAAATAAATAAATAAAGATAAAATTTAAAAAAGCATGAGATTAGCGATATTTGAAAAACTAGATATTTTCGTTTCCAAGTTATAGAAAGCTTATTTGGAACGGTAAACGAACTATAGATTTGATTTTTCTGTATTGCTAACAAAATAGTAACTCGGCCTTACTTCTACTCCTACCATTACATGCAAAAGGGGAGTTCAACAAAAAGTGCGCAAAGTTGAGTTAGATTTACATTCAAGGAGGAAATTTTACAGATTGCCTACTCCAGTCAGTTGTTTCCTGAAATCTTTCCCAGGCGAATGCGGAGGCA
The DNA here is from genome assembly GCA_017312745.1 of Gryllus bimaculatus. NCBI lineage: Eukaryota > Metazoa > Arthropoda > Insecta > Orthoptera > Gryllidae > Gryllus > Gryllus bimaculatus. The sequence goes on along the minus strand of BOPP01000007.1, from coordinate 20,383,623 downwards.
ATGTGTTAAAGGGCGAAGATCATGCGCGACTCTCCCTTCCCCATCCTGACAGGTGATGGGCTGACCTCCCATTCCCCATGAAACAGAGAGGAAATCTACATTCTCGGGACAAACCTACCTTAAGCAAGGGGCCAAGAACTACACTCGATCATTCCTTCCCCATCCTGACCTCGCTCTTTACGCCTTTGGACAAATCGATCGGTAGTTATTCCCGAGGATATGCATCGAGGACGGGAGAGTACGCGAAGGGGGCGATCTCTGGGCGTATTGGAGATTAAATGCTTCTAGAATAATAAAAATCTTATTCTAACAGAGATATCTTCTGAAAGGTTGAAGCATTATACAAATTATGGAGTTTATGCTTAACTTTCAAAGGGAGGAGTTTTGTAATTCTATATTTTTTGTTGCTTCCGCAAACATAACCAAGTAGTTCAATCTACAACGCATACATGCACCCTTTAACTGTATTTTCATGATCCCTCGATCAATTAAACCAAAACGTTCACATCCTTGTATCTCAATGGCGTTTCTGTGCGAGTTAACAAGTTACACAGTGAACCGCCTCAAATGCTCTATTCATTTCTCCCAAACGTGCAAGGACGGAAGTCAAGACAATCAGAAGCGGGAACTCGCGTCTCCGCCCGCCGAGCGAGCGAGCGAGCCGTCAATAGCCGCGCGCCGCGTCTTTCTGCAGGACAATGCCCTCCGCCCGCACGGAGACGGGCACACGGGCCGACAACGGGCCGGCCCCATCCCCACTCGCCACGGAGCTCGGTGGCCGCGATTCAAACCATTTGCTGTTGTGAAATATGAATCCTCGTACAGTTAGTTACTAGTATCCTCCGGCACTTACGACCCCCCACTCAAGGCAAGTGATGTGTCCTTCACTGCGTCTCTGGTGGGCAAGTGAAAGTACTTTCGCTGGTTCAGAAGTTTCTACGCAAATTCTCCGACATTTTCATTTTCTCTTCAATAGACATTTTGGATTGGTTTTTAAGCAACTAAAACGCGTTTTGGGTGACTATGGCACATACAGAGGTGAGCAATACAACATCGGATTCCGACATGACAAATTGATTAGCACAATTTTTAGGCGGTTCCCTCCAGGGTATTCTGGACGAATACTCGGAAAAAATTATCTTTAATGTTTTTCAATGCCCCTACGTGAATAGTGAAAAGCTACACATTTTCTCCTTCCGTCTTTACAGCAATCGTTATTTCTTTATTCACATTGACATTAAACCTAATTTCTTAATGAAACAAAAATGTAAATAACTAATCTAGTAGATACTTTTTCACGTTCCTTTCTAAGCCCAAAAGGAAAGTATCAAATTTGGGGAAAACTGTATGTTCGGATTGTTGCTTTGGAGAAAACAAAATGCGAAACGCGAGTGGAAACGCGCGAAGGGCGAAGCTTCGTGTCCCTTCCGCTGCGGCCGAGGGGGCGGCGCCCGCGCCCGGGCCGAGCCAGGGGGCGGCGCGCTCAAAGGCTTCCGCCACCGAATTCCGCTCGCCCCCCTCCCCCCTCCGCGATGAATATGGCACATCACGGCCAAGCGGAGAGCGCAACACGCGGCGCAGGGCTGCCAACAACACAGGTACAGCACGCGAGACGACACGCGCGAATACATTGAAATGAGCCCCCGGGGGGGGGCGCAGCAGGCGGCCGGACGAAACATTGAGCGAGGGTGGGCGGTGGGAGAGACGGTTTCGGGGATAGCAGCTGAGGAGGGGCGGTGGCTGAGGCGGAGGCGGCGGCAGGGTGAGACGCAGGAGCGGGGTGGGAGCAATGATAGGCGTAGGCGAGTGCAGGAAGGAGGCTACGGCTGGAATGGAGGGGGTGGAGGCAAAGCAGGGAGGTGACAGCGGAGGTGTTACAACATAGTAGATCTTTCTGACAAGCGAGGTACACCTTACGAGCGACAACAGAGGAACCTTGCAAGATTATCCGTGACCTCGAAAAGGCGAGGGTAGTTCGGCGAAATGTATGGATCCGTTGCGGAGTTCTTGAGGAACCTTGTTCACTGTCCGCGCGAGGCCAACCCTGAGGTATCTTCGAGAATGACTCCACATGCTGTAATAACTGAAAGGAGCATGTCTGGAAATTACTATATCCTGATCGGAGGATAATTTTCAGTTCTTAAGCAGGTTATTTAAAACGCATTTCAATTTTATTGAAATACAAAATTAGGTCAAATGTACAAAAGGCAATGTCTCAAAATTCCAGTCATTTTCGCCAGGCATGCAATGTATTTCCGGCCTCATGAAGAGTGGAGGCAGCGTCTGGAACAGAACAGATCGTGCACAAGCGCGGACGGATGACGGGGGCGGGGCGAAGTGCGCAACGAAACAGCACAGCGCCACCAGGGGGTAGAGGGACGGGGGCGGCACGGGCATTCGCCTGTGTGCAGCCAACACCGTAGGAAGGGAGAGGACGCGTTTAGGATGTGATGAAGCATTGTAGAGGGAGTTGGAAAGAGAATTGAAGAAAGGGTTGTAAGAAGAATTGCAGGGAGAGATGGTTGGGGGCAGGGAGAGTGGGCGTGAGGGAAGGGTGTTCAAAGGGGACGGTTGGGGGCTTGTGGGGTGCTGGTTGGGAGGGACCAAAGCTCAGCGCGCGTGGAAGCAGCGCCTGGTCGCGGGAATCGTCGCGTAAAAGCGCCGCATGGGCCGCTGCGGAAATCATCACTCTGAGTGCGTGGCTTAATCTGCTCTCGCCGATCCTTCGTCGGTCACCACGCGCACGTCCATGCCACTTACTCTTTGCCCAGACTTTCCATTCTACATTTCAGCATTCTGCACAGGCGATCATCTCGAACCTACGACAAGTATGGCGTTCGATTCTAAGATGTAACGAAGCACATCGGTGACACTCATTTCTTGATATGTGATCTACTACAAAAATGTCTCAAAAAGTCATTTCGCAGGCTTCGACCATATGTTTTATTCCATAAAAAGGGAAGTAGGAGTCATTCTACAGTCTACCTAATCCATCTTACAGTTGCTCTTCGATACAACTTCTTAGCTATATTTAATCAGATATCGCGATTTTCACCTGGGCTTCACTGTAAACAACAACCGACTTCTTGAATTGTGTGCGTGTCCCTCTACGATAAGTTAGTGGCTTTTTACGCGCCATTTCCAACGTAAGCTATATCACACATCGTGTCTACTGCGTGAGATTTTCCGAGTCTATCCGCAACCCAGGAACCGCCTCTTTCCCGCAAGGCGAGTGCGAACCCGACCCGAGTGCAGCGCGCGGCTCGTCAGTTAACACCCCCGCCGCCGCCTTCAGCACAACAGCCCGGTCCCGCGACATCCCCCTCCCCTCCGCCTCCGCTCCTATCCTCCCCCCCCCCGCGCCTCCGGCCTTTAATTAAACGCCGCAGCGCGCTTCCTGCAGCCGCAGACAGCTTCTCGGCCCCTCCATTAACCTCCACCTCCACCCCCACCAGCCGATTTTCGCGCTTACACCGCTCGCCGCAGCACCGTCACCTCCTCACGGAAGAAGTCCATCTCTACCGTTCACGTGAGTTGCAATAATTCTGAAATTACGATTTAGACGGGAAAGGGGTGTGCGCTCAACAAAGCGTACCAGAACTCTAAATAACTAGCGCTAGTTTCTACAGTACTTTGTAAGAAGGTATGGCAGGAAAGTCAACCAGATAGAGTTGTGAGTAAAACAAGACCAGGAAATATAACGGACAAACGATAGAAGCAGGTGGGTTATTCTTCTTTACCAGCGATCCATGTAACAATGCTGCAGAAGAAAATAAATATTTTGTGTTGCACATTTATTCTCTTTCCCAATGCCTTATAAAGATTAACGTTACGTATTTCGTCCTACCAAAATATGGTGCTACTTAAAACAGTGTAACTTGAGGTTTTTATTTCCAACTATCCGTTTTCGATTACAACAGGAACTATTCATTGACTCTTTTATCAACCATAATATGTAGTGCTCTATTTATTGCACATTCTTTCGTCTAGAAAAACAACAGCCGGTTTTGTACACGACACAATTTTAAAATTCCTTTTCGTTTTTCCTCCAGTCTTTTTTTATTTTTTCTCGATTAGGCAAGCTAACACAGACTGACCATCCCGTCTTTCAGATTTTATTTCGCATGCGATTTCCGCTGCAATTAAAACGGGGGGGGGTGCACACAATACACATTTCTTTCACAGTGCACACGCATACGAACGTACATTACTCACTCAGATGCACAGCAACGAGTGCTACAGGAATTCGCACTACTCATTCAATAATGACAACAAATGCAATAAACAGGATGTCCGGAGAAGAAACGTCGAAACTGCGAAAATAAGATCTTAAGACAATTTTAGGTATATTTTTCTTAATAAACTAGGCGGATATTCCGAATGGTTGAGTCGCAATGAGCACTCAAAACTTGGTTTGAAAAATTATTTTTAGGCAAAATATTGCATTAGATAAGCATAGACACACCAAAAACATGTAAATTGTTTATTATTTACAAAAGAAATAAATATATTTGTTCAGAGAGAAAAATTAAACCAGAAATTAAACCAAAAGAGCAGTCAAATTGTGTAAATTTGGTACTTTCTTATTTCTGAGTTAATGGTTCTGGACAAATATATTAATTTAATTTGTAAACAATAAATAATTTACATGTCTCTAGTGTTTCTATGCTTTTGCAATGCAAATTGTTGCCTAAAAAGCATTTCTTTCAAGCCAAGTTTTTTCAGTCTTATTGCGAATCAACCGTTCGGAATATCCAAGTAATTTATTAGACAAATATAGTTTAAATTGTCCTAAGAGCTTATTTGCGAAGTTTCGACGTTTCCTCTCAGGATATCCTGTATAATGTACATCCATTACTCTGTATCCAAATGTTTGTTTCATCGTGTACGCACATATAATGCATCTTGGAATTATCTCAGAAATAATCATTCCAATAGTAAGTTAAATAATTAACTTACGCAAACAAAAACCATCTCTCCAATTCTTAACTAGCGTAAATGACAAAAAACTCATTTAGAATCAGTTTACAAAAGGTCATTCCAATTACTAACAGATGCGTTTCCGTGTTCAATTGTAAGGCTAGAGCATTGAAGCCACACAGCAATGAGCTTGAGAAGAATCAGCATGGCAGAGCTCAGAGCTCCATCCCCATCCCCACCCCCGAGCCACGTGAATGGCTTCGGCATCCGCTCTGTGGGCGGGCAAAAACACGTAATTACATCCTGGAGACGGTTGCGAAAGAACAGCTACGACTCCGAGATCTCAATAGCGGCGCAGAAACATCACATGATGAGGCAATCATTCACCGCGGACGGAGTCTCGTTGGCGCAGCATGCATCAAAGGAGAGTCCGCGGAGGTCTGGAGTTAGCTCGCCTACAAACCGGACAGAAAATAGATGCATCATGCCGCTAATATTCCCCTGTTTGCTTTGCAACATTAGAACTAATTGGAGCGTACAAAATGCGTTCTCTTGGCAGATTCGATGCTTTGGATCAACGAGGTTATCGTCGCGTTAAAAACGGTAACTCTCAAAGACTCGTGACCACTCCGATGCGATGTGTTTACAGTCATTAAATACAAACATTTGATATAGTCATAGTAATGAAAGAAGTAGCATTTGCTGTCTCACCAATCCAACTTCGTTTGCAACATTTAACATAATTATTCATACTTATCCCGATGGTGACTGTTACATTGATTTTTGAGTAATTATTTAAGGTTGATTCATACTCTCTCTGAAAATATATTAGTTCAAAGAAACAACTTTTAAACAAAAAAAAATTGATTCAAACTTTATTGGATCCAGGAACAACTAATAAAGACTACGGTAAACACAAACCAACATAACCTTCTTTCGTGTAATCAGAGAAACATTAGAGATCCAAGACGTTTTGACGTTTTGATATTATCCAAAACTTTAACAATTTGTTAACTCAACATTATTTCATTCTACAAGAATATTTCAGTATATTATAAAAGAAACATCATGATTTATTCCTAAGAACGTTCCCACATTTTCCAACGACATTTCGAGGCTACAAACTTAGTTAATCGAACGTCAGGTAATAACCTACTTTCTTACACTGCGGTTTTTATTTCATTACTATATTTATGTACGTTAATCAATGTATAAATCTACCCCATTTCGAATACATTAAAAAACCAAATCACGAATTCTCAATATGTGAGACTGTCCAAATAAATTCGAGAAACACACAAGTTTGCCCAACGTAGTGACACGAACATTTTATTAAAAGGTGAAATGGAATCATTGAGTTGCAATAAATACCCAAGCCCCCGCGCGGTGCATTTCAAACGCGGCGAAAACAAAACAAGGAGTTCGTTAGCGGCGATAATGAAGTGCACTTAATTGGTAGCAACGTCTAGTTAGCACGCCCGCCGCTCGCCGCGCTGTCACTGTGACGTGGCCCGCACCGAGCGTAATTAACATGCATGGCTGCCGAGCACAGCGGCCCACGGCGGTGGATTTTTCGGGAAAAGATTCTCCAAAATGGACGCCTGACCGCATGCAATTAAGGCTCTTTATTTCCGAAGTGGCGTTTCGTTTCTCAGAAAAGAATAGTTGCGTAAGCACCAAGGGCGCTATAAGCGTTATAATGATCGACGGCGACAAAATGCCCGATTGTGACGCGAGATCATTAGGATCAGTTAACGCCCGTGGCACATAAAATTTTTTATGTTTTTTACCTAATTTTATCGATTCATATTTAATTATTTTCGAATTAACTAGATGATAACTTGACACGGGTTGTCATGTCATATTTTCTTCACATTATTCCCTTCCATAATTACCTTCGTAAGAGCATGCATCATTATTCACATGTTTTCATATTTCTCTCGCAACCACAATACCCTCGATTCAGGTAAGTTATGCAGTACATATCGAGTTCCGTATCGAAAGGCAATAACAATCAACGACGTATCAGAAAAAGAAGTCACAGCTTTTCAGGATTACAGTTCACGGATACCGTTTAACATAGGAGACGCGATGCATACCGTTTAACATAGTGAGCGCCGTTTTTGGATACAAGATAAGGCAGTATAACGGAGATGCTTCTTAACAATAAATTGATACGACAAATGAAAAAACTAATGCAAAAAGAAAAATATTTTAAAACTTTTCTGAAGAAAACGGCGATTCTGTTCTTTAAATGTTTGGCTTGAATGGCTGCTACAATGTATTTATGTAAGCTATAATGCAATACTTTCGCTTTTGATACATAATTTTGAAAATTACAAAAAATTCAATAATTCAAATCTCTTCCATGCCTCCAATATCGAAGATTTACTTTGTCCATGCCACATACCCCTGAATATTAGATTGTCTCATGCTCTTGACAAAATAATGAGTTGTTGAGAAAAACATGAACTATAAGAGGAGGAGTGCCGCGAATTTCCACTAGTTTGACCCACAAAAACCCTCTTCGCTTGTAGCGCTAGTGTTAGTGTTAAGTGTTTCTGCGAGTGACGTATATGTAATTTCTCTGCAGAGGCAGTTCATAGTTTCCAGCGTTCCTTATGGCCACGTAGCTTGCGTCGTGCAGTATTCGGGCTTATATTGTAATCAAGGAGCTGTCTTGGCAACCTTTGAGTTAACTCTGACCTTTAGTGCGCAGTGCAAGAGTTTGTCGTGGAGCTCTGCATGGAATTTGAGTTTAGTGAAAAGTGACGCTGCACAGAACATGTATTAACACAATATTAAATTAGAGGAACTGATGAATCTGAGTAAACGCACAGAAATATTGTGAAACCTGATAGTTTATTTGCACATACATTCGTTCATATAGTCATTCGAAGGCAAGCATATGTACTGATATCAACGTGTATCGTTTCCGAAGAATGTGTTTTATTAAACTATCTAAGGAGGCTTTTTCAATTACTAAGGTCGCACAGCGACCTCTGTAATTAAATTTGGTTTCTGTACATTTAGTACATGGAACATAGTACATGGGAAGCAGAAGACACTTTCTCGAAGACGGGCACACACACACATCCATGCTCCGGGGGGATTCAAACCCGCAATCTCACAGACACGAGACAGCTGCGGCCAGCATTCGCGACCTAAGCTATCCAGGCCGTCTACGAGAAAGTCTGTCTCACAGCTTCCAGAAATCAATGTAGACGATGACAGCGCCTGTTCGTTATTTGTGTCGGGCATTCCGCCGAACACCACTGTCTAACGTGTAGTATTTTCGCGTCGAAATGTGTCGACAAACAACAAGATTCTCACTTTGTAAAATCTTGCTTTATTCAGTATAAAAAAACGTGATTTTAATATCGAGTGTGTAAGAATATTTATGAAAAATATTTAATTTGGAATATGTGATCAAATGATTTCGATGTGTTCGTGAATCGTTCGGGAAGAATGTAACGTTGCCTCCCAGAAGTAAACATTCACGATAGCGCCTGTTCAATATATGCTAGGCAATCCGCCGAACACGACTGTACAACGTGTAGTATTTTCGTATTACATTCCGTCGACAAAGTGAACAAGACTTGTCACTTAGCAAAAACGTATTTTATTTATCCATGAAAACCATAATTTAAACTACACCTATGTAAAATTATTTAAGCATTTTATTGGATGTGTCACATGTGATCAAAATATCTGTAAATTAAGATTGTAACCCGATGCTGCCGCACGAATGATTGCTTATTTCGTTCCTTTCACGGAGATAAGTCCAACAAGTGGATTTTATATCTCGAGAGTTGGCGCTCCGTCCCCGCTGGCTGCGACACCGGCTTGCGTGCTATCCCCGCCCGAAGGACAAGTTCTGTGTTCCCGACTCATCGCATGGCATGTATGGTAGGAGGTCTATTGTCCGAATAATATTTCTGTCGACTTGGCACCCGCGAGTGGGGGAGAGCGATGCCACTTACTCGGGAGGCAGACACGTGGTCGTTCTTGCGTCAGACCAGCTGTTGAGGCATACACGTCCACCTTATAAGCACAAAGTAACCAAACTTATAGACGAAAAGGAACCGCACACACGACGATAACCAAACATGTGATGGCGCTCGGCGATCTTCAATTTTCAGTTGCTTCGCACTATGAGATGTTTTTAAACTCAACACAATGTGAAGCCTCTGATTGGATAACGGTACTCCCTCCCCTTCGTCAGCCGGAAGCCGTTAAGTAGGCGGAAGTATTACTCGCAGGAAAAGTTTCTGACTGGTCTCCCCATGTACGTCAGTGTACATGTTTTAGTCTTTAAGAGACGAGGGGACAAGGCTGAGGAAAGAGTGGCTGTATTTGACACTGCTAATGTCTAAAATCCGCCACCGCCGGGCATATCCGATGCGAACCCCTGGGCATCCCGGCCTCAGACACCGCAGTGACAACAGCGTTAGCCCAGAACCATCTCAGCCGGACTGCAGCACGAGCAAAGAAAATCGAATTGTAATGCTCCGCAGACAAACGAACCCCGCATTGAACCGCCTCGGCGCACTCTGCATTTCAACACACCGCTCACGTCTCCCCCAGAGCAACACGACGCCCGCGCCCCACGCCTTCTCTTAGGAAAGCGTCTTTCAAAAGCTCTGACCTCATTCCCGCCAAGTAGTATCAAGTAGTCACCGCCGCCGCAGCCAGAAGTTTTCCCTTTTTCGACTGTCCACTTCTGAGTCTCTAGAACTCGCTTCACAAGAAACCCCCCTACCCCACTCCTCCACTCGCCCGTCCCGGCAGTCACGTGGCCCGACCGCGCGGCAGAGTAAATTGAACAGACCGGCATGGGGCGCTGGAATTCAATACTTGGGCACTTTCAATATCGTGAGACCGCCGCCGCCGCGGTGAAGAAGTAGACGGAGAAGTTGTGAATGTTCTCCGAGCGATGAAGTGTTGGGACTGTTGATCTAAAAAAAACTTGTAGAATCAATAATTCTGTGACGGTTCGGAATGTCTACCTATATTTAGTCCGATTTTGAAAATAACTTCGGAGAGTTGAATATTTTATATATTTTTGTTCATATCACCAATGAAAGGATTTGTAAACAATTAAATATTAGTTTGTTCATTAGTTACGATCAAGCTTTTGACATATGTGTACAAATTAGGATTTCCGAAGTGACTTGAAATCAATTCGATTATCCGCATTGTCTATATTTTCAGGTATACATGTAGTGCATTTTTAAACATATGTATATTTTAGCAAGTACAGTGCAATATCAGAAAATAAAACTGGCGGTTTCACATTGGAACATTTGTATCCTTCTGCTATGTAAATGTCCAACTATCACAAAAGAATAAACTTGCTATCAGCCACAGAATGTTTGGGGTATTTTAGTAGACCTACTCAGGACGTGATAAAATCTTATTCTACAGTTTATGTTAAAATAATGTTCTGTGACCGTTCTCTTTATACATCTTAAACATTTGATTATTACATTTTTATTACCATTTTAATCTTTCAATTCACCTTTTATTACCTTTTTTGAACATTTTAGTCCTTATATATGTTCATATGGGCGTATATATAATTATTCACAAATCCCAACCCTGCTCATAATAGATATTACCCTCCTAAAAATAGCGTCTCTATTTTTTAGCAAATTAAAATACTTTCATTTCACGTCCCCATTTCTTCAACGTATCTTTAACATTTGTTTATGTTTCATTGACAACTCTCAATAAAGCAATGTGTGAGCAGTGAGTTTGAGTGAGTAATGTGCTCGAGCAGTGAAATGTGATTGTTTCAAAAATGCAAACGAACAGCACTTCCAATTCAATATTTTATTCACAAACAGAAATTAGCATCTTCACATCCTAGAGCTGTTAAATACTTTCACTCACAGACTAAATATTATTTTATTCTTTTGCCATATAACTTTTCTCTTTAAAAATATGAAATGACATTTCTCCCATTATCCTGACGTAGTAATTATAAAACAATTACTGAATAAATATCCGTGAAACAGAATTAGACAATATCAATGCAAACTCATTAAACAAAATTTAACACAACTCTAATAAATTAGAGAAACCATTACCTAAAGACTACAGAGGAGGCTAACTTAATGTAATATCGGCTCATTTTTTCACTGTTACTTCAAAATAAGTTACCAGGTAACACGTAGAAATGCGCCTAAAAATATCAAGCAGTGACCACAAAACCGATGGAGTTAAACTTTCAACAACCTGCAAGTACATATCCTCAGTGATACTTTCTCACCGTTCCAGGCTTTCGAAGATGGTCTATTGATCCTGAACTGCAGAATATGTAGATATACACATAGGCACTCAAACGCTAAAGGCTGCAAGTCATTTTAGAGCAACCACTTTGACATAATTCGGAGAAATTGAACTGTTTCCATCCAACACCTCGCTGTTCTTCATTCAGCGATTACAACGGCTTCCTCTGATCATCCAACATTCACCACAGCCGCCGCCGTCGCCCTCACTGCAACCACCTCTCGAATACTTACGAAACTCGGTAACTTCGCCTTTTCATGGCTCTATTAAAGTGAGGACCTAGAAATTAGCACGGCAGATATGAATGAAGAATGAGAAGTTAGTTCTCCACCTTTCTAAAGGCGACGTAGAATTTACATGATTTGGCGTAGCAAGGTAATTGGGGAAACGGTGGCTTAAAGAGCGGGGCAACTATTCAATGAAAACGAAGGCGAGTTGTTAAAGACTTGAAGTAAAGTAGTGTCAACGGGAGAGAGTCAAGAAATAAAATATGGGGTGGGCTGCAAATCCAAGATGGATGTCATTTCGCTCTTCGTTCAGTGATTGTACGATGCATGAAGCTGCTTACGGGTCACGAGGTCTAGAGTTCCCCGGGCACCATCTCAGTTTGTGATGAAATGTTATGTGCAAAGTCCCATATGTTTCCGAAAAAAAAAAAAAACTTTTGCGAAGTTGTAGTTTCATAGCGTAAAAGTTGTTTTAGAAATAGCGGTATGTCTGGCCCTCCACAGCCATTGTATTGTACGTCGATTTTCGCGACTTTGGGATGCAATATTTTCTTCTTTGTGATCGTCAATTAAATGAAACTGAACATGGTTACAGATTTGCGCTCTATCTCAATAAAATTAATATAATTTCGTTTGTGTTTTTAATAAGGCAGGTGAAACTTTGCTTACATATCAACATTGTCTTGTTTCTGAATGCGTAATTTCAATCTCCTCTCTCCTATAATTCCTTCGTAAATTATATTTAACATTTAATGTTTCGGGAAAAAAACTTAAATAGGATATTTTCAGATATATTTTATAACAAAGTATGTTCTACAAATTATTTCAAATTATCTCAATCAAAAGAATAGGCTTTGAAGCTTTCACCGAATTTAATTTGATTATCCATTGGAGGCAAACAATACCGTAAGTTACTGTGTAAGTAAGATGTAAGTATTGGACAAAAAAGGAAGGAAAGATCGCGTGCGGCCTATGGCCCGTTTGTAAGGGTACTGCTCCAGCATTCACCTGATGTTGTTACGAGAAACCACGGGAAACTACCAATCAGAGCTACGAGTCACTAGAATTCAACTCCAGAGAGCGGCAGGACTTCACTCAGCTACTTAGCTAGGGTCGAAAATCACTAGTGAGCTGTATAGCTTTGCAACCACGTGTAAAGTAACAGAGAAAGATCAGCACTATTATTGCCCAGGCATCAGGGATTCACTCATAACACATTGACAGCTCATTACTCACGCAGACGTTCAAATCGAAAACCAGAATATCGGAAACGACATACACAGCATTATGAAATTCCTCCTTTGTGTTACCTCATTTTCAATGCAGCTGCTGTACCAACGGAATACTTGCCCATTTCCTGCTCGTGTTTCATCATTCATTACAACCATTTACCACCCTCAAAGCGTCAATGAGCAAATATTGTAATAAAAACAAATTTTAGTCGTGGAAATTGCAATGAAACAGTGCAAATATGCAGTTAATTCGTTTTTAAGGAGAGAACAGTAATGAGATGACGGATTCCCTCAAAGACATTTTTTGTTGAGTGAGAAAGGAAAAGGAATGACTCGGAGAGAGACCATGTATCCTTTTCCAGCTCCGTTAACGCAAATTAAGTACATTACTTGATCCCCACTCCTATCTCACTTTTTTGTCAGAGCTTTGGTATCCTATACATCTTATTTGTTTCCACCATCTCAACAGCAAGTTCTGAAATATGAGTATGTATGCATTCTTCACAGATAGAACCCTAGCCCGTTGCGTCTGTACGTCAGCTGTGTTCCGTATCGCTGCTGAGAGCAGAATGAAATGCGATTTAAAATCAGCCTGCTGGCTTCACGCAAGAAAAGCATTCCACTGCCCCCCAGGGCGGACGCCCAGGGTCTCTTGCTCACTCCATCGCCCAGCAGTGCTCCCGAAGTCCCATTTTCTCCTTCCATTAGCTATTGCTGCGGCCAACGCACGCTATTCCTAGCAATCCTGTTGGTTTTCTGCAGCTTTCTCCCAAGACGAAAACAATTTCTAATGCAGAGTACAAAAATTATATTTCGAAAACTAATCACAATAGAAAATTCGTAAATTTCCCTACACACATTTTCATTAAGTCCTGTATTCAACAAGAATGTTTTTCGAAAGCAAACTTTCACAATGCTTACTAATAATTCACGCATATTTCAGGATTACGAAGTTCAATAAAATGAATATTGATAGAGCATTTTTATATTCAAATTACATTCCCTTTACATATCTTACCTCTTGATTTCGCAATTTGAAGCAGTATTTTTGAAGAAGTGAAACTGCCCACGCACGTGTATAATTTCTAAATTCATGGTAAATAATATTTTGGGTGGACTATTTCAATTGATTAAATCACAATTCCTCTCTCTTAAAGGTTCCTATTGATTGCAAAGACGAAAATTATATATTTCACTAGAAATTTCAAATTCCGCTCATAATTCAACGTTCTATTATGTGGCCAAAGACCAGTGATGTAATTATTGTTGCCATCATTAGGAACATGTGACACGAGTAATTCAATGAAATCTTCCTCCCACGCCGTTGACCATCTCGCCACGACAGAGAGGAAGTAAAAGTGACTTTGGAACTTACACGAGATTTACAATCAAGGTCGGGTTCGGTAAACCGATTAGTATTATGAATATTTCGAGTTTCACTTTTATTTTTCCATGCACACACTAATCCCAGAATGAACTTTTTCCGACACAGGTGAGCCCACATGCTATTGATAGTACGTTCCGCGCCACTGGTTGTGTCAATGACACGCCACGGCGGCGAGTGCTACTGCCACCAGAAGGTATAGACGAGGTACTCTAACAATAAGAAGGGACCAGTTCGACAGGTCGGGAAACAAATGCACGTCATGTAGGAAAATGATATTGCGAGAGGTATTAATGAAGTTAGGTACCTGTAAACGAACCCAATGACAAATTAACTGCATGGACTTAACATGTAGTTATGTTGCCAGCAGTAGCCAAGCAGATGTCAAAGTGATCTCTTCTCATAGAAATCTCTCAAAGCTCGGCGTATGCATCCGGTGCTCCTCCATGTTAGTAATGCGATTAAAGTGTCGACTATGCCATCGCTATATAGACATTGAGAACGCGTTCTTCTGTTCTTTTCGACACTAGTTCCGCTGTTGCGCTTCTGCCCCATGTGAGGCAACCATATATATATTGCCCACCTGCAGTGAGAGTATGTCAAATAAATCACAATTTCTTTCAACGGGGAAGTAGGTGATTACCTAGTTATACTTCGCCACTCCTTCCGTCTATTAAGTTGTAAGTTCATATCCGTTACCAGACCAATAGACCTTTAGGATGTCGAACAAGGAGGTCTCAGAGTCAAACTAGTGCCTCTCAGCCCCCAACGTCCGCACAAGAAATATTGTATCACTAGGAAAGTTTCTTGCCGAGATTCAGGAAGCACTGAAACTTCCCTGTTCATGGCAATTTGCGGCTCTGCTCGTTTCCCACAAAAGCCATTTGGCTTCGTTATCAGTGCTCACTAACGGTCCATTAACGTAGTCTTCGCCCATCATTAGGTGCAAAAACTGAGAGCATAGCAGATATGCGACAACGTAAGTTCATTTCCAGTCCCTTCATTATGCAAAAAGCAGCACTAATTCTGAATAGCATTATTTTCAAGCGCATCTCTTAACACAGGAGCGGCTTTACATATTCCCTGTATGCTCATTATGATCTTTTGTATTATCTACTAGCAAAGTTATCGTACGAAATTATATCTCAACTAGTGAGTATCAGGCCAAGTTACCTCTTGGTACCGGGTTTATCACTGCTCAAGATATGTGCAAACTTCGAAACGAACTTCAATCGAGTTTTCATATGATGCTTCTGTTAGCTATACCGTTCCGAGTAAAAAGGATCTAGCCTTTACTCCATATAATTACCATATCTTAGTGTGAGAACAGCGCTGTCCCACGCGTATGATTCAAAGAAAACAGCAGCTTTCTTTAGTACACGCTGCTTTTTTAAATATATTCTTCTTGTACAATCTTAGAACGATAATACATGGAATATAAAGACGTTTTAGTGGTAACATGAATGCCTTCTAATAATACTTTAAAAGTCATGCGAAACTAACTGAAAGTGTATCAACCCGATCACTTTAATATCGAAATGCAACTGAATTATATTTTTTATTCGTTAATGAATTGGAACGAATAAACATTATTATTCGGAAGACAAAATAATGTGGGCTACGCATTAACAGTGATGTCACCTTCGAGCTATCTATTCTTGGCAATACCTCCACAATTTGGAATACTTTCCGTTTCTCTTGAAAAACGCCAGAAAAACGTAATATTGCTTCGAAGATTTTGATACTTTTATTAATTTACGAAGGAAAGTTTTCGAACTCTATATACAATCAAAAAGTATACACAAAAAATTATTTTGGGGGCTATTACAGTCGATAAAAGCGTGAAGGAAATGCGTGCAGCATCCTTTTTTGGGATGATCTGAACGTAATCACGTTTTTCACAAAATGTTATTCCTTAAATGAATCTACTAAACACGCTGTATGAACTTCATGGCTCTGCAACTTCAATAACGTCCGTGATCGAAACCAATTTAATATAGAAGCGACATTGACTTCCCACAGATCAGTGACATGTCCCAATCTGATAGGGAAAAAGGCACAGTCCACGTCATTTAATGGAACCTACCGCAACTAACGTCAACACTTGGAAACGTAATCTGTACGAGCTGGCACCGAATCAGCCACAAACAGCTTCTCCATTCGCCAAAGTTTTATATCCATCCTCACTCGTCCTTTCACCGTCTAAGAAGCGTCTGTTGTGATCACCGCTCATCAACAGGTCGCTTTCGGAAGAAGAAAAAATCGCTTTCCCGCAACCCCAACAGGAGGGGAGGTGTGAACCTCTTTCCCCAGCCCTCCTGTCTACACCGCAGCTTCAGTTTCGAATTAGCACGGTCGGCCGGCAGACGACACACACACTCCCCGCGCGTTCCACCACGAGCCACCACCCTCGCCCCTCCCTTCCCCCCTCGCCGGCCAGTGGAACGGGCCCCACCCCTTCCCGTCCCTTCCCCCCCCGCCACCACGCCACGCCACGCCGCAGCGCAGCGCGGGCGTATTGATCGCGCACGCGGGAGAGCTGGCAACGCCGGCCGCGGCGGCGGCGGAGGCGGAGGCGGAGGGGTCAGGGGGGGCGGCGCCCGTGGGCGAAAGAGAGAGGGAAAGGGGGAAGCACTGACCGCCCCGCCCGCCCCACGGCGGGAGGGTTGAGCCGTCAGCTGAGCCCCGCCCCCGCCCCCGCCCATTCACCTGGCGCCGGCCGCCGTGCGCTGCGCTCGCGTCTGCCCCCGCGCCCCGCCCCGGGCGGGCACACGCTGCCACCGGCTCCGCGGGCGAAGGCGGGCGCAAGGGGACGACAAACTGCAGGCCAATTCAATCCGCATCTACAGAAACGGAACAACGCAAATATGCTATTTACTTAAGTTTTATTTGGGAAAGTTGGTCTTTAACGCAAGGCAAATTGTACTGTGAAGGAAGGAATCACGTCATAACACTCTCTAGGCTATCATAGTGAATGCAATCAGAGACTAAATTGGACAGGATAATATAACGCGAGTGTTATTGAATGTTTCCTTCCTCCTGAAAAGTGCCAAGAAATGACTTGTTCTCTTTCTCTTTCTTCCCAGGCCGATTCAATTACATCACGCGGATTACCAACATCACTCATGCCCCACACATGGATTTTCACTAACTGTAAATAACCACTCCCTGACAATCCATTTCAGTCCCATTCACTCTAATTCTTTTTCAGTGGTATTAACGACCCACATCGCCAGTGGAAGATTCATCACATGCCAGTTCCTCGATCTGATGGCAGTTTCAATCACAATTCAGCCGATCCTCACTATTTTCAAACACACGAGAAAGAGATTTTCTTCGAATCATACAGACTTTGAATCACATCCAAACTTGCTTCATTGGAAATCAACTACATGATATACCATTCCTACGGTCCATCATATATGTGTATATCAAGAGAAGGCTCGACTCGGACTATATCGCCGAAGGAGTAATAAGAGAAAGAAGACGAGTAAGACATGAAAGAACAAAAAGGGAAACGCGACGAAGAAGGGCAGGAAAAGAAAAAGTCGAAGAAAAATATAAGCGTTCGCACTCAATTTGAGACCTGGAGAAAATGAAGAGGGTGGAGGAAAAGTAAAAAATAAGACGAGGAAGAGGAGGTAGAAAAAAACCTAGGAGAGAAAGGACGAAAATAATACAAGGACGGTGATAAATAAGACGAGGAACAGAAAGAAGGAAAAGCACAGTCCAGGAAGAGAAAGCAGGAAAATAAGACTAGGAAGGAGAAGGATAAAAATACGACTAGAAAGACAAAGGAGGAAAATAAGACGAGGAAGAAGAAGCAGGAAAAGCTGAAGGCAAGGAAGAGGAAGAAGTAAAAGAAGAAAACAAGCCGAAGAAGACCAAAAGGAAGCAGGAGATGTGTTTCGGCAAGCACCTTGAACGCAGATGGGAAGCGCCGCACGCCACAGCGACCAATTCCACAAAGTCACATTGTGGTGGGGCGCTTCGGCCCATTAAATTCGCAGGCAACGCGGCGAGGAATATTTGTATGGCGGGGCGGCAAGGCCGGCACCGCGTGCCGTTTCTCAGAAGACATCGATCCGGCCAGATGCGGAAGACGGCGCGGCGCGGCGCGGCAGCGACACCCGCCGCACATCCCCAGCGCCCACCCCCGCGAGGCGGCAGCTTCCTCCAACTGACACCTCTTCAAACACAAAAGTGCTGCTAAAACCGCACGAACCTTCTGGCACGTAATTTCACGAAAAATTTCCACAAATTGTACGTGACTTTATTTCAAAATCTAGCTGTAAGGAACATATTTCTTTAATGGAAAAATCTCCATCTTTGTAATTGTAGTTGTACAAAGATTCCGGAAATTTTTTGGAACATTGACAATTTTTAAAAGATAACGAGTATTGAACGAAAATGACACCTGCACCATTTTCTTAAATTTGAAATTTTGGAATTCATCTAAAGTAACCCTAAAATTAAAATATGTTTCAAATTGAAGGGGCCGCGATATCAGCAAATTTGATTGGGAAATGTCAATTTTGGAGATGTATTAAGTATTAAAAGCATCTTCTCTGCCTATTCTGCCTCTGTGATTCTGAAATCTCGACCGGAAATATTACTTCAACATTATATGGGTCAAGTAAATCATATTTCTCTAAGGCAGTCTCGTAGCAAATGCATGCCCAGACTTGAGAGAGAACGTTTTTACAATAGGACACTTGACAACCAGGTTCAAACCAGGGCACAGAACGAACCCATACTCGCGACATAGTCTTTAATATATTAATTTTATTGCAGAGCGTAGCGTAAAATGTGACTAACAATAGCGTGAGCAGTAGCGTTTGAAGTGTAATACAATGCAGTAGCGAAGTATTCGGGTGTCCACTAGTATATTTCTAAAAAATAATGTTTTTTGTTTAAATATGTTTAAGCTTTCTATTCAACGACATTTCGTCATATTTGAAAGAAAGGTAATGGGCCCCACAGTGGCCACTTATTTCCTGGAACAAACTTCCCTGACTTTACCCGGTTTTCTAGGGCATTTTTATTTTATTATTTCAATGTTTCCTGATAAGAATTGTAATTTCACACTACCTAAAAGCAAATATTAAAACTACCCTCAGACACATCGGTCACTTCTCTTCACTCGCAGCGACAAAGAACAAATTAAAAATAGTTCCTCGACAAAAATTAAAATTGAGCAAGAAAACACGCAGGACATTTTTTTTTAAAACATTTTCTTCTTTCATAACCTCTCTAAAACTTTTCCTCAATAATGATTCCTCTTCAAATTCCACGATTTTTGCTTGGCAATAAAATTCCATTATTTTGGACAGTGTTTCATGTTTTCCTGAAAGTAACCACCCTTCCAGATGTGCCATCGCTTCCTAATAATCTATTTTATAGTATTAATTCTTAATTATATCTTACAATTGATAGAATGAACGCTTATGTCATTTCTTCATTACGTCGGTTTGTAGTACGTCTTACAATCGATGTAACGAAAGCACTCGACACTACGTCGTCCACTGCGAACTAGCCTGCAAGTGAGAGGATATAGTTGACAAGAAAATTTTTATTGTTAATTTTTGTATCTGAAAATATAACGTATTTAATTTTATATTATGTCGCACAATTGTTGTTAAATGAATGTTATGAAGTAAAAGAAATAATTTATTGAACAGTATACGTGGCGTCAGTTAATTTAAAAAAAAATAAAACATAATATTAAATAAAAGACCGAACAAAATCTACCTGTTGTAACATTACCTAACCTACTTGGTACAACAAATAAATTTAGCAAGTACCGTGCCATCAATAACATAAAATTAATTACAATATATGATTTTCGACCCCGCTACCTCCTCTAGAAGTTTGTGTCATTTTCTCTGAGAAGGAAGTAATCGAAGATCTGTGGCCCTCTGCTCAGTTCTCAGGCTGCAAGGCGTTTTGCAACACGTGCTCCGATGGGGGCGTGGCCGTTTCGAAATAACCGATTCCATTACCCTCCGGGCAGCGGGGCGTGGAAATCAAAACCCCGCCCACCGCCCACCCGAGGGGCGAGACGCAAATCGAGTGCTGCGCCCTATTCAAATGAAGCGTCAAACGCCTCAGCTGCACCTGCCCGCAAATGAGGAGCGACGTTGATGCAATAGCCTCGTTTCGCCACCGCCCGCCAGGGCGCGGCGCCTCTGCGCACTCGGGGCTCCGGGTTGGGGTGAGCTGGAGCGGGGAGAGCGGGGCGGGGCGGGAAGGCCTCTTTCGGACCCACTGCGTCACCATGTAGGATAATGACCAAAGCTATTTCTGGCTAGGTTGCTGCAATGCAAATCTTTGGTGCTATATTATAGGCAATTTGAAAATTTTGTTGTTAAAGTCTGGTCGTCTGTCGGGATATCGCTCATACGCTACCTGAATGATATAACTCGAAAAACTACTTTTAAGTTACGAGCATTGTTTTACTACATCTAATAATAATAATTATTATTATTTTAACTAATGTGAAACCTTTTAATATCTCATGTTCAATTCATCAATTATTAAGCGTGTATTTACAAATACTTGCATTTACACTGCCTGCGAAATCCTTGACAGGTTTATGTCGAAGTTTATATTTTTTAAATCGTTGTGCCAATTTTTCAGCTCACGAACAGTATACAAGAATTATCCAAGAAAAAGCAATTATAGCGCTCAAGAATAAAACAAATGATGTCTTCAGGGGCGATGTTGAGGGTGTGGAAGAAGTCGGGGTGGCAGGGGCGGGAGAAGAAGGGGAAGCGAGAGCAGAAGGACAGAGGAAGGTAGAAATTTTCTTAATGTCAACAAACGAAAAGAATACCAACTTGAAGAGATTTTGTGACTCCTTCAACTGAATTGTTGCAACTCACTATGCATTCTTGTTGGCGTATTTTCTCGGCAAAGTGCTTCTAAAGTAAAATTGAAGGCTTTACGCGAAATCCATTAAAATTTTGAAAAAAATGTTTCTGGGCGTAGAAGAATAGACAAGAGGGAGAAGCTATTTAGGTTTTGATTCGCTTCGATATTTCTCCAGGAATAGGTTAATTGCTTCTTTCCGAAACCAACTACATATTTATAACATTATTTGTCACTAGAATAGGTTGTACATTTGCCCTCTCATAATCCGGGTAAAGAAACATCAAGTATTAAATTTTTAATGAATTTCCAAACAAAAATTAACGCGAAATGAATACAAATCGCTTTTTCGAGGGAGGGGGGGAGAATTAAAGGGGGGGGGGGAAACTACCCTCTAGAGGTGTCGACGAGTGGGTTTCGCTGCCAACTCGCAACGCGTCCAAGTAGAGATCGAGACGACAAGCCAGTCCACCAGGGCAGGCGGCTCGCCAGAGACCTTGACAAACCTCGCTACCCACGAACGGGACGGCTGTTTGGGGTCACAGGCAAGCAATATTGGGCTCATCCCACGACACCCCCCTCCCAAAATTCAAGAGAACCTGGGACCTATATTTCGGCAATATAAATATTTACTTGAAAAATATTCCAGTACAATTATTTGAGCTCTCACAGATGGATCGTTTAAGACCCGAGTAAGAAGTGACATTTACAGGGATTTGGCGGCGTATTATTTTGAATATCAAGAAGGTACATAACAGTCGAGCGATTTCAGATACCTTCAGTATCCACGGTTGTACATTTGAGAAGTAAAGCATTATAGTACTTTATCTTGCCATCTTACTTTTCTGTCCATGATATATTCATCTTAAATTTTTAAAAAATGCACTATCTCAGGAGAAAAGAATCGTTGCCATGGTGTATGTCTTAATATATTTACATTGGGACACAAAAAAAATGTGCACGAGGCAAATCAAAATGTTTGTTAAGAATTGTATGACTTATCATCTCTGAACACGTTATTCACATTATTAAATTATATTCCTGGAAGTGCATAATTTTGTTTTGTTATATTAACCCCCTTTCGTTTCCAACAACACTCCCGGAAAACATTTCTTTTTCGACTTCAGTACACAAGTTCCAATTACACGTCTGGGAATTAAACGCCAGGAATGCAAATTGACGGTGCAGCCAAAGGTTTTGTAACATCCAATATTAACGGCACCACGCAGAGAAAGAATATTCGGCGCAGGAACCGCGCTCCTTCATTTCCCAAAGCAGCAGCATTCATTATTGTCCAGTTTCCAGCTAAGGGGCGAAATGAAGAAGCCCTTCCACCCTTTACCCCTCTCCCTTTCCCCCGTGTGCTTAATTCCCACATTATATACGAAGCGCATTCGTTGTAGCCGCGGGGTGGAGGGTTGAAAAAAAAGGAAACGGGATAAAATGAGGGGTCGTAAAGCAACTTGCTCGCACCGAAACAGCCCCTAAAGACACCGTGCATCATTGCAATTACAGCGCTGCGCCTTATTAATAAACATTAAGAAGGCGGAGCGCCCGCGCGGGTTAAAGCGAGGAGTATTTTGTTTCCGCCTTTGGCCATTTTTCATTTCGGTTGCATTACAATATTCAGGCTGCGGAGGAAACACTTGGCGTGGCATACAGGAATTTTTCTTCGTTCTAAGTCTCGTGACACCCACAATTTGGATATCGGAATTTATTTATAGGATACGCTACAATTAAGGTACTAAGGCTTCACAAATGTTAACCAAGTAATAGGATACTCATTAAGAGCGGCGTATGGTGGCATCAGGGACGATATGCAAAGTCTCGCCACACCCCCACCCACACATCTACCCCGTTGCTATCCGTTCAGCAGAGAATTTACGAAATAGTCTCAAACTAAAAGCCGGGGGATCCCACTGTCCTACCGTTGATAAGTC
This sequence comes from Gryllus bimaculatus, assembly GCA_017312745.1. Classification (NCBI taxonomy): domain Eukaryota; kingdom Metazoa; phylum Arthropoda; class Insecta; order Orthoptera; family Gryllidae; genus Gryllus; species Gryllus bimaculatus. Next base: position 20,360,756 of record BOPP01000007.1, on the reverse strand, counting down.
AAACGTAAACAATTTTACACGCACGGCCACTTTCATTTAAAAGAGAATGTAAGTCTTGTGCGTTAGAGAATGTGTGTGGGAAAAAGTGAAGGCAAACGACATGTTTGTTATTGAGTAATAAGTTGACGCCCTAAAGCTTCGAATCTGTCCGATTAACGTGACTCACACACGCACTCCGCTACAAATCTTATATTTTTGTTATTTCATTAATTTATTTACTTAATTAATTAATTAATTTTCGTCTCAGAGGCCATCAAACAGAATTTTTACACCGAAATCCCTAACTGAAAGTTTTGAACCGATTCCAATACTTCTTTCTCTACACTGCGTACAGCTGAGGAAAAGACAAATAAATGTAGGAATAATGCGTGAATGCTGCAAATCTCTATTGGGTTTGTCTTGTTTCAGTAACGATATAAATTGACGGTGCAGCCAGTGATGGGCTGTCGTCGGAATATTTTTATACAGGAAATCAACTTTCGTAGTAAGACATCATCTTAAAACGCATGATCATATTCAGTAACTGTTGTAACAACAGTCCATTTGCCCTCGACCCATAGAGATATTGCTGATAGCTTGCCACGTCACATACTGATATTTAATGTATTTGACCTTAACGAAGAGAAGAAATTTCTTTCGCTTTTGTAGCCAAAACGGTTCTCTCCCTCTGAATAGCTGAGAAGCAAATGACATGAATGTAACATCTCAGTATTCCCAATCAAGGAGTGCATGAAGGAAGAACAAAAGGTGAACGCCTGACATTTACAGGATCTCTAAGAGCAGAAGTACCAGAGTGAAACAATCTAAGAAGATTAATAGGTTATTTCCCAGGTGTTCGGAACAAAATGGCAATCAGGGAGCATATTACGTCCTCGTACTTAGGTCCTCAATTTAGGAAGACGAAATATTCGTGAAGAAAAGTGAACGCTCATGAAGGCAAATACGAATGTATCTCAGTAATATTGTCCATCCACAATAAGGGGAAATTAATACAAATTTGCTGCAAAATCACATTTGCAGAAAAAAATATCAGCTTTCTTTAAATATTTCTGCCTAACAATGAACGTTAATTACATATCGTTTCCAACTGAGCGCCAATATTGATTTTGGGGATAATGATCGCTTTCAGAAATATGTCTCGTATTAAAAAGTATCCTTACCGGCCTTTCACTTTAAGAAATATTTTCTACAAAACAGATTTAATAGAAAATTTCGTACTTTCTTACTTATATTTTGGACGAGTTACATTCCAACAGTTTTGCCTGTGCGAATAACCATTACTGCCTAAGATCTGCATTAAATTATATGTAATAATAATTGAACTACGCCACTTCCATTTAACAGTGATTTAAATTAAATGCTCTAATTAAAATTTTTACTATATTATACTGTTCATTACTAAAAATAATAAAATTGTGTTTCACAAAGTAGCAGGATGTGTTGCGAGTCTTCATGAAATATCACTTCCACAGCTTCAGAATCGACCGGGTTTATTGTTTTCAAGGCAGCCTTGAAGTCGTCCTGCACATTCGCAGCCCTGAAGTCGCCTTCAGCCCTCTTCCGAAGTTCCCCGCGCTTCCCGCCCTTCGCCCTTTGAATAGTTAGTATCTGGAGCTGCCACAAGATCGCACCACAGACCACACATGAGCGTCGCGGCAGCTGGATCCTCGATACCAACCGACCGAAGCGCCACTTTAAACTTCTTGAAAAGCAGCAGAATTCAATGACGGACGTTTTCTAAAGAAAGCATTCAGGCCTTTTGAAATCATCTAGTTGGATGTGATTTCTAAAAAGTTAAATTAGACTATCCCAGATGAACGTAGTCATCAAACTCTCACGTGACGGATTAGAGAGACGTAACAATTTTAGCCATTACAATCAAACTCTTTAAATAATACACTAAAAAACACGTCCCATGAGCCCATTACTTCACGAACTCTGCAAATTAAATTCTCGGCTATCCGGGAGAGCCAAGAATTTATGCATTCGAGCCGCGGAAGCTTACGTGTAACTCTGCAGATTGTCAATTCCTATTTAATCCTGAAACCTCAAGATGGAAGAGTACCCTAAATATTTTACCAAGAATTACCAATATTCCGAATGCATTCAATATTGAATAAAAATCGACCTCCCATAATTAAAACAATCAAGACATGCTGATTTATTGAATCTGAATAGAAGGTAAAGGTATTTAAATTGGGAAGTCTTGAATAACCAAGACGTACCTAAATAAAGAATGTAATGACAATCACTGATGTTTATATATTATTTTTTCAAAATTATTCAATTACCGAAAATAAGTTTACCAATGGAGGAGACTGGAGATACATATACATACTATACTGGTGATACAATACATAGTGAGCACTATTTCGATCAGATCTCGCATCGAGCTTCAGTTGATCCATTAAGCAAATGCTGAAATGAACCTGCTTTTCGTTTTGAACGTTAATGTAACTTCACCATCTGCGAACGACTTATTGAGCACACTACGAGAAGGGGACAAATTGCGTAAAAATCACAAATATGACGCAAAGATAAAAAACATTACCTAAAAATTGAAAAGTTTCAAAAAATGAGCCAATAAATATACATTTCTACCGCCTATATGTCACGATAAACATTCGTTCATTAGTTAGCTACGTCTAGAAAGCATCAATGAAAAGTTGAAACATCATCAAAAACCCGGCCCTGGTGATGATGGGCAAGCACGCGAGCTGACTCCAGCCCCATCGCTCCGCGGGCGAGCACACGAGAAGAGAAGAGAAGAGAAGAGAAGAGAAGAGAAGAGAAGAGAAGAGAAGAAGGAGAGAAGAGAAGAGAAGAGGAGAGGAGAGGAGAAGAGAGGAGAGGAGAGTAATGGGCCGATGGCGCCTCTGGCGTCGAGGCGCCTCGGCCACGGCGGAGATGACTCGCGGAGGCAACAAAGACACGGCTGAGACGATGCGAAGGGAAATGCCGTGTGCTGGGAAGAAGCAGATAAAAGGAGCTGTTCAGCAAAAGGAGCGCAAGAAGAGTGGGAGGGGAAAGGACCCGACATACAAGTAAGAAAGTACGTTGAAATGAATGTTAATAATTTCTAGGGTATGCAGAGAAGTCAAAGTCGACTATCTTTTGTCTTTGAACGTGTGGTAGGATATAATGAAGATATACATGTGATATATACCCTCGTTTGAACACAACTCAACGGCAGTGAGGTTTCGTGTGTCATGTTCCGACGCAACGACATTTACTGTACCTGCAGAGTATTTCACCGTATTTAAAGAAAATGTTAAAGCAAGTCTGAAACTAATTTCTCAGTTCTTTGATATCTCCGTGAAATAAGAAATAAAAAATTGAGGAAAAAATAATGCTGCAATATTTTTTCGGAAATAACATCTCTTTTCTTAAACCATCTGAAAATGTCCTTATCGACTTCTAACGATTCTTTCACAAATTCCCTAATTTTCCCCAGACTTTATCAGAGCAACTATGTTTCCTGATTCTTCGCTGTTTTCCAGAAACTGTGCTCTGCCGGAGATAGCATAAGAGGAAAGAAAGAGGCGATGGCGAGCAAAACGAACTGCGGAGAGTGAAGGCGAAGTCGCTCGGGCGGGATCGGGCGGGGCGGGGCGGCGGCGGGTGAAGACAAGGCGAGTCGCCGCGTGTCGCAGGAGGCACAATTGGCGGGTGGCGACGCGCCTTTAATGCAGCGGAGCCTTCCCCCGCCCGCCCCGAGCGCCTCCTTCGCTCCCGCCCGCGGCGACGCGTCGCTCCCGCTCCTCCTCTCGCCCCGCACTGCCCTTGCAAGCGGCGATTGCGTTTGATAATCTACACTCCACTGGCTTTGCTTTGCACTCCGATTAAAGCTGTGTCCCTTAGAGGTGGCGCAGGGCATCAACTCATGCCAGGGCAGTGCGTCTCACCGGGAGGTCCCACGCTTCCACTACCGACAGGGACAGGTCACTAAGCTTGTCGCAGCCACGAGTTCCTACTGATCTGCTGCTCTGATCAGCGATTTTCCTTCATTTCTCCGGAGCTCAGAGCTTGCTCCGGTTGGAGCGGTGCCCCGCTGGTGGGAGATACCTGGTTTTATTTCCTTGTAAATTATTGGGATTCAAAAAAATCCTTTATTTTCTTTCTTTATTATATTTTTATCTTCCTTTTAATCGTATTCTTCATCGTCCATCTATCTTGGACACAGATGGCAGTAGTGTTGCCTTATTTAGTTTTCCTAATTTCATCAACCGACAATGCAAATATCAACGCTAAGATACATCTATTCTTCGGTCTACTAGAACGCTGAACTCTTTTGTGATGCATACGTATGTTGACAGAGGTAAAGCAGAGAAGATGACAGGGTTATATGATGAGATCACAATGGCGACGGTAGTGGTATGGAAAGGAGATGAAAAAAGGGATCATTCCTTATAGAGATGCCAGACGCCGTGGGAGGTGGCGTCGATGAAAATGATGACGTATCATCGCAATGATCGTCTGGTCTCCCGACATAAGCAATAATGTAGTTATATCCCAGGGCTTCAGTAAGTTCTCTTGAGGATGCGCACAGAAGGATCTATCAATTTCAGTAATACATGAAAACATATTGCCGATCGGCTGGTTACACTCTATGAGTAAAGCCAAGTCAGAGTTCATTGGGGCCCTCAGTGAAAGATAGCAGGGTTGGGTATCCCTGATTCACTCTGACCCTTGTCCCATTTGACTCAATGCCACGAGTTGCAATACGCATAGGGGCTGTGGCCACCCCAGAGTGATATCACATGAACTTTGGCTGTGACATCGAGGTTTGGAGAGTGGGGCTACGTAATATAATCCTCGCGCACCACGGCAGATGATTCGTACCATTTTTCGGCTTTATCAACTCGAAATTGTAACTTAATGAGGGTGAAAATAGGACTGAAGGAAAGATCGCGCGCGGTCCGTGGCCGTTTGTTCGGCCGTTATCTATTAATCAGTGGCAGGGCCGGTAGACTTCTCTGCACCAACTTGGGGCTGAATCAACCTAGCTATTAGCGCGTGGTCGTATAATCCCGCCACATCGGGGCTCCAATATGCCGACTAGAGATCTAACGCCGGTCGACCTGCGAGGGTTGTGGAGGGAAAGCGGGTTCCGTAGGTTTCCTCTGGTAGCCGCCTTGCCTACTCTCTTCCATCGTTTCCATCACTAGTAGCACTCATTTCCAATGTTAGTGCTACGTTTCGACAAAAGCAATTTTGTGCCGAAAAACAATTGCAAGCCGCTACCCTATAGTCTTCATAATCAACTTCCCATCAAATCATCCCCTCACTGCCAAACATGGCCCTACGTCTAACAAGGGGTAGATTTTAATGAAATGTCATCTTTCTTCTTTTCACTTTCGAACAATGCCGTTTAGCTTAGAAATTTGGCAATGTTGTATGTCATCAAAATCCGCCCCCTAGTCATAACACTCTCCCGGATCGGGAGCGAATGTTGAGGGCGTGAATGAGTGCGGAGAGGGGAGCCGCCGCCGGCAGGGTGGAGTCATGGTGTGGGCGGGGGTTGGGAAGAGAGCCCCACCTGGCTGGGCGGACGAGAGGCAGCGGGGCGAGAGCACAGGCGCCTCGCGCGGAGGGCCAGAGCCAGAGCGGATTCCTAACAAGTGCACTTCCCCAACGCACCCATTCCTCATTCTTAATTACTGCTCTTTTCTACGCTTACTCAATCGCTCAAGGCGGTCGCCGGCATGCTCTTTGCTTTGCAAACTCCCCCTTCTAGTTTTAACTTAAAAGTAAATATAATATGTGGTTAAGCGGAAGACCACGTCTACCAGCTTCAGCCTCACTTGTTATAAACAGTTTTAT
>BOPP01000007.1:20344223-20354613 GCA_017312745.1 Gryllus bimaculatus | reverse complement strand
CCCGATATGTTGTGGGTATTGGGTATTGATATATCGATAAGGAAAACCTGCTGTTGGTTTTTATCAATATATTATTATTATTATAATAATTATTATTATTACTATTATTATTATTACTATTATTATTATTACTATTATTATTATTATTGCTGTTGTTTGATATAAACATTAAAATAAATTGAAAATTGTAATAAAAATGCATCAATCAAAATACCTGGCACCTGTCCAGAAAGAATTACAACACCCAACTTAAATAGAAAATAGATCTCACTACCTTTTGTTGTTTACTTCGAATTTAATTTAAGTGTGTAATAATTCGGATTATTTAACGTGACGTTTTCGGCGCAAAAATTAGAATAATGTTGTTTATATTTCTTGTTTACAAACCCAATTCAAAAAAGGAATAATTTTAAAAATCTTAACTCTTCCCCATAAGTTTTCTCATTTTTTCTTTGAAAAACAAAATACCCCTAGTAGGTAGGGGGTGAAAATTTTTACCATTTTAATGGGATTGGGCAGTCCATTCCGCATCATCATTAAAGAACACTTCTTAAAGCATTCATTTCGATCACTATCACCAGAGCTTCATTTTTAAAATGTTAGGTCCCGGAACGCGCCACACATTAATTATTAATTTAGTAGAAATAGTTATATATATTACTTAATTTAACAATTATTCCCGAGGTACTGGAACGCCGTTTCGTCAGGTTCCGCCAGATATCAAGCCCTAACTATAACTACTAATAAAAATGTACTGCAATTGTGGGACACGTCAGCAATCAAGAAAGCCCACCAAACGTACTGTGCGTAGAATCCCTGTATTCTCCGCCCTCGGGTTTGATATTCCGAGCGCCTCAGTCGGTTTCCTTATTGCCACTCTAGGCCTCCCGGAGCAGCGCCGCTGCCATCTGCTGCAGGAAGGCGGAACGACGCCAGCTGTCGGCGAGAGGATGGCGCTGGAGCAGCAACGGTGCTTGCTGACGCGAAAGAAACGTCGTTCGGGGGAGGCAGAATTTGCCTACGAAATCGTAAGCAAAAGAAGCTGTGAAATAAGGGCTTAGGTCTCTTAGATACTTTGGGCTCCGTGAATGAACGTGGGCTACTGTTTTCTACACTTAAAGACTACCGTGTGTATCCTTGGCGATACACACGTACATTTTATACCTGCCCATGCGTATATTTTTGATACACAGAAGAGTAGAGATTTCATTACTCTGTGTATCCTCCTGCGACACAGATACAAGCAAACCAAATTGTACAATTATGTATCAGGGCTCTCGGAACAGAACAGTGTTATTAATCTGAAGTTGGCAATCCTGATAAGACTCAATTCAATTGTTGAGATAAGCAAGCTGTCAATAAGATCGACAAAATTATATGTATGATGGGTAAAATGCCCTGGTACAGAGCACTTATTCTAAGAAGGAACCACTTTGACAGATCGCGAAACCAATGAACGTTATGCAGGGCGCAGACATTGCAGGAGATACTGAAAAATACATTCACAAATGAGTTGTTAACTGCACACGATTGCACTGACAAAATGACTGCATAGACATAACTTGCAGTTATATTGCCAGCAGTTGCCAACAAGTATATGTCAAAGCGCTCCCTTCTTTTAGTATGTCTATATAGTCTTAAGTGTTAAAGGTGAGTTGTAAGACAATATATACAATTGAAACGCATACAATTGAAAAACGTAAGTGCACGTTTGTAAACATGAAGATAAGTCAACATCTAGAAAGAAACATTCAGATCGACATTTCATCGAATCATAAATTACAAAGAAAGACCAATCGATGTTCATTCAATAAATTCGTTTCTACTAATAATAATAATAATTAGTAATAATAACTTACCGACTCGATTCCGGGAAAGAAAATTAGTCAGCCTGAAAATAAACAAAAGCATTAAATTGAAGTTTTTACATACCTCAGATACAAAATATCTACACAATCCGTATCGAAGGGCACACAGTTAAACAATTCGAAATTCAGACTCAACTTATACAATAGAAAACACAGTTGTATTTGTATAATTGTTAATCTGCATTGCTAATCTTTCATTAAACAAATTTTCTTCACTGTAAAGCAGCTGCTTCAGATCAATAACCGCACATATCGGTCTGAAATTAAGCTGGAAGCAGTGCAGTATCGGTTTACAGAAAATTGAAAGAAACACGATAGAGTTTGTAATGAAAACTTTCTCCAAATCTTATAGTACGAAGACAGTCAAACATCCACATATATTTTTTTCGGCGTTTGCAAATAACGCAAATACAACTTGAAACACACATCATACGAAACGAAACACTATATCTTCAACATTACAAACCCTAAACGAACAGAAATAACGCGACAGCCACTACAGTGACACTTTTTTAATTACCGTGAACAGAGATGCTACGTGAGGGGCAGCGTTTGGTCAAACAAAGGGCTACTTTCCCACGCACGTCACGTGTGGAAACGAAAGCTAATTAAGTTCCCATTCACGTCGTCTGCCAATTACCCTTCTCACCTTGCAATTTGTTTTCGCTCCACAAAACACGGTTCACGAAAATTACGCATCCTTGAATCAACAGTCACACAATGATTTTGAAGTTTCACTACCGCGAGAAAAGAAGAAATAAACTAGATTTCCATCGGCAAACCGTGTGCAACTGAATTATACACTTTTTCTATTTTTTTGCGTATGGTTTTCAGAAGTATCATTAATTGAATAATAACTTCAGATAACATTTAATTAATTACTCATTTAAAAACCGCAGCGACGTGGCTGTACATTCAGTTTAATGAGAAACAATATAATAGCTCTCACTGGACAACGATTATCAAACGACGCTAACCTGAGGAATTGCTCGAAAGATCAACAAGACCTAAAATTAAATATAAATTAACATTCCAAATTAAATATGTCCAACACCTACAGAACAATATTTAAGTAATTTGTGGGAGTAAAATCAGATTTCACTCCCCTCAGAGTGAAAGATTTCAGCAACCGAGACGACCAAAGAAACAATTTGCATTCAACGGTGGCTATAACAACTCTAAAGAGAAATATAAAGATTAAAACAAAAATTAAAAATAGGATAAAAGAAAATTAACTCAAGTGGCCATGGTCCCCTGTTTCATTCTCATTATTGATGAGTATTCACAAAGTTTTAAACAATTTAAACATTTAAAAAAAGTATAAGAAGAAGAATATCAGGAATAGCTCACACAGGAATAACACACCACAACTCAGTTCATGCGTTTCTTAGCGTGGCGAGACCCGGGCCATCTGACCACACAAATTTCGCTACGCAGTTTCGCCATCTAGCCAAGAGGTATCGAGATTACTCTAAGAAGAGACCGCTTTGACACTGCTACTGATTGTCTACTGTTGGCAACGTAACAGTAGGTTATGCCTATATGATCAATTCGTAAAAGCGTTCGTTTGCAGATGGCTCGCTTGCAAAATGCTTCGACAGAACTTCCTGTAAAGTCAACAACCAACATGACTGTCATTTGATTCCCTACCTGTCAAATTGGTCCCTTCTTACAAAACTTTGTCTCTGTCAATCGGGCACCGAAATACGCAATTTCAATTTGGTTCAGAGGCTTCATTAGCCTTGATGATCTTTTACATGCAGTAATCTACTACATGGGACAGCCGGCTTTATTCCTTCTCCGAAGGCCTGCGTAAGGTATTTTCCACTGCTTCCATCGGATTTGAACCTGCAAACTTTGATACAACAGGCGTATACGCAAACCGTTACACCACCGAAGCCACAAGCTCAATGACCCACAGGACTCTGACCTCCGCCAAGAAAGTTTTAAACAAAACAAAAACATAAAAATTAAACAGCAGCAATGGTACACGGCCCCATCCTCCATCCAAAAGTTTGCCGTCTAACTGCATGGGCGGCGAAAGTTGGAGTCGTGTCGCTCGGCGGGCTGGCGGGAAAGGAAGCGCAGCGGGAGGCAAGATGCGACAGCGCGGGCGGAGGGCGGGGCCGGCGGGCGGGGCGGGGCGCGGGAGGAGCCGGGGAGAGGCGGGAGAGGCTGTGCGCGAGGTAGAGCGAGGCGGGGCTAGGCCGAACTAGAAGGACAGGCGGGGCGGGCGGGGCGGGCCGTGGCGGATGTGGCGTGGTGAGGCAGGGGCCAGGCTCTGGTGCAAAGCGCCCCCGGAGGCCTACTTTTTGCGCGGCCGGGTTGGGGAGGGCGGGGCCGTATGGAAATGCGGGCTAATAACAACGGGCGGCCGCCGCCGCGGGAGGCCGGGGAGAGAGAGACTAAACGAAGAGGCGGCGGCGGCGGCGCGTAAAACAGGAAGCGCACTTCGCGCCCCTGCGGCCGCCACACAGGTAATTGGGGAGGCACTCGCCGACTTCGCCTCGCCACTTCCCTGCTCCCCTGCTCGTTCTTCTCAACAAAACAAATTCATATTCATTCATCAGCGAATTAATTAACGTCTCAATCAATGAACGAGTGAATGGTTAAAGGATTGAATGGAAACTGAAAAGAAAAAGGAATGAAGATAATGGGATGAATCAGTCAATGATTGACTGGCAGTCTGACCGAATGAATGAATGAAAGAATGAGTGGAACTTGGGAACAACCGAATGGAAGACGAAAAGTAATTAAGCTATTCTGCATATGGAACACGGCGAAATATACGAAAGAATGTACTTAAATATATCGATTTTCAAATATATTAATTACAAGACGATGACACGAATCAGTGAGTCCACTTCGTCATAGGAATTACAACAGTAGGAATTGATGCGATTCGTAAAAATAAGGTTTGAAAACAAAGCATTATGCATCAAATAAGTAACTAAAGGGTTGTTTTTTTCGACTCTTAAGATCAGCTTTATCAAACTTGTGGAATACAATATTCAGATATAGCACAAACACGCTGTTCTGACGATTTTCAAATTGCAAATCAATTAAACGCTAAAAGCGATGTGTCATAACCACAATTATGAATTTCCGAAATATTAATAAAAAGAACATATATGAGAACTGATTGTTCTGAAAACTGTAATTTGTGAACTCGAATTCTGTGCAAAATAACGTTTTGTTTTGTTTAGTATTTTTCCATCTCTAGCACAACACAACAAAAACAAGCTATTCATTGTGAGACACAATGAAAATGTGAAAGTTTGAAACACGTCAACTAATGTATTGAAACATCTTTATGAATATTGTATTTCAAAAACAACAGTTTCATGACTCTGCAGACGGCACTTCAATTGAACGGTAAAGAGCATCCTACCAACAACTCACGACGTTTTCAAGCCGCTAAGCTTCCCTGCTCAAACTCTTCGCGCAAAGAACAGCACTCGCGCGCGCGACTAACAGCAGCCCCCAATTTGCTAAAAACCATGGCCCGCCCTGGCAGGCGCAGCCCGGTGCTGAAAAGCCTACGCCGAGAGCGGTCGACCTGCAACGCGGCCGCCCACAATAGCGATGGGCGGGCGAACACAGAGCCGTTATCGATGCCAGGCCGAACAAAACGACGCGCCACGGCGCACGCCAGCCAGCAGACGACACAATCAACACGGCCCAAAAACCGGCTCGGGTCGCCGGGGTGATGGGTCGGGGCGGAGTTACAAGGGCGCCAACGGCCGATGACCGCGGTGAAAGATAGACCGGAGCGGTGGACGAGGCTACAAGAACCACAAGTGGCGGCAACGCCCCCGCTGCGGCCACGGCCCCCTTGAGGTCCTTTGGCCATTCATCCTCTGGGGAGCGCGGCAAGAAGCAGCTCGCTGTTGCGGAACGGGCCATGCATTTTTGTTTCGCCCCCGCGGCGCCGTTTGCCCATCAGTCACATTACCAGCACGGAGGAGCACTCTGTGCAAAGGGCAGTGGGGGCACGGGATATCACGAACTCGTCAGCGCAACTGGACAAAACTAGCACTACGCTCCGTTTGGCTTTATCAATGGTGCTGTCGAAACCTGAACGATCGCCAACGAGAACGTAATTTAATCTATTGTTGCTGTGAACAGAGCAAAAGTAAGAAACTGCCATTTCTCTTTGCGACACAGAATTATCAAACGTTTTTGTGCGTATCTTCTACAAGCAGTGCAGCTTAATACATACATTCAGAGAGAATTCTGATACAAGAAAACTGGCGAACGTCCCCCATAAAAGTACCTTTGGAGATAATCACAGAGAGAGCTCTGCATGCAGATGAACAAGCGATCAAATGCAACCTACCTACGTTGCAAAAAGGCGCCGACAACGTGGGGAAGCGTCATTGATACTCGATGTACTTATTCCATGTACCTTGGCTCACAAGCTATGGATATAAGCCGAGGCTGTCCCTTTTAGAGTTCCTGTCCCGTATTTTTTGACTGGAAAACGGGGCGCCAAAATATCCCGTTTTTGTGACAATGACTAATCGGCATAAAGTGCCGTCAGCAATTTAAAAAAAAATCTGATTCAGATGTTCGTTGCAATAAATGATCATCTTCCTTAGTATGAGCTATGAGGGCCGATTCGATACATTACAATATAACGTCGGTTTTTGTTATGCGCATGTGTCGACTTTTTGTCAAGAGAAAGTCACTATATCCCTTTTTTAGATTTTTATTTATTTAAACCTGGCCACCTTACAGCGAGCGATATTTTTGGAAATTGGCAAATTCTTTTTGATACTTGCATTTTTTTTAAAGCCTTCCGTCTTCCCCTCTATATTTGCAAAATGATTGTTTTCTTATCCATTTCCCTCATTTTCTTCAGCGCGCAACGTCGTGTCCCTCTGTTCGTATTCACTTCCTCAGCACGCCGCGAATCGTTGGATGAGCAGACGCCGCCGCGCCGCCCGGCAGTACGATTATCACCACTGCACCTGCGTCACCTCTTGAGACAGCGGGCAACACGCGGCCACTGCAGCGCTGCTTCTTTCCTTGGAGACTCTTTAGTACACGTAGCAAGAAAAGAGTCGGGCTGGGTCCAGGAAGAGTTAGGATGTTAGCTTTTCTTAATGAAACTTTCTTTACAAACCTTAGAGGATGTTTATTCCTCTCTAGAATTGTTTAGTTGCACATTCACAATAGTCTGTAGGTGTGTGGGTCTAAATAATAAATGCATAGTTCCAATTCTACTAGAAAATTAAGGACTTTTGTTCTAGCTGCAAAGTTGTTCGGTTCCAATAGGGAGCCGTTTTTATTGTGAATGAAAATGTTCAATGTCGATATAGAAAAGGGTGGAATGTGGAATAAAAACCTTCGTCAGGAAAAAAATTACGCCAGTCTCATAATTTACTACCACTAGGGCCCGATGCTAATGGCTTTCAAGATACTGAAAATAAGTATGCATTTGTAACCTAAAAGTTGTGAGAATAGAATATAAAATTACTAACCAATTTTTTCAACGTAATTCTAATGTATTATTGATCAAATAAACATTACAAAATAATATTTTTGTTACAACAGTTGTTAGGAATTAGTGACGTTAGTAGAAACAGTTTCACAATAGACATTTTATATTCATGTATGTTCAATAAATATATTATTTCCTACGCAAATAATGAAACATTTTGCTAGGATCTTATTTACCACAAAAAAATGAAAGTTGTACGCTCGTTTGATAACAACGTTGAAAATCGCAGATAGTTAAAATTTTTGGATAAGTTCACCTTTGGTAATATTTGATTTGACTTCACTAAATTATTTTTTATAAAATTAAAACAAACGTAATTTAGAAAATCAAATAGTTTGCGGCACCGGCGCAAGTAGTATAACAGGTGATAAAGAGGCGCTTTAACATTAATCATTAAGAAGCATTTTTATACACCTTCTGAATATAATAAAAACAAATCTTACGCGACATCTCTTACTAACATTCTTGCCGCATATTGCCGTTTTGAGATTTACACCATATATCATGGGAAGGGCGAAATTTTTATTGTCAAAACGAGCTTTTTGAAACGGGGTATCACTTAATCCGCGAAGTAAAAAACAGAAGATAACGAGGTACTTTAGAAACATATTACATGGAATAATTAGGGTATTTTTCTTAATAAACGTTTGTTTAGAAAGCTTAGAAAATGTGTATTATAATTTTGTTAAATGATTGTTTTCATAAGGTCTCGCAGAACAGTACAATTAATTCACCGTTAATTATACAAAAAATGCACCAAAGTCAACTGGATAAGTGGAAAGACAATTTTTTGCTGATAAAATGATTTTCAATGCTAAACGACAGATTCCTGCATTATATACACAACAGATCTTTGTATCAAGCAAATTACTGAAAATTCAGGTTTAAGTGTAGTATTTAACTGTATCTTTGATAGTATTTCTACCTGCTCTAACTGTTTTACCTTTAAAAAGCATAAATAACCTTGTGAATGCAATAAAACATAACACTAGGTGAGGCTCCTACTCTCGTTCTCGCTTTGCGACCGAGTCACAATGTGAAGCGAAAGGCGGCACGTTCATCGTAGAAACGTCCGACATGGATGGGGCCATCGAGGAATGACGCGTGCGAGTTAGAACCGCTCCGCGCGAATGAAAATCTACGTAAGGCCACCGCGCGGAGGAATCAGTCAGGGCACACTTCACCCACACGCCGACACGTCACCTAAAGGCTTTAGATGTCAATGAACAGATCGGCAGAAAACATCGATTTTCCCAATCCATTTCCATTTTAAGTATTGTACATCAATGAGTTATATTTTGTTGTTTGGTCACATATAAATAAAAAGGTTAAAATAATCTTTATCGAATGCAAAGAAGGAATATTTATCTCTGCTCATGAAACATATTAGATATTTTGTTAAAATTATAATAAAGTGAGACATCCTCGACAAACATGCAAAAGTAACCATTTAAAAACCTATCCAACCGGGCATCGACAACAGTGGCTGTTGGTTTGAAGAAATTCACAAAAAATAGTTTCTTGAAATTTTATATTAGAACTTAAGAAAAAAAAAACATCGATAATTCTGGAAAAATATATCGACGTGAAGAAAATATCGATGTTAATATATCGACGTTTCCGAAACATGGATGGTTTTGCCATCCGCATACGCTTCAACTCGAGAGTTCCGCGTCGGTGGCGAGCCCCTGGCTAATCTAATCTAGGGCGGATGTGGGCGCAACGGCCGGGTAGGCCGATTACCGGCCGTTCAGTAGATACTCCAGCGTAGGAACGTTCGATTCCTGTGAAAGAATCGATTCTGAAATCGATTCCAGAATTTAAAGGTTTAGGAAGTCGAATCTAGAATCGATTCCCCAAGGAATCGAATCAAATGAGAACACTGTTCAACAAAGGTAGCGGTACTGGAATAAAGTAATTAATATTTAATAAAACACAACCAGGTGCTACTTAAATAAATTTTATTAGCAATAATTAACTACGTGGCGAAAAATATTGATGAAATAATATCATTGAAATAAATAAATAAATAGAATGTTTCAATGAAACAATATATTAATAGAAATGAAAAACATGAACAACAGTATGAACTAATCAAAGAAATTGTAACGGATTCAAAGAAACACAACTACACACAACGCGAGACAGAATTTTTTTTTTAAATTGAGATGGTAAAAATGTAATTTGAACCAAGAGGTTTGATTTGAACACTGTGTAAGATATAACCGTGGTTGAAACCCAGCGGAAGGTGGGGGCAGCATATGGACTTCCATAAATATTAAAGTAATAACTACATAAATAATAAAGGCAAAAGACAAAAAACCACGCAACTGTCAAATTATATTTTTTGCGCATGATTTTAATGTTAAATGTTACTAAACCAACTTTCAAATATTGATGTTTCGTTGTCAATGTCGCATCATTACTTCTTAGTCGCTCCGAGGCGACCCACGGACGCGATTTGCCGTTGCGATCGCGTGCACTGCAGATACGTTGAACGGGTGCGCGTTCGATTAAAGAACCGGCAACTGAAGCTGCGAACGAGTGGACAGCGAGGCGTTACGGTCTAGAATCGACGGGGGCCGATTTTCGGCTTCGGCGGAATAATCGAAAGAGATGATCACCCCGCCTATTTAGGATTTCTGGTCAGGTCAGCAGCTATCAGAGGGAGTTTTTGTTTTCTTGGGACGAATGTGGGAGCAATACCTCAAACTGGCCAAATTTACAATAACAGACAAGAGAAAGGCGTAGATGATAAATTTGCTAGGCCGTTAATACAGCAATTTCATTTGACTGCATGAGGTTGCTTTTCCAAAGAGAATTTCTAAGAAAATACGAGATGTGTGGCTCTAAACTTTGCTTTCCCTAGTTCCCTGCATCAGGTCGTGGGCCAAATCGGAAGTTGTAACAAAGGAATTTCGGGTTATTTTTATCGCGGTCACACTTCCGGCACGGCGCTGCGAGCAGGTCCATGGCATATGAGGAGTTGCGGGGCGGTGAGGTCGGTGTGCGCTGC
>BOPP01000007.1:20306599-20344038 GCA_017312745.1 Gryllus bimaculatus | reverse complement strand
GAGGGGCGTGGCGCAGCGAAAGAGGGCGAGCCGGAGACCGCCGCCCTCGAGTGCGCTTGCGTGCCAGTGCGCGCGCTCTGCCGTGCCAGCCCTTCGAGTGCGCAGCGCGCGCCCTTTGGGCTTCGGCGCCCGCTCGCCGCCCTCCCGCGTGTCAAAGAGAGGGAAAACGCGGCGCGCGACGTGATGTATGACGCTAATGCGTCGCCTGCCGAGACGTGTTTTTGACGAGGCGAATTCCTCAGTGGATTCCGCCCTCTGGAGTGGAAATCAACAGGCAATTATTAACATATTTGGCATTCCCAGATTTTTTTTTTCAATGAAGTTTCTAGTGAACAAACTAATTTTGGCTTTTTTCCATGCTCATGTGCTTTTAAATCAACTATATTTTTTTTCTCCTATCTGTCAATATTTTACATGACGTACTTGATCGAAAAAGAGGGGGAAGGATTCAAAATGTAAAAACATCGACCACAAAACACAGATGGTAAGAAACAGCGGTTGTCATGTATCAGTGTTTGAAACATCGATGATGGCAAAACATGTTACAAATCGGGGGATAAGTACAACGGAGCTCTAAAATACTTATTTTCACGCCAGTACTATACCAGGTTAAATTACGAATAAAGGCAGTATGGAACGTTGTTAGCAAAATTCTAAAGCAAACAATAACTCATCCTAGAGATATAAAATAGTATTTGCATCGCAAAAATGAGCTGCAGGTTTTAGCTCCTACCGTTTATTGAAGAACTGACCCGCTACCACAAGGTCTGATATGAGATCACACAAGATGATATCGATTCTGTAATTCGCTAAAATAAACGAAAAGAAATGACCTCCGTGTTTCAATAGCAACGTTCGGGTTCAACGGCAGTATACACAATGCAGCTGTGATATATGAGTGAGCATGGTATTCGAAATAGCCCATTCTGTGGAAACAAATACATCGCTCATTACGTATGCACATTTTCGTGGCTCTCAATACGCCGTGTGGTTTATTCTCTAATCCACCTAAATTGTATTTGGGTTTCGTCATTTACTAGTTTGCTTTGTACATTAATTTCTGAAACATGGTTGTGTCAGTGTTTGTAGATAATATAAAATGTACTGAAAGATTACGACCTGAAGCAAAGTGGAACATTCGAAAGGAATTAGGACCATTCACAGCATCAATTCTTACTATAGAAAATACTTTGTGTCCGCATCATCATCAATGGAATGTTCTATTATTGACCAGCACTCAACCCTGTTTGATAAATGTGTAAAATCAATACAATCAGTTGAAATACAAGATAGAAAGTTAAAACTGACAGACCTAACCTTTCGGCTGCAATTTCGTGGTTTCCTCAGGTTTCCAAACAGTGCCCCACAATATAAGGAACACTCCTGACGGGAGCATATCTCATGAAACACTACAATAATACCCACATCTCTCTATATAGCCGACTTCAGAACTTTTTAGGCGTTAATATGAGACCAGGGATTATTAAGGATCATTATTATTGTGTCGTTCCGTTTCAACGTCCTCATAAGCTTCACCTTTCGCTGTAGGACGCTGACAACAAGTCGGTGAGAATAGGGCAAAAAAGTGGAAGGAATGATCGTGCGCGATTCGTGGCCCGTTTGCTAGTGTACTGCACCCGCATTCGCCTGGTGTTGATTGGAGAAAGCACGGAAACCTACCGATCAGAGGAGCCGGACGCTAGAATTCTCCTCCAGGCAGCGGCTGAACTAGACCTATCACAGTGACATCAAATGACGCTGTGAACCACTAAGCCGGTTTTCTCCTCCCCGGAGGCTGTGCCGTCGCGTGCGGTTCGCCCTCCACAGCCCCAAGTGGACGCGCTTCGTGTTGTGGAATCCATCCGACCTGCTTGGAGCTGCAGCACCGCCCGCCCCTCACATTTCCTGGCCCTCTGCGTGGGCGGGCGCGGGCGGCAGTCAGGGCCCCCGCGGGGACACGCCGCGCGGCATCGGTGGCAGCTCCGCCTGCAACGTCCCACGCGCGTCCAAACCACACACCCCCGCCCCCGCCCCGCCCCTCGTGTCACCGCACCGATGGCTTCACAACCAAACTGCATCTACACTAATGCTCACTGTTCTCAAATTGAAATTGGCTAATCTGTACCAACACAGCAAAACTTGCTCTATTCGTGTTTTATTTAGTAGCTTATAGTTTTTTATTACAATATGAATCCCATACATGAAAAAATAATCTTATACATCATGGTTTACATAGAATTGATATTTGCCCCTCTTTCGCAAGGATTGGGTATGAAGCCCAGGCAACGCCGGGTATTTTGCTAGTGTTAAAATAAAGGAGACTTTTTTCCTAACTTCATCTGAAAAATCGTCTGTGGATAACAGTTTTCTTGTTTCCATTTTTATTGTAAATCACGGGGTACTCAATACGTCGAAATTGGAAGAAACAAACTGAAATACTGAAGTGGAAAACGAGAGCAATGTCGAAGCGAAATAAAGGAAATTGTAGAACATTAAGCCCGAAAGCATATAGTTTCGCTCCACTTCTAAAACTTATATTCCGCTTTCCAGATTCTGATTCAGCTTTCTGTACCTAATATTTTCCCGCCTAATAATTTCAATGAAACAATTAACAACAATAGTTTCCACTTCATTGTAATTTTTCCCCTCTCTCGCCATGATTACTTTCCTTTTCTGCTTCTCCCACACACACGTATACACACTCCCACTCACTTCCACGTAAACATGCAGGTGCAAGCACAGGCAATGCTCGAGCACCTCGCAGATAATGCTCGTACAATTCAGTGAGTAAAACAAAGACACTGCTTCAGGACATCGCGAATCAATGCGAGATAAAAACAATATAATTTTAAGATATACTCAAATACAATTCGGAAGATCTGTGAAATGTTTAACAATTTCAATTGCTTTATTAATACTGTTAAGAACAGGAAAAGCTGAACTGAGCTTCTAAAATAGTTTTAGAAAATTTTAATTTTACCGTTTTAGCTCTCCATGCGTATTTTATGTTTGTTTGTTTTTTTCATTTTTCTTCAATATTTCCTTTTTTACCTTGGCAGTGGATCTTTATCAAGCTACTGGCTAAGTTACCATTGTCGCTGTCTGCACGGTTTTTGATAAAGAAGCCGTAGGGTTCCACACACCCAGAATGTAGTGATGACTTCTTGACAGGAGATTATATTGCTGAGTTGAATGAAGTCACTGCCTGGAGATTTTTAGCGGCAGCTGCTTTGATCGGTAGTTTTTTGATTCTTCTCTGATCAAAACGAGGTGAATGCCGAAGCAATATCCCGAGAAACAGGCCTTCTTAATCCTTCCTTCTTCTCTTAAGGCGGCTCCACACATTCGGCACTCGCCGAGCAGCGAGCTACTGCTCGCCCAATCCCGATCAGCTGATGTGTTCGGCGAATGTTCGCTCCCTTTGACGTGCCCTTAAGACCGACACGCAGTGGGAGGGCGAATACCGAATGTTCGGCGCTGGGCAAATGGCAAGCAACCCGTCCACACTACTCGGGAATCGGCGAGGGATTGCTCGGGATTCGCCTAATCCCTCATGTGTGGATCCGCCTTTATACGCAGACTTAAAAGCACTACTCTACCCCATACGTCAGGAGACCGGTCGGGGGCGTAGAGCCAGACCCAGTGTGTCCCCAGGCCCTCCCGGTGCGAGGCCCGGTCTGCCGTGTTCGCTCTGGTCCTGATTGTAGCGCGCGTGTTGCAGGAGGCGGGAAGCGCTCGAGGCCCCCCGTCGCGCCGTCAGCTGAAGCAGCAGCAGCAGCAGCAGCCCGGGCGCCAGCAGCAGCGGCAGCACTCGCCCACAGGAGGAGGAGGAGGAGCAGGCGGCAGCGGCCGGGGCGCCGCCCGCGCCTCCGCCCGCTGCGCCCGCTGTCCATGCATATCCCACGCAAAACCCGCCCCTAGGCGCCCGCCACCGCCCGCGCTCGCGGTCAGTACGCCCCCCCCTCCTACTCCACATGTCAATACGGAGAGCATTTGAACGAAAGAATTTTTGCTTTTAAGAATATGCATTTCTGATCTAAAAATTTGTAAATTTTGTAATTTTTCAAGTTAGTGAAGTACATTGTGTGTCTTGTTGCATTTATTTTGCCTGGTTTAAAAAATATAATATCACGCAATATCTAGCATTCGAACATATATTGTTCCATCTATAGAAAACAAAATCAAACGACTGTGACAAGCTCTTTCTAATCCATGAACGCTCAATAATAAGTAAATAATATGTAAAGATAAAAAGGTTTTGAAATTTAGTCTCCATTTTAACGAACTGCCAAATATTCACTAACATTAATCAACATAGCAGCTAATTCAAAACAACTGTCAAGAAATTACACTTAGCTATGCTTTGAAACAAAGAAAAATATGCAATAGCATTAAAAAATCCGCTCACTGCATATCAAACCAATGTTGATTAATAAGAGCACGGTAGTTAGCGAGATAATAAAAACTGTAAACGTCTAAAAGCATTTAAATAAAAATGTAACACAAAACAAAATTTGATGACTTTCATCTTCTAGTCGTAAGCATGTAAGCAGTGCAGAAGTCTGGCCGGAGGTCGTATTGTAATTTCAGGGCGAATACGTTCGCCCCCGCCGCTAGCTCCTCCGCTTTGCTCGCCGCGCCCTTAGGCGACGGGCGGTCACGCACACTCGCACGCAGGGGTGCCACAAGGGCGCATACTGAGCGAATAC
Organism: Gryllus bimaculatus; assembly: GCA_017312745.1. NCBI lineage: Eukaryota > Metazoa > Arthropoda > Insecta > Orthoptera > Gryllidae > Gryllus > Gryllus bimaculatus. Next base: position 20,339,329 of record BOPP01000007.1, on the reverse strand, counting down.
TCTCAATACACTCACGCATTGACGTTCCTTGGCCTCAGCCACACACACACACATAGACAAAATCTAACGGACCGACGGATGGGCAGGCGGACTGACCAACGCACAGATGGACGGATGGAAGGACAGACGGACGGACGGACGAACGGACGGATGTATGGATGCACAGACGGGCGAACTAATGGACGGTTAGACCGTCGCGTCGAAAACAAAACTATGGGCTTCACAAAGTACACCTCCAATTAAAAGATCGGTTTTAAATTCACATTGCTGCGAGTTCCACTAAATAGATCGGAGAATATCCATTTTGAAAAAAGTCCTATGAGAGGATCGGGCGAGTAATGGACAATCAGTCGTCTTCCAATAAAACACTTTCTTTAAGTAGAAACCTGTACGTGTATTGCCATCAAAAAGTCGACAACCCATTTTTTGCTGCATTGTAATTCATTCCCTTTACTAGGTACACGACGATATAAAACGTTATGAACGATTTTTAAATGCTGAGAATGCGGAGTCAAGAACCGCGCCCCAGCGTTACGAACCCAACAGGCACTTCTCTCAAAAACGGCTCCACTCTTGGAGAAGCCCACAGCTGTTTGCTGGAGTGGCGCACCAGGGAGCGAATTGGGGAGGGACCATCCCCTCCCAGCGACTTTGATGACCCCGCTGGAGAAATATTAATTTGTCTTTGCCAGAGGTACAATTCATCCGTATTAGGCGCCTTATTTACGATTTCCACACACTGAAGTGGTCAAATCAAAGAATCCAAATGTCAGAAAAAGACCAAGAAAACATTCGCGAGAAAATGTTTAGGACTCGTTCAGGCGGTGTTGCGTAAGCCAAGATTGTTCTGCCCACGCTGCGCCGCTCCAACCGGAGCTTCGAGGGTGCAGCTGACGCGTGGGGGTGGGGGGACGAGAAGCGATCCGAGGTTCGGAAAGGCCGCGCCAGAGCTCGCGGCGAGCGGCCCTCGATTTCATCCTTCCCGCTTCCGGCGCCCGACGCGCGCAGTGGGCGACGCCTTCGCAGTGGGCTGATTCGCGGCGCGTCAACTGCCGAGCTCACTAGCCCTGGGAGTGTAGTGCGTAGATTGATATTTCGGCGAGTTGGCGTTTTGCATCGGAGTGGAGAAGGAAGAGCTGAGCATTTTCTTCTATTTATATCCTCCTCGGTTTGCAGAATAAAATGTTTTCCACAAATCACAATATCATTCACAGCTTCTTATATTTAACACGATAATGGAAAGATTAATAACTGATAGAAACATACATTCTAGAATTGACACAGCTAGTCTTCTACACTAATTTTCTTACAGATCACATTTTTTAAACATATGTTTCTATATGACATCAAAGACCCAGAATTATTCACTATTTAATTACTTATTACACGTATCCTTCTTATGAAACCCTCTATAGATGAAAACTAAAATTTTAGGGTCACTCTTCGCTCGAATTTATTAACAGCGACCATTTAATACGATTAATTTTATGACAATTTCAAAGGCTATTTTAACACGATAAAATCCACAATTACGAGTCATTTATTCACATCACGGATTTTAAACCGTCGAATAATCAGCAATACGCACGGAAAAGCACACACGTGAAAGCCCAACTTTCAAAATCGCGGCCCACTGTGGCATCAGCCGCAACGAAAACAAACTGCGAGTTTTCGCTCGGGCCCCTCCCACTTAATTACGTTATTGGCAGAGGCGAATATTTATATTGCACGAACTTTTTCGCTCTCCAAGTCAAACAGCTAGTGGTGATTACTTTTTTTCCACGCCGTCGCCGTCCGTCGGCGCAGGCGGGAGGTGAGAGGTGAGAGGTGCGGAGGTAACAGACGGCGAGAGGCGTCAGCCGAGAGGGCGGGTCCAGCGGAAAGAGGGGAGGGGGAGAGCAGCTCTTCACTCTAAAAAAATCAGAAAATAAACAACGGTTCAATCATGCTTCCTAAATACTCAGCAGATTGAAAACTCAACGAAAGAACGCACTTCTTAGAAGTAAATAGGTTATTTCGAAAATGCCACATTTTTCACCTTTACGAAAATGAAAATCAATACCAAATATGGCTACAGCTTTCATGAATGGTAAAACACCACATATCCGCTTCGTTACTTGAAACTAAGCACGTGTGATTGTTTGTTTCCTGCCACTGCCTGGAGAAGTGGCGTTTGCCCACAACATACGATTCAAGGAGATTGGACTTTTTTGATATAACCAACTCAATTTTAGACGATTCAAAAGAAAACAGATTTCAAAACAGAAACAATACAATGGGAGTAAGACATATTTCGTTCTTTCGTACATGTTAAAGCGAGATTTACACCGAACTTTATGCAAAAAAAGTTGCCAACATTCTTTAAAAAAGTTATGAACATGAAATAAATAATATTCGTTGAGAAAGAATACTTTTTTCTTTATTTTGAAAAAGGTTAATCCATTATAATCCTATATATATAGTTAGTTAGTTAATAAGCACTAAAAATGGGATAAAGCTTTTCTTATAAATGAGAGAAAAACTTATTCCAATCTTGATACATAGTATATGGGAACGCCTTGGCAATTATCTGAATTGAACAATACAATTTAATAACTGGGCTTTTTTTAATTAAACGGACTTCAGGCCCCTTTAGTGAGTAAAATGAGTTTATTACTCCGGATTCAGTCATATAAGAGTATATGCTCTCTGAAAGAGTCGTGGATCTACACCGCTGCGCAGCTCAATTCGAAAGTACTACACGGGCACTCGCCTTCACCCAATCATTCATTCAAATTTTCATTCATTCACAGTTCAATCGAACTATTAATTAATTTGGGAACTCGATTTCATTCACTCCTTCAATTACCAATTCAGATAAGAGTGATTTAATTTATTCAGATATTTGGCGTTCAGTATTGACGTACCGCTATGGTATCAGACTTCTCTTATCAAGGGGCGGGCAGAACAACACCACGCAGGGACTAAACAAATGCGCTAGAAAGCCCCACGAAGGCACCTACCCCACAATTGCTTTCATTCATTCAAGAGTTCATTCCGAAAGTGACGTATCTGCTTCTCCGCGAATTTGGGAATTTTATGCATCAATGCATTCATAAGACGCTGCTAATTATTGTGTCCAAAAATGGTGTTTCTCTTACGTTAAATGATATCCAAAACAGTCGTATCCTATTTTCAACCATAAGGCTGAAAAGAAATTCTTTCCGCTCCCGAATTTTCTTTTTTCCAAGGAGATAAGACTTCGAAATGACCACTCTGTAAATCATTTCTATTATATACTATTTAATCTCGACTGCCCCGTGGCTTTGCCGCCCCCGAGGGGGGAGCGCCGCCGGGCGAAGTTGAGGCGAGGTCCCCCCCCAATTAAGCTCGCCGCCGCTATACCTCCATTATGCACGGAGGGCAGGCAGCCGGACGCGTATTTGGACGGGGTTAATACGTGTCCGCGCGCGCACACGCGCGTGTGTGTGGGTATGGGCGTGCGAGGGACACACGGGGTGGGGTGGGGTGGGGGAGCGTGTGGCGATGTGTTTAGGGCAACGAAGCGCGAGTAATCGCGAGTGTTTCCGAGAGGCTGTTTGATCTGCGGTGAGGGGCAGATTCGAGGGACGTCAGTGTCAAGGCGCCTTGCTGGACACCCGTAGGCGGAGACGAATCTTGTGATGTGTAAGCGACGAGGCTGTTGAGGGTAAATGAACGCATTCCAGAGGAACACACAATACGATCCAAGTTGTTATTCACAATACTTTTAATACTCTTCCGATCAATGCCTCTACGAAGAATAGTTAGCAAGAATAGTTAGTAATTTGAATGTTTGAAACGTCGATACCGAAATAATCGAGTTTTGAAAATTTAAACTTAATACTGCTTTAATACTCCTAATCCGAACGAAGCCTCCCAGAGCACTGATTACTGTTCTTTTGAAGTAATATCCATTTCCTCTCACTCATTTACTAATAACTTATATTTCTATAACTCTTAGCTGTGGACCGTAGTGTCAAGTACCATATCTATTTATTTTTCGATTTTAAATTATAAATAATAGATTTAAATGCAGTGATACCTATAAGGCAAATGGATAGTAATATTTCTCAATTTTAGCGCATTTTACACTTTGTCAGCAATGTTATTTAATATATGTATTCGAAATTAAAAATTCGAGAGCAGAGGATTTCAAAACTAGTTTTGGTAAAATTTACAATACGCACCATCTACAATACTATTAATCTCTAACTAAAATTTCTTAGGTGGTTTTTAGAGTTAACCTTGCAACTCATGCCAGCAAACACGAAAACGAACTTCATCCTAAAAAGCCAGCCTGGCTTCCATACCACAATATTACGCAATTCCTCGTCTCAGCCAAGAGATAAGCATCAACAAATTTCCTCTCGTAATCGCGAATTAACCCGCTCAAAATATGTCACGTGTGCACCAGCAAGTCCCGCCACGACCCCCGACTATGCTCAGGGCAAGACGCGCGCGAATCTCATTCGAAAAGTTAATTCGGAAGGGTGAAATCGGCTTTTCTGCTTGATTTCTCTTGCGTAAATTAGTTTCTTAAACAAGATTACATAAAAGGGAGGAGAGAGGTCGCTCTTTAATCGAGGCGAGGACGTCTGCAGTTTAATGTGGTAGAAAGTAGGGAGATGGGCCCGAGCCGTGGCATGTGCTTCGAATTCCTGAAATATGACTCGGCGAATGTACGAGAGCGGGAAGTTAAACGCATTCCGAGCAGCCGCTTAATTAGAATTCGTTCGGGGATCGCGCCGAGGACACATTCGCTCCATCACGTTTCATCTGATCTGCAGAACTCGTTTTCACCGGCACGCATCTCCATTAAATAAGCTCGTTCCAAGCAAACCATCTAGGGATCGACAGGCAATGTGTTTCGGGATGTTTCACGAAAAAAGAACACAAATAACATATTTTAAACGAATACTTTAATACACGCTATACTGGCATTCGTTTATGAAAACCAGGGGGAAAAAACTAACTGCGAGAAGATATTTGACATCCGCTCGTCACAAAAACATTTGACTGATTTTTTTTCAGAATGTGTGTATGAACTGAGTATACAGAACAGTACTCACATTGCTAGGACTTTGCGATGAAGTTGCGATACATTTTAAGCTCGTAATTTTATCTCTCTTTACTCAAAACTTTTTCTAATCTACCCAAACATTTTCAAAATGGTTTCTTGAAAAGTTTTTTATTATTATAATTATTATTATCATTATCATTATTATTATTATTGTTGTTGTTTTATTGTTATTATTTGTCTTATTCGAAAACGAAGATTGAAATAAAGCAAAGACAAATGGTCACATTGACAAAAAGATGTTAAACGAAAATCAAGATCACTCTATAGGACGAACATAAAAGAAGGAAAGACAAAAACATGATTCAAAAACAAGTCAAAATACATAGAAAGATAGGCGGACAAACGAGCGGAAAAATTGACATACAGATGGGATGGCATGCAAACACATGGCCGAACACATAACGGAACATTGTCAGAAAAGTCAAACATATGGACGCCGGAGTGACAGATCGACGCACAGACCGACGCACATGCCGCCTGGCGTACAGGTAAAAATTCGCGGACGCGTACAGGAGTTGCCTGCAACGTCCGTTCGCACTCGAGCCCGTTCGCACTCGAGCCCGTTTGCACTCGAGCCCGTTTGCACTCGAGCCCGTTTGCACTCGAGCCCGTTTGCAGCTCGGACCCCGTTGCACTCGAGCCCGTTTGCACTCGAGCCCGTTTGCACTGAGCCGACTCGAGCCCGTTCGCACTCGAGCCGTTCGCACTCGAGCCCGTTCGCACTCGAGTCCGTTCGCTGTTCTGTCCGTCGCCCTCGAGTCCGTTCGCCTCGAGTCCGTTCGCCCTCGAGTCCGTTCGCCCTCGAGCCGTTGCACTCGAGCCGTTCGCACTCGAGCCGTCGCACTCGAGCCCGTTCGCACTCGAGTCCGTTCGCACTCGAGTCCGTTCGCACACATCAGTCCGTTCGCCCTCGAGTCCCGTCGCCCTCGAGTCCGTTCGCCCTCGAGTCGTTCGCCCTCGAGTCCGTTCGCCCTCGAGCCCCGTTCGCCCTCGAGTCCGTTCGCAGTCTGTTCACACACATATAGACTCACGTGGGCGTTCTTCAAACCGATTTCCTTAATTCCTGTTAGCTGTAAGGCGCGTGAGGAGAGCAAGAGGTGAGGCGGTGGTGGGTGCGTCCGCAGGTCGCGCGGCGCAGCGGGCTGCCAGCGGCGCCATGAACCTCATCAACATGGACGCGGAGAACCGCGTCGTGCTCAACGTCGGCGGCATCCGCCACGAGACGTACAAGGCCACGCTCAAGAAGATCCCGGCCACGCGCCTGTCGCGGCTCACCGAGGCGCTCGCCAACTACGACCCCATCCTCAACGAGTACTTCTTCGACCGCCACCCGGGCGTCTTCGCGCAGGTGCTCAACTACTACAGGTGGGTGGACAGCCGAGCGGGCGGCTTGCGCGGTTGCACACTTGCCACGGACACGAGAGCGCGCAATTGCACTTAATTAGTGTTTCCGTGCGCGGCAGCGGCTAAGGTCATTGATCCCGTAAGTGTAGAGCATTTTTTTGTCGAGAGGTAGCGGTGATCTTGCTCAGCTGGATGGCAATATCCAGTGCCAGCCTACACGTCCGTTTGCGAGGTTTTCCCCCAACGAGCTATCTCCCATCAACGGGGCACCGCCCTAGATAGGACAAGCACTAAGCGCCCGACTGAACTCCAGACATGTCTGATAGTGTAGTGCATGTTAGTGTAAATGCATGTTTTATAGGGACAAAACAAACAAGGGAAGGAAATAGTGCGCACTGTTCGTGGCCCGATTGTTAGGTTACTGCCCCGGCATTCACCTGGTGATGTTCATGGGAACCATAGAAAAACAGCCATCAGAGCAGCCGGCCGCCAGAATTTTCCTGCAGACAGCAGTTGAACTCGACCTATGTCTGTAGCGAGTGTCGAAAAACCTGCCGGCATCGGAGCTCGAACCCTAGGACCTAACGGTCAGAGGCGCCGCAGTGACATCAATTGGCGCCCCGAGCAGCTAAGCCGGCACGCGCAAATGCATGAAACACTGCGTATTTACATAATTTATCAACCCAGTTCCCACGTCTACAAATCAACTCCACTTGCAATTGACGGGCAAAACGCACTTAAAAAGTGTGCGATGTATACGGGAATGGGGGATTTTGAATGTGGTACTACTGCAAACAATTCACCATTAATGCTATTGCCATGGTCGTGTTTTATTGGTTTCATAAAATAAATTGTTTTATGTCAAATATCAATTTGTATCTCATAGGGCGAAATATTTCTCCCGAGTTGAAAATAAATTCTTCGTACTTATTACAAAAAGTACAGTACAAAAAGAACGTGAAGAAACAAAATGCTTAAAAGACGTAAGAGTAATGCAAATTGATACCATTAATGAGTTCTTTAAACATTTCTAACACCACAAATTAATATTTCATCAATTCTCCAAATGCTAAACGCACTGTATATTACGCGATCTATTCGGAAGATACATATTTTGTAACACGAAACGTCTTAACACGTTTTTCATTCAAAAATTTTATCGGTTTAGTTTTTTATTTCTAATTAAAGGGAAACAAAAAATTTACCTCGCATCAATTGTTTGATAATGTTAATTATTAAAGAAATAGAAGATATTTGAGAAAAAAGTGACCAAACGCCGGGGAAAGATGGATTTAGGAAGACGTTTTCGACAATGGACACTGGAACAATGAGGCCGGCGTTCGGCGCACGTTCTTTACAAAAACTCGTATTTTTCCCTCTGAAGTCGTCGCACTAACTCACTGGAGTCCTACGGCTGCCCGCAATTTCAGATTGAAAGGGTAAGTGAGAACATAAGGACATAAACATTGTACCAGTAGTTTTATACCATTTGATATTATCTTCTTATAGTAGTATGTCTCTTAAGAATAGGCCTCTTTACAAATTTAGTCAGCAGACAATGTTTTCAAATATTTTGTTTCCAAATAATTCAAATTTAATCATACGTATATGTTTTTCCAGACTGCAACGAAGTTTCGTTAATTATCTAGAACTCAAAGTAGGCTGTTATACATTGAGTAATTAACGTGTATTGTATTATTTCATTAGACCTGAAGATTGGGGGCGCAAAAGCTCTCAAAACGTCGTTGAAGACTGGGAAAACACACACGTAAAAATTGTATGAGTGTATGAGTATTTGAATTGTTATGAAATAAAATAATTGAAAAAAATTGTCTGCTGTCTAAAGATTTAAAGAAACGTGTTCTTAAGAGAAATTGCTCCACCAGCCCCCAGAGAGTGTCACATTTTCTAAAAGTTCACAAAGAGAGCACAGGAAAGCTGGAAAATTAATCGTGATTTCAGCAACACAGATTATTTGTAATGTGAATAATTGAAGGCTGAAGGCCAATGAATAACACACAACACTGAAATCATGATCCATTTTACAAACCTAGGAGACTTTCTCCTACTAAAATGTGACATTCTTTGGAGATTCTACTTCAATATCTGCGGTATTACGTTCAACATTTCCGTTCCAGCGTGATGTAGTGGCCACGACTACGCGATGTTATGCCAATCTCACTGGAGGACCGACAAGTTGTAACCCAGCCCAGCACCTCTTATTCGCTTTTTCCTTCAATGACGAAAACTGCTCTTTTCTAGCAGTCCTCTGGAATTATGGTCTCCTTTTAAACCCCCGTTTGTTCCATACCATCTAACTACTGAGGCGAAGAACAATTCTGTGTCTGAATATCTAATAAATCTACATTTCGCGGAGAAGTGAGTAGGTGGAAGTGACGTGGTGTCGCGCCCTGTCGGCAGGACGGGGAAGCTACACTACCCCACGGACGTTTGCGGGCCGCTGTTCGAGGAGGAACTGGAGTTCTGGGGGCTCGACTCCAACCAGGTGGAACCCTGTTGCTGGATGACGTACACGCAGGTGAGATATACGAACACGCATCTGTACTCTTCAAAATTTCAGGGCCAAATTGCACCTGCTTGTTGCTTGGCCAAGGCACACGGTACTCGACCGAGCAACTGCTCTAGTAGAAATTTTGATCGGAAAATAATTGTTTTCTGGTTATGAAACCCTGTTTTCCAACTAGATCTGTCACGTTCACAATTATCATTACCTGACCGGAATTCTCAATTACGAACACGTTCTAGACAGCAAATTATTCGCGTATTCAGCTTTCCTAATCAATGTCACAACTAAATGCCCACGCCCGAAATGGAAGAGGCGAATGAGTGTGAGGCTCAGGCAGCATACCCACATGCGGAGCGACAGCAAGCCCGTTCTCAGATTGTTTCTCATTGATAAAACTTGTTTTCATGTCAGAACAAAGCAAAATAAAGGAAGACTCGTACATTCTTCAAACCCTATTATTATTTATGACAATAATAATAATAATAATAATAATAATAATAATAATAATAATAATAATAATAATGTCGGCCCCATGGCGCAGACGGTTATGGCAGCAGTCATCTGTGCCGAGGAGGCTGCAGGTTCGAGTCTTGCGTAGACATCGTCGTATTTGTGATTGTCCCTTCACCCTTCATCATCATCCTAACATCTTAAAATTCACACTTTAAGGCTTAACAACCATGTCGAGGGATACAGCTGAAAAGCAGATCCTGGAATAATTATACACGTTAATCGTGTAGCGTGGGCAGCAATGGGTTATACGCCAATAATATTATTATTAATGATAATAATAGTAATAACAAATACGTCGATCCGGAAGCCGCCACAGCACCTGCCCTCCGGCGGCGCGGCGCGGTTTGTCCTCGCGCTTCCGCCACGCGGGGCGCCTCCTTCCGGCGGCGGTGGCGGCGGCGCCGGCGTCAACGGCGCCTATTGTTTCCTCCCCTCACCCACGTGCTCAGCGCCTGCCGGGCCGCCTGCGAGACACGTTGCGGTGTCGCGGGGCAAACGCTCTGGCGGAGGTGAATGGAACCACGGCCTACCGCGAACCTTCTCACATACTTCCTTGTCAAAGAGATATGCCACGACATCAAAAACTATCTCGATAATGTTAAGGAGATGTTATGAATAAGGTCGGACTTTAATGAAATATATCTTTTTTCTTTTCACTTTAGAACAACGTCGTTAAGTGTAGAAATTTATTTTATGTTATGACGAAACATGATGACCCAATTTTGTCAGTTGTTTTGCATTTTTCGTCGATTTGATCTAGTAAGTCATTTTCACCTTTTTCCGTTCTTTTTAGTGCATTTTTGGCTGAAGATACATTCTGTGAATTGCACATTCGTGAAGATACAATTAAACTTAGTATTTTTCGGAGAATTTCGTGATGTCTTGCGACGATTCACCGACTTTTTTGTGTGCTCTCTTATTCAGAGGCATGCAACACAGTCTCGGGAACTTTCCAATACTGTCCCGTGTTTATCACAGTATCCTCACAATATACTTCGCAAAATTTTTCAGCCTTAGACGTATTATATTTGCTCATGGGCCTTGATGTTTATGACCATATATTATACGGCCTGTCGCAAACTTTCTGGAACACAATAAATTCACAATGCGATCAAAGTTCCGTTCGGAGTGGAAGCTCTTGATAAATGTCGCTAACAGCACGCTGCGCGATGTAACCCAACAATCGTCCTCATGTTTACTCTATTTCGGAGCAACAGCATGAAAGTATTTTCGGTCGAATCAGAATAAACAGAATATGCAGACATTCAAAGGAAGAACTATTTTCAGCATTTTCTTTTCATACACTGAATATGCATGCCTCCACGTAGGACAAGAGAAGTGAACTTGGAAGACTGTATTTTAAAACCAATTTCAGAAGGTAATTAGAAAGAAGCAATAATGACAATATTAAAATTATTCTTATTTACCTCGCAGATCAATTACAATTAAATAAAAAAAGTGATGGAAATCACTGAATTTTCCCTCAAAGGTTCCCAGCCAGTACAAGACGTGCGTCCGCCACAGCCGCGGACAGCTCTACTCTGCTTCCGAAATCGGTCGTTTGGTTCACGCGTTCCTCGAAAGGAACCTGCACCCCGACTTCGTAGAACTAAAAGGAAAAAAATCAGTCAGACGACACCATTTCTATTCTTAGAAAAAAAATATTGAAACGCAAAAAGCTTTAGCAGAGATTTCCAGAAGATTATTGAAAACATTTATATTGGACGATGCGGCACAAAAATTATAAAGAAGAACATTTTGCACAGAACGTGGTAATTACAAATAAATCGTAAATGACCTCAGAAAAACCTGTAGATTAAATCTCTAACAAAATAGCTTCGATTTCCACAATCTCTTGACGTAAAGAAAATAATATTGCAATGCTCAATATGTTAGGCAAAAGAAAAAAATAAATACAGAATTAATTTCCAAATAAATGTTGCACTGATACAAGAAGTTTCTTCGCTTTGCTTTCCACTGCATTAGGTTCTGATGAACAGTTCTTAGTCGAATTCGTATCTGCGAAATAAATATAATAAAACATTATGAAAAGGATTAATCGTTGAAAATTTACTTTTCAACTCCCAAAAGTCTAATAAAATTTACGAAATTTTACAAAGTGCTAATGAAAAATGTTTTAAAGCTTACTTCAGAACACAGACACAGCTTAAGTCAGTAAAGAATGCATATACCTTAAAATACTTAAATATCATAAATTTAAAATTACAGCCTTTTTTCTGGAAAGCGACGAAAAGTTCTTTTTTTAATCTTAAACGTAAGACACGTATTATTATCTACCTCGACGATCTGATCATACCCTAACCATACAGGAACAGCCTCGAAATCCCTCGGGCGTCTAGCAGCCATTCTGCCCGAGCTGCCCCGGATTGTCTCAACGTTTAAACCGCACCCTGCGGTTCTTCCCCGCAGCGGGGCCGTTCTTCAAACTCCCTTCGCTCGCGATTCGTGCGGCAAATCCCCAACAAAGCGGCTGCAGCGGTAAACAAGAGCCGCCTTAATTGGGGCTGTAAGCCACGTAAAACCTCCCCCCCCCCATGGCCGATATTGCGCGCCATTGTCACCGGCCGCGGAGTGAAAGAGGGGCGGGGAACAATGCACGCGGGGCCAGCAAGACGTGTGCCCGTGGCAGTCGCTCCCCCTCCCCCCCGCACGCAATTAAGATGCGCCCGCGTCGGTGCGGTGCACCCGGGCCGGCGTGCCACGCCCACCAACTGCGCCACACGCGGGAGTACGCGCCTAGGCAGCTCCCGGGCATTTTAGATTTTTTTATTTTCTCGTTACCGTTTACGCAGTACAGAGACAGTCGTGTAATGCTGCGGGGAAAAACGGCGATTTTTTAGGCAAAACTACAGGACCTTGGTAACGAAAATGTGGATAAATCCAGTTGCTAAACTAAGAAAAAAACTATCACGTGGTGTAGGCAGAATCCAAGTTTTGTGGGTTCTTGATACCAAAAAATTAAATTACGGCAAAACGTTTGTCCGCCCGTGAACAACGCTAGCGGCAAAACCCTTTAGCCGATTTCTCCAAAATTGGTATTCCCCAATCGATCTGGCCCCTTGAATTTGACACCGATATTTTAATTCGGAGGCGGGGGTTGTTTTCATGAAGCCTTGGGACAATTTTAAAAAAATGTTCCAAAGTTTTTGATTAAATTTTGTTGTAATATAGCGTGAAAGACCTCTAAGAGAATGGTGCAGGTCTGATCGTTAAAAACCCGAGTTATTCAGTAATTGCAAAAGTTCAAACGTTTTTCTACGACTTCCTACAAGCACAAGTGTGAAGATACATTTTGTTCCTTCATGAAATCTGATCCTTAATGATATATTTTGAAATAATGTCGTACACAAGTTTTTACTACAAGAGGGAGCCACTTTGTCGGCTACTGCTTGGCACCGCTGGCAATATATCTGCACGTTATGTCCATAATCGCATTTTGGCAGTGCGTTCGTTTACAGTTAGCTCAATTGTTAACGGCTTCATCACTATGTCTTGCAATGCCATGGCTCTGCGCGACGTTCATTTGCTACCCTACCTTTCAAAGTAGTCCTTTCTTGGAGGAAGTCCTCTTTATATGCCCGTTTAATTTCCTCGCGCACATGCATGCGCACATAGACACAGTACGAACCCGTGGCAGCTTGAATTCAACTAGCATTCAACTAGGATTTAACTAGGCTCCCGCCGTGGCGACCCTTTTCCACTCGATGGATCGCGTTGCACTCCAGTTTAACTCGATTCACGCTGTTTGCAGCGCCCCGTGAGTGCGTGGGCAGAGAGGGCTGCCCGGCAGGCCAATTGCACGGCTTCCTCCAACGCGAGAGGTCAGCGAGGCTTCAAAACGGCAGGCTAATGCGAAACCGAGCCATTTGCATATTACATCACGTGATTCGCCCCCAAACATCCGCGAGGTGAACGAGATTTGAGGGACTCATTCCCGTGGAATTTGTATAGATGCGGGGGTGGGCGGAATAGCTATGAGGTGGTATTTGGTTAGTGCAGGCACTATTTATCATTGATAGATTTATTAGGGTTCGCTTTGAACTAACGCTCGGTGGAAAATATAATTTATATTTGTAAATTAATATTTCTTACTTTCCTTCGATCTGTAGCTTATATAACACTTTACTCCATTTCACTCTATACGGTGCATCACTTTACTAATAATATTAGTAATAAAAATAATATAATAATAAATCAATAGTACTAGCTTAAAAATAACACAGGCAACAACAGTATTAATAATAAACATTATTATTGTTATTGTTATTATTATCATCATCAAATGTGACGCGAGCAAGCTGCAAGAAAGTTAAGTGGAGATCTTCATTCTCTTAAGATGTAAAGAAGCCGGGAAAGTTTCTTCATGTTACCATAAATAAATAAATAATAAAATAATCTGCAATTCATCTGCATTTTAAACGTTCAGCCAAATCGTACAGCGCATTAGCCCGTGACTTCATGAGCTACTTTACGGAAGCTGATCGAGCTCCGCTAGAATTGTAGAACAGGCTCGGACTCCGCATCTCGAGACGGAATGAAACATTTTAAATCTTTACGTATGCGCCATCTTCAATGGCTTTAAAGCGTTCACGCCAAATTCTAAAAAACAATTCGAATGCGTTCGGTCGTGTCTGCGTACAAGACAAATTCCAAGGAAGGCGAAACCTCGATGAGATAAAGCAGGGTACAATTTGCCTAGATCAATAAATTCTGCTTAAATTACTTTTCATTGCTCCCTCGCGTTGTCCTTTTGAGCAAACTTTTTGACATTGTGAACAATTTAATGTTAAAATATCGTGCATGATCACATAGATGTGGCTAATTTTAAATTCCGAATTTAGTGTGCCGCAGTTTCAAAAAAGTCAAAACAGTGGTGCTACAGAATGACACAGTATTTTTCGCACTATTTAGTTTTCGTGAGGGATAGCTTTTCGGTAATGCCGCACCCTCATCCAATCTGCTAACTATCGGCGCCTAGAAGTAATTACTTTTCATTTTTTTCATTTTTTCGGTCCCCTAAGAGTAGAACTGAAACATAACTTTAAGAATATTATACAAGAATAAGGGCCGTATCCATAGTCGTCACTTATAGGATAAGAAAATACTGAAGTTACAAGAAGTTGCTTTTGATAAGAAAACGCTTATGCAAATTTGGTATTCGTAGACGTACTTAACATAAGTAGTAGGCTAGCAGCGTTTCGCGTTGGCTGTTTCACAGCCACTTGAACCCTGAAGTATTCCATTAAGTTGTCCGTGAACTAGCCATATGCATGCGTCCGTAAGCATCTATGGAGTAACCTAACATTCACAATTACTTAAACCATCACAGTATCTTAAGCAGTGTCTTAAATAGAAGAAAATCGGTAAAAGTCTATTAGTTTTAGCTCAATTCTCCCATCAACATTGCACAAAAAGTGTATTAGGTCTTGGTGAAATTATATCTTTTCTTAAATATTCTTGATTGTTGTTCATTTATAGACAGTTTAACATATCACGTACATATAACTAGTTACTATGAAGAACGATGACACCATAAAGATTCTTATAATCTTCGAAATCGTAGTCCATTTTCATTTCTTTCAAATTAGGACTATTTTCAAACCAGCATGACACGGTTCACCGGGAAGTGAAGGCTGGACCTTCCTTATAGCTAATAAATTTTTTTATGTACGCGGATAGGTTAGGACTATGAATTGAAAAACCTCATAAGGAAAAACCTGTATTTGTTTGATTATTTTCAGACAAGGTTTTTCTATAACGGAACTCCAAAATGTCCAGTAAAATCTCGAAATCGGCTTTCCGCTGCATTAGGTAACTTTCTGTATAAAAATACGAGAAAGTAACTACTAATGCTACAAAATTGCACTGACTTTCTTGTCGTACTTATCGTTTATTATCGTCCTATTATCGTTTGGGCATTACTGTAAATTCTCAAATTTGATTTCATTTTCACAGAAAAGTTGAATTTTCGATACACTGATGTTTGAAGCGTTTCCACAATGTAGATCTGACTAATAAAAGTAAAAAGTGCCAAATTAATCACAAACAAAGAAAGTGGCGGAGAATACAATAGGGTAAGATGTGCACATTAAAATCTGCTTATAGACTGAATGGCGAATTTGACGCGGTATAATTTAAAAAATATTCCCGTTCATCTATGCATTTTTTTTTCAACTTTAAAATAAACATTGAAATAAACCAGAACACACACACACACACACACACAGGGAACGAAAAACTCAGACCCCTTGAGAATTTCATTAAGATAATCACCTCCCTTGGTTCTTATCTCCTATTTATCTCAATAATAGAAAAGCATGTAATTAATAGAAGTGATGTCTCTGGGTTGAGTGAAAAACTAAAGGTAAAATTATATAATTCTCTTGAATTCGCCCACAAGCCTTTCTTTCTTCCTCCGAAATCTTTTCGACCCTTTTTTTAACGAAAATTAATTTTACCCGAACTACATATGACATCATGTTAATTTGCCTGGCATTTATTTTGTAATTTTCATACAACTCCTGCACCCACGTGCGAAACCTCCGACCAAAATGATTTCGAAGCGATACAACACGCAGCCGCATGTCCTGGGTTCTTTCAATTATTCCGCATTCAGGCGTAAGAATGTACTGCGGCAATGGTGGTAGCACTGTCCAACAAGCAGGAAGAGGTTAATTAACATCCAAATTTGCAATGCTGATGAATGTTTACGCACAACTCTACGAAATACATGCGGGTGCGTTTTCGCGTCAGGATTTCGTTGTGAATAGTGATTTTAATGTTGCGCGGCACGAATTTTTCTGGAACTTTGCCAACACGCCAGCCCCTAAACATTATGCAAACGATGCGTACTAGATGTTATTAATGATTCTCTCCTGTAATCTACATGTACCACGAAAATACGGCGAGGAAATTATTATTTTCAGACCAAAATTACAAAAGTGCGTAACTCGATTAATGAGCATACTTCAGGGAAATTTAATTTAAATAAATACGTTGAAGTCATTCAAGCAATTCGGTGTAATCTAAACTAATCAAAGTGAATTCAATGACATGCAATCACAAAAGGAATGTATGAAGAGAACAAATGTATGAACGATTCTTTCGTTTCCTTGCTACGATTTGTGAATATTAATAGAACACAAATACGAAAAATAAATAATTAAATAATATGTTGGTAGATGCAACACGATCATTATTACTCGCCTGTAACTAAGAGAAGAAGGTTTCTCATTTGTTCTGACAGAAGCGAGTACCGGCGCGGCAGAATCGGTATCTAAAAGATGCGCTAGAGACCAGTAATAGTGGGTAAGATTCAAACAATATCTAAAAGTAAAGTTCTGTAAAATAAAAATATATATATTATATCATCAAATTTTATTTTGAATCAGAGTTTTTTGTTAAAAATGCATTAATCTTGAATATCGTTAATTCTAGGTATAGCAGTGACCTAGTTTTTCCTCTTTTATGAAGAAAGCCCTGGCGACGCCGGGTACTTTGCTAGTATTATGGTATAAGCCAATGTACGCGTGTGAACATTCCAAATCTTCTCAATCACTATTTTAAATGCTGGTAATGGCTTCATTCGGGAACCCAACTTAAAACTACCAAGCCCCGAACTTGTGTTGCATCATATGGTCTTGGTAGTGTGCAAGTACATCTAATACAGTTACGTTATTGACAATGATATTTGCAAAATAAACGAAGAAAAATCAAAAACAAAATGAAATGAATACAAAGAAACAAACTCGATTTTTCTGGTGGAATCAAATCAGCTGCTTTTGGGCTTCGCGATGACAAAGTCAGTACAAAGTTTGGGACTTGAAAAAGGATATATCAATAATGTCACTTTGGGGTTATTAATTCAGATTATTGGTTTAAAAAACTCAAATTACACAGCTTACTCTAGATATTCTAAACACAAATAGAACACATCCTGAACACGCCCCCGGCACTCATTTGTTGGCAAAGGGTATTCGAATCTTTCTGCGCGCCTGCATCAAAAACCAATTTCGTAACACCATTTCATGACGCAGTTACACGAGAGCATAAAGCTGTGTGTGCTATTTCTCCAGGGACGAGAACCATCAAGGCCCATATGTTATCGCTCAAGTAACACTCTAAAAGTGTGCTTCTCACTTTATGTGACGTCGGCACAACAGACGAACATCAGACAGTCGCGGTCTGCCACGTAGGCAGCAGCGAGCTCCTACTTGATGAGAAATCGAAGCGATATTCAGCGCTTGTAAGAGTAACCAGCCACGAGACACGAACTTGTCGGCATTTTCTCCTAGACCGAGAGTAAGGACATCACGCATGATAGCACTACGAAACTTTGGGAGACGACATTCGGTGTCATCAGAGACTCAGAAACGCAAGTCACCTTACCGCAATTTGGATATGTTTGGTTATCTTGGTCATTACAGAAGAGATCTTGTGAGATATCATATTAGGGATAAATAAGATATTTCACATATTTAGGACAAAATAGAAAGATATCAAACCGCAAATGTATAAAATAATTTGCAAAAAGTAATAAAAATGCATAAAATCATACACTATAAATATTCACGTGTCTGATCATGTTCATTCATGATTGTTCTATTTGGCCCATAAATTCATACACAGACTGGATGTTATACGAAAATAATTTATAGTTTAAAAATGTTCCTGAGATAATGGCCCAGAAATATGAAATGTAGGACGGAAATGAGTTAGACGCACAGAAGTAGCCACTTTGTCCCAACAGTTAAGCGCCTGGAGGTGGTCAAGTTCATGCTCGAGATATATTAAATTTCTGTTCACTCAGGCACAGCTTTGAGGTGACAATGTCTCTGAATATGTTAGAAAATGAATCACCATCTTCATTTATTCAGTATTCATTGCAACTACATATGATGCACATTCACACACATCACAAAAAATCTCCTTAACCTCCACCCTCCCTCATACTCGTGCTTTCCTCTTCATTTATTTCCTCAGCTTTCCCAATACATGAGTGTTACACATCTCTCCCATATCTTATACCTCCTTACCTTTCCCAGCTTAACTAAATCATTAATCTGACTACTTTCTCGTCCTTAACGTCTCCAATTCCGTCATTATCCACCTGCTTCCTCCCGTAGTTTTTCTAACCGCGTAATTCCTTCCTCTCCACTTCTAACATTACATCACTACTCTTGGTCACGAATTTGATTATCGTTTACATTATTTATACGAGGGAAAAGGTACCTTAGTCGTACACAGACCCATTGAAGGAAGCGCTTTTTTGTTTCTACGTTCCATTTCGTACCACATGTTAATTTTTGGTGGAGCTTGAATTTCATTTTCACCATACTCCACAAGTCGCATCCCTATGGAGTTTCAGGACACTTACTATTCTGGTGAGCAAGTTCACCACTGAATTGTTTGGGGTTGCCTTGTGACATCGTTTATCGTTGCAAAAATGTCTTCGCGATGTCTAACATAATTTTTACCGCCTTTTTCACTTTATTTTATTTTTGTTTGGGGCTTCCGGTTTAAAAGTGGTTCGCGACAAACTCTTAACGGGCAAAAGTACTCCAAGAGGTCGCTGGAAACGCTCCAGAGGGAGAACGCGGTAGTAATGAAGGAAATTAAGGAGCTTTGTCCTGAAACAGTTTCTCAAACAGCGAACGACACAGAACTTCGCCAAGAGGGCAGCGAAAAAAATTCACTGCGAGAAAAGGCAAAGCAATTATTCAAAGCACCTGCACAGCTGCGCAGAACCTCTCGCCAGCCACGTAAGGCTTTGATGAGAATGCGATCTACAGGACTCTCTTTTATTACTTGACTGATTATTTACACTACTTGATTTATATCAACAATTATTATTATTATTATTATTATTATTATTACGCACATAATGCAACAACTTGCAAGTATTTCCAAAAGAAAATAATTATCATGATTGTCATTGGGACGATGGAAAGAATGTGTCAATGAATACAAAAATGTCTCAATACATTTATTAGAAATGAATCATTCTTTCAATTTTAAGTACAGCTCATTGACCCAAGGGGTTACTCAAACTCTGTCACCAACGTCTAAAAATATTACCGCCCCTTCCGCTAAATGTTCCTTACCCTACATTTTTCGTCATGTCCACACGTAGATACAAGGCTGAAGTGTTGCAATAATTCACAATCATCCATTGACATAAATTTTACATACATAATATTTGCATAATCAACATACCGTGCACATACATTTACATAAATATTTAACACACTCAAAAACTTTACACATGCAAATATTCCACAATTTTACAAACTTCTAGAGGATACGTCACGTCACCACAATATCAAGCACTGTTGTTATGCAAATTACGTACTGAGGTGGTCCAAAGACGTTTCATTTCCGTGCCGCACATCAAATCACGACCAATCAGAGTTTCCTACCAAATGCCACATGCGGTATTTTTATTATATGAATTTTCTTTTAACAGACTGACAAAAAAGTGAACATCTTTGATGACATGACTGCATGCCCTAGCAGTTTGCATTATTACTCCGGTGTGACTCGTGGATTTCTCCTAAAATGAGCACCCGCGTGCGAACGGGCGTGGGAGGCGGCGGGGGCGGGGCCGGCGGCGACCACGCCCACTGCGAGAGCCATCGACCCGCGCCGCCGCCGATGCTGACCACCCCCAACACAGACAGCGCCACCCGCGGCCCCACCGCCCACGAAACTCTCCGCCGACGGGCAACGCTCCACACTTTGAGGACCCCACAGCGAGGGTGCAAGCGGATGCACATGCAGTAACAAAATCCAACACACGAACTGAAATATCGATCCATGCAATAATAAACATTACAAATAGTCAAAATGAGATATTAATCAGCCGGCCTGGATAGCCGAGGTCGCCAAGACTGAAAGGACCATGGCTGCATCGTCTCGAATGGCACCTTGGGCAAGAACGTTTTTGTGTGTTCGTGTTGTCTTTACGTGCTCACCCTATAGTTTCACTGCAGTTAAAACAATCAGTGGTCCGTCGCTATATCACCAGATTGTTTAAAAGCATTCTAAAAAATGTATTAATCAAATGTTTAAGTTATATAACGTCGTTGATAAACAAAATTACAGCAGGAAGGATTAACACGTTTTGATAATAAGAATATGGTTGGCTAAGTTTAGACATTCTATACTTTCCATGAAATAATATTAAATGTTTACTTATTGTAATATTTTTCTGAAAGCACCTACCATACGAAAGCCTAACATGTCGCTCTTACCACATACGAGATATCCACTCATCAATAAATTGTGAAGGTCCCGTAGAATGTTCTTTAACTTCTATTTCAAGACTACAATTTCTCGTTTTCTTTGGAAATTTTCTTATCAAACCAAAGCACAGGCAAATTCTGAATCATTGGCAACAAAATTTATAAATTGCTAATTCCAACACATAGGAGGTCACCATCGTCCACGACGAGAACGATCACAGCCAAAGAATTTTTGACGTTGACTGTACCACAATATTTAATCACTACTAAAATGGGCTGAACATTAATGGTCCCATATAGTAACTTCATTAATTCTTATTTTCCGTAAAATATATCCTTCCTTAATTCGCTATTCTAGGCGTACATCTAAAGCCTTACACGAAATCATCTTTATCACACGACAGTAAATAGAAAAGTGTCATGCTTAGTTAATGCATAAGACAATTTACCGCGTCACTTAACAGTCCCCAACATGCAACCTCATTTCATTGTTCCAATGCCGCATTTGGGTTTGTTGCATACAACTCTTTTTACGTGGTTCTTTGGTTTTAATTTCAAATCAGGAGATGAAGTCCCAACAATAGTTGTTGCCAATAAGAGGAATACATGCATCCATTTTCCACTGACTGGATACTCTTGCATGACATCCATATCACTAGTGTAACCGAGCTCTCTTAAATAACAGGTAAACACAACAAATGGCTGAATACGATACATTATTTACGCGAGTATTTAACATTCAGCCAATGCACCGGTCCATCATTGGGACTACGCTATGCGTCTATTTTAAAACAACAGTCTCGAAATAACAGAACGCACTACGATAAGTTAAAGCATTCTAATGAAGCGACTAATTATCATTCAGCAGTCTCTTGCATCACATATTTATTGTATGATAAACTTAAAATTCAAATACAGTAGGTATGTCTATTTTTTTAATAATTTAACACCATTTTTTAAATAAAATTTTTCGAACAGTTTGACATATTTAAACATTGCTAACAAAAGTATCTGCTCGCTCACTGTTTCAGCGACTGTCACACCAGAATAAAAGCTACTAGATCCTTTTTATTTTCAATCAAGGACCCAATTCATTCCGTTCACAAATCCAAATCTTTCCTGCGACCCCGCGATTATATCGTTCGGTTTGAGCAACTGGAACTAGAACGAAAGATGGCATTTTCTTCATTAAATGTCAATCTTCATTATGTTGTCAAAAAAAACAACTTAGTTCTAATAGGAAGTTCCTATTAGCTATAAAAAATTGAAATCGCACCTGGTCGCCATGAAACGTCTGCTTACTTTATGTTACTTGAACATACGACGGTACAAGTGTGTTAGACTGCTAGTTTAATTTGCTAAATACATTAAGATCAGGTAACCTCTAAGGAGATTTCAATTAGCGTCTCCTCCAATTTCGCATGGCAGTGGGAATCCAAGAATACACTAATGTGAGTCCCTTTAATGAACATTTATTGCAAGTAATTTTTCAATCACGCACTCTAAAATAGGGGCCGTATGTTATTGATTTATAATTTTCTTTCTTCATTATCCAGAAAAGCAATTTTTTCAGTTACTTTAAAAAAATGAATTTGTGGAACCGGTTTCTTAAATGTATTATAGAAGTAGTTTTCACTCACAAAAGATTTCTCCTTTTTATCCTTATTACAAAATATCTTAACCCTTTTCATACAAAGACGGGATCGTTTATGGGCCCCAGACAATTTTGTTTAAGAATCTGCAGAAAATGTTCGTTAGCACGGATTGCATCATTGTTTGTTTTTTTCTTTTTAAGTCACGTCATTTTCAAAGGGTTACCCCTAGTTTTAGTAACACAGAACTCGGAGGAGAGCCCGATTTACTCTTATTTTCGGAGTCCACCCGTCGCAAATCGCCGCGCGCCATCTTCCCAAAACGAAGCCCCTCCCTCCCTCGCAGCGCCCGAAGTCACGCCCTTCCGCTTGACGCCCGCCGCCTCCGCATCGGGCGACGGTGCCGGGGCAATCCATCACACGGCGAGCGCCCTTCTAATTAACGACCTCGGGGGAGCGGGAGGGGTCGGTCACCGAAAGATTGCGCCTCGCATTCACACGGCGGCGCACCTTTGACGGCGCCGCGCCGGTGGCGCTCCTGGCGGCGCGCGCGCGACCCGGATGACAGGCCGCTGGCTGCCGGGCGATAAAAGCGCTCTCTTTAGGACCTTCGTCGTCCGTCCGTCGACAATACTGGGCGACGTTTGGAAACTACACACGGCGAGACAGGCACAAATAAACACTTTACAGCTATTGTTTGAAAAATCAAGTATAATCAGATGGGAAAATCCTTGGAAAAAAAAGACGAGAAAGCTACACTCTTTAGTCGAGAGCTTTCAAAGACGAACAGGAGAATCAATTAGCACAAAAGCGACACTAAAGTCATCATACACCAGCGACAGACCCAGTAGTAATTTCTTTTCGTTTGTGAGTTGTTAAATAATTTGAGCAAATATCCGTTATTTCTTATTCTTATTCCTCTCCGAAACGTCTCACCTTAACGATTTATATGAAACTATGGTCAGCTGTTTTGGAACTGTAATTTCAAATGATTGTTCAGATTCAAGTATAGTAAAACGCAAAAAATAGCGGCAAAGAAGGTCAAAAAATATTGTAATGAAACACTCATCATTTACATCACAAATTACATCAAATGAATGGTTATTTAAATTACGATGTAAAGCGATTATCGTCAATAACATTACGACAAATGTTGCGCTATTCAAATAACGATTTTAAACAATGATTTACCTTACTATTTAAATTACGATTTAAGCAAATTCTTCAATTACCCAATAAATCAACTGTCTGGAATCACCATCACAGTGGGGAAAGGAATGTCACGTTACTACTGGCGTGTTCGAGCGTACTGACAAGAGACACTGGCGCTCATTTTTATAATTATTTTAATTAAGATTATAAATCAGTGATTTTTCATTAACTTCATTAAATTCCTATTTTCTTCACTATTTCAATCTAAAATTGAAATTACGGTTAACCAACAATCCAAATTACGATTTTAATCAACGGAATTAATTCACCGCCACTTAAACTCAATATTTTCTTGTTTGCTTTTCATCGTCAGGACACGCAAAAGACACGCATACGATTTTAACTGCGATTTAAACCACACATTAAATTGGCACTAAAATCGACATTGCAATTACTATTTAAAATTGCAATTTAAATGAATGATTTATATTAGTATTTAAATTACGATTTAAATGACGCGAAAGTCAATTTGAATCGAATATTAAAATTACGATATTAATTAGTGATTGAAATTACTTTGAAAACTAATTATTTGCATTATTTTACTGAAATTGCAATTTAAAACGTTAATAAGTAAACAGTTTAAACGCAAAATTCCATTGATAGATTCCAGGAGCGTCAACTGCTAAGATTGTTAGTCCCGTGCGTATAGTGCATGTTTTTTGCTTGGTGAGGTAGCAGTGACCTTCCCCCGCTGGATAGTGAGATCCGGAACCGAACTACCTTTAGCTAGCGGGATTTATCCAACCAGATATCTCCCACCAGCGGGGCACTGCCCCAGCCGGAACAAGCTTTAAACTCCCAATCGGTCTCCCAGCATGTGTGGAAGTGTGTTGCATGTTAGTGTGTAAGTAAGGGGTAAGGATAGGACAAGGAAGAGGAAGGAAACATCGCGAGCGGCCCGTAGCCCGTTTGTTAGGGTACTGCTCCGGCACTTGCCTGGTAGTGAAGGGAAAACTTTTGATGGGAATTGTGCTCGGAGTAATGCGAATGAGGCTTCAAATGGACGTGTTGCAGCATCGAGACACGCAGGAGACCCTGGCGGTGCTGGACCGCCTGGACCTGGACACGGAGAAGCCGAGCGACGAGGAGGTGGCGCGCAAGTTCGGCTTCGAGGAGGACTACTACAGCGGCACGCTCTCCTGGTGGCAGCGCCTCAAGCCCAAGATGTGGTCGCTCTTCGACGAACCCTACTCCTCCAACGCCGCCAAGGTGCGCCCCCCCCCCGAACGACGCATTTCCCTGGCAAACAACAACTTCCCCTGACACTCAACAACTTCCCCTGACACTCAACAAATTCCCCTGACACTCAACAACTTCCTCTGACACTCAACAACTTCCTCTGACACTCAACAACTTCCTCTGACACTCAACAACTTCCCCTGACAGTCAACAAATTCCCTGACACACAACCAAAGAAATTTCCCTGATAATCAACTAATTCCTCTGACCAACAACACAGTTCCCTGGCAAACCCATTTCCCTGAACAACAAATTCACCTTACAAACAACACATTTATCTGGTAAACAACAAATTTACCTGACAAATAATTTCCCTAACAAACAAACTTCCCTAACAAAAAATTTCCCCCCACAAATAACAAATTTCTCTGACAAAGAAGTTTAGCTGAAAAATACAAATTTCCTTCACACAAAAAATATCCGGCAAGCAAGAAGCTTCCTATTCTCCCATTCTCTGTTATATACTACTCTTATCATTTCTTTTCATGCATATTATGGATGCTTCCTTGCTGAAAATCCCCTCCTTTCCTCTCTTCCCATAACCACGTGACATATGTTGCATATCTTCGGCGTGTTCTCGGTGTTCACATGCATGTCGTACGTCGAAACCCATTGTTCAGCCTCAGGTGGTTCAGGGCAAACGAATTTCTAACGCAAATTGTTTTTATAATCAACTAGAGTACTTGATAATTCCATACTATAAGCCAGGCGTGTCCAATTTGCAAGGCCACAAATAAAACCTTAATATGGTTGCAATCCACACCTCACTTCACCGTATTATTGAGCTCAGCGCTTCGTCCGGTTGCTCTGAAAGGGGGGGGGGTAGAACAATACGCGATATCACGCCGTATCATGCATAACGCTGTGAAGTACATTGAGATGATTTTTCAATTTCTCAATTTACTAGAAAAAAAAATTTTAAATCCACACTTCAACTATCATTACATTAAAGAGGGTATTGACCCCGGTACGGCACTTGTGCTGGACGCACAATATTCTGGGCCGACATGGAAGAAACGGACTTTCTTTCTAGACAATCGCGGGCCGCCAGTTTGACAGCCGTGTATTGCTCCCTTCTCGTGTTGCAGATCATCGGCGTGATCTCGGTGTTCTTCATCTGCGTGTCCATCCTCTCCTTCTGCCTGAAGACGCACCCGGACATGCGCGTGCCCTTCATCCGCAACGTGACGGTGACGACGCCGTCCAACTACACGGCGTGGACGCTCGACAAGACGTCGACCAACGCGCACCTCGCCTTCTTCTACATCGAGTGCGTGTGCAACGCGTGGTTCACGCTCGAGTTCTTCATCCGCTTCGTGGCGTCGCCCAACCGCTGGGAGTTCATCAAGGCCAGCGTCAACATCATCGACTACGTCGCCACGCTCAGCTTCTACATCGACCTCGTGCTGCAGAAGTACGCGTCGCACCTGGAGAACGCAGACATCCTAGAGTTCTTCTCCATCATCCGCATCATGAGGCTCTTCAAGCTCACCAGGCACTCGTCCGGCCTCAAGATCCTCATACAGGTACTCTGCGCTGGGCTCCGCTTAAAACAGAGTGCCCCTTCGAGGTCACGTGCTGGGAGGAGAGGGGCCCCTGTCATCCAATCACGAGCTTCGATACGACTTACATGTTCGGTATTCAAACTTCAGATCAGTTGACAGAGGTCCCCCTTTCTTTTCAGCTCGTGACTTTGAAGAGGGCACTGATTTAATCGAAGTATATTCATTGACTCGTGCTATGAAAAGTGCACTTACAACCGATCGTTAACAGCGGCAATACAGGGCAACGACTGATCTCGGCGTAGTGTCTTTCACGCTGTTAGTTTAGGCAAGGAATTTACACTTTCATCCTGTAGTTCTTTTTTGTTGGAACCTCTAGTGATGGTTTCGTCCTTCAACACTCAGAGTATCTCTACAAACAATTAGAAGCCACCCTGTGAAATTACTTCGAAATTGTTTTCTTAGAACTACGCCTGTCCATAAACGTGTTAAATATACCTTCAGTATCTGTAGATGTAGATAACGGTTTCGGGCAAAATTTCAATACGTGGGAAAAGAGCGCAAGAACAGGAAATGTTATGTCCAGTACTCAAAAACTGAAAAGATTTTAACAAATACTAGCTGAAAATTGGGTAATATACTGTTAAATACATATTTCAATAATATTAATATGCTTAAAATATACTGTTATGCAAAAATGTGGCAACTTATTTTCCGATTCTGACAGACACGCACCTACTGGTGTTCTCCAGTAACCTGAATGGTATTGGTGCGCATCTGTTAAAGGCTTTTCATTAACGTACAAACTGTATTCTTCAAAATTTGTATATTTCTAACTGGTAATTGTCTGTCGCGGTATCTCGAAATCCCCCTTAATTTTTTCAGATATAATTAAAAACAAATATGGTTCATAAACTATCTATTCGCTGTCAAAACGAGCTGAATGTTTCTACAATAATCACTAACCTTGGAATAATATAGAGTGGTACGGGCAGTACGGCATTAACAGTCTATCAGTGTTAATCAGTGTCTATCAGTGAGAAGCGGTGAGCGAACGACAGTTCTAAGCGCAAATGCGAAAACAATAAAAATGAACTTGAAAACACACAAACACAACTAGCGAAAACAATGAAATGAACAATAAAAATGAATAACTTGAACGTTAGAACTGTCACGTGCATCAGTAGCAACTACTCAATTCTAACAATCCAATGTAGAGAAATAGCATCTATAAATTTCTGAAGTTATGACTTATGGTTATTAGATCCCTATTTAATGAGATTTCTCGACTCGCTGGGAAGGTAAGATTAATATTACTCTTATCTACAGAAAATATTATTGGACCACGAACTGTTCATATCAGGCTGTACAGCAAAAATATAATTTGCTTATACATGCATGTCTCGCGATGGGTTCATTATTGGCAGTGAAACGATAATCGATTTATCATTATAATTCAACTTCTTACACCGAGAAAACTCACAAAATTAGTATTCAAACAAGTGAATTTCCAATATTGTGCTGATGAATTCCTTTGAAGCATTCCTGCAGTAAATCAATAAACTGATTTAGTTCCAAACGTATATCGACATATGAGAAAATGTATTGGAAAATCAAAAAGAACAATCGGATACTGACTCTAAAACACACGTATTCCACACACACACAAACGATAGAGAAAGGAAACCCAATACATCTAGATAAAAATGATAAACTCAACAAATTTGCAGATTGATAGATTACCACATGGTACTTGCTACAACATTTGATGCTTGAAATGAGTGTCTTTCAACATTTTATCCACCACGATCAAAATTCCATCCTGTAGTGGTTAGACGTTACACGAGTGAGTTAATTTCACGGTTTCCTTGATTCACTGAGACTCTGATAAAGCCTGCAGAAGCACATGAGAGATGGCTAATTAAAAACCAGACAATCGCCGTGTACAAACATCCGTATCACTTGGCATATTCATTCGAAAAATTTAAGCACTTTATCCAACAACTGTGATTAAACGTTGATTCCTGAAGTTACGTTAACACCATTTTGCCATTTTGACAAATGAGTATTAACACTTAGAGCATTCATCACATTTCACATCTCATAATCACGATAATTAAATTAATTTAATTCTAATAATTATGGTAATTAAACGATATGACGTAAGTATACGGAATTAATGAAATTAATTTAATATAAATTAAATTTTTCTCACTTTTACAACTTTGCGACAATTATTTTTTATCACAGTAAAGGGGAAAACCTTGAACACAAAGTGAGAGCATAGCAGCCTTTAACTCCTTATGTACCTTCCGTTAACGATGTTCGGTTCAATTAGCACATCACGTGCTGTCCGACACAGTTTTTCCATCGCATGCGACAAAGGATTTCTTTACGGGAACAGCGAAGAAAAAGCTGTCACCATTTTTGCTTCATACATCGCATAACATGTAAGAGCATTTATCACATGTGAGCAAATCAGCCTTGAACTGCACTTGCGCCTTTGAGCTCGTTCAATAAAGGGTCAACGGATTTTTTTTACTTACATTGTACAATTCTCTTATTCAATAGCTGTTACTCGTTGATAGTCATTATGATACAGTTTCATAAATACAAGTGTTTAATCAGTAACATATATACGTTTGCAATTCAAACACTGAAAGGTAATTAATTATGCAGTACCATGCAATAATTATTTGCCCTGTTTCTGGTAAATATTTCGTCGTATTGAGACAAACCGGTGGCTGATGAGAAAAAAGCGAATCAACAGTGTAAAATGTTAAAATGTTGGCAGGGAGTGTGTCAGACACCACCAACTCAATTATCACCACCAAAAGGACTACAAAACTAAAAATAGTAACACACTTCTACTTCTAATAGCTATTATTAGTCGTAGAAAATGTACTGAATGACAGTTGCTGGAAGACTATTAATACCCACTCGTATGAAGTTTGCGACACTTGCTCTTGTAATATTCTTCGTACTCGTACCCATACTTAATACGTATTAGTACGCAATACCGTTGGTACCCCTACCCATACTTCATGCGCATTAGTACGCAACATTGTTGATACTCGTACCCATACTTAATGCGCATTAGAACGTAATATACTTCGTACTCGTCCCCATACTTGATGCGCACTAGTAGGTGGCAGGCGAGCTGAGGCGGCGCGTCGCTGTTGCAGACGTTCCGCGCGTCTGCCAAGGAGCTGACGCTGCTCGTCTTCTTCCTGGTGCTGGGCATCGTTATCTTCGCGTCGCTCGTCTACTACGCCGAGCGCATCCAGGCCAACCCGCACAACGACTTCAACAGCATCCCGCTGGGCCTGTGGTGGGCGCTGGTCACCATGACCACGGTGGGCTACGGCGACATGGTGCCCAAGACGTACGTGGGCATGTTCGTGGGCGCGCTGTGCGCCCTGGCCGGCGTGCTCACGATAGCCTTGCCCGTGCCCGTCATCGTCTCCAACTTCGCCATGTACTACTCGCACACGCAGGTACGCTGCTTGGCCAGTAGGCATTGCCTCCTTCTTCTTTCACTTTTTCAATCCGACGGCGTACTCCAGGCAGCGACTGCAGCGGGTCTGTTTGACAACTGTGCCGCCACAGTCAATCTGAACTGACAGGAAAGGGACGGGGCATAATAACGGCCCAGACCTTGTGAAGTACAAACCATCAAAATGATGAATAAATACAATAAATTGCGTTTCTTCATCTGATTGTGAAAACATCTGGAAGGTGTTATCGTTTCATCACGGATATTTGATTTTTTGGCGACACTTTCGCGAAAATTCACGTTTTTTTTAATTTTTTTTTTTTATTTTTTTTATTTAAATTCTCGTTTCATGACTTTTGAATCATGAATCTGAAGCTACCCTCGATTCTAATTTTCCGCCTCGCCTACTTTACCTAATCCAGAGAGTAGCACTAATGTATATACTCAATTACAATTGAATTCATGTTCTTACAATTCCGTGACTTATTCACATAATTCTTTCACAGTTGCTACCGCGTAGAATATTTCAAAAGTTCTCCACCGACATCCGTCTTAAGAAACAGCAAAAACGTTTTGTTTTTAGCAAAAAACTTAGTTCACGGCGTAAATATTCAAGGCCAATAACCCCTGACATGCTCCAGGTATTTCAAGTTCCACTGCCAAAAGACTTGCGAACACTTGGGAATAATCTCGTGACTTTTCTAAGAGTTTCTAGCTTCACTTTTAAATCTAACCGAATGTTCGCTACATACGCGATGAACCAGTGACGAAAGCAGTAAAGCAGCTGAAGTCGCAATAGCAATCGGTCGCATGTTTACAGAAAAGCACGGAACAAGTTAAAACTATTTCGAGGAAAGACAAACTGAATCAGCAAACGGCGAATACAATGTAACGATCTCTCAGGGCCAAACGCATCGGGCCAAACGCTCCGGCGCTACGAAACTAAACAGAGCTATGAGCAACGCCGAGGAGTGGCTTCTGGCTGCTCGGCAAAATTATAATCGCTCGCCAGACTCCTACCGAAAGTGGCACAGTTCCTAAACAGACGCACTGCATCACACCTCCAACACGCCAAAGTGACGAACCACGTTCAATGAATTCTTTTGGACAGAATCATTCTCTCTTCGTCTCTGAACCTCTTGAGTCTTTGTTAGCCCCTTCACTGTTTCGACGTTGCATGTTCAGGAGACATCGCTGATGTTAACACGAGATAATGTGGATGTCCTAACAGACCTACCCACAAGTGTAACTACTTCTGCCACTCTTCCTGTGTCTGCTCTCTATTCTTAATGTCATAATTTTAAACATCTCAACTCAGTTATATAAACATTCATGTTAAATGGCACTTAAGTGCCAAAAAATGTTGGTCATGCAATGTGATTCTTATTAATAGTATAGTATAACTGCAAAAATGCAATGTGATTCTTATTAGTCCAAAAGAAGCAGTTCATTCAAAATTTACAGTTTAACTTGTAATAAACTTCGTAGAAGAGAGCCAAGAAACGAGGGTTTTGCAAGGTCAATTATTTTCGATTAAAATTCCAGAAGAATGTCCCTTACAGTTTGTTATAACTCCTTTATCAGCTATGGAACCCATGCCATCTCCCTATAAATTACAAGCACACATACCTGACAGGAAAGAAGTGCCATGTTCCTTCCTAAAGGACACCACACATGCAAACATTTTCCGAAAAGTTTAATACATCCCCTGACTACACAACCAACTCGATTACATGCAATACATACAGTAAATGAAAAATATTTCTTTTATATCACATTAATAAGATTTTTTATTACATAATCTTTATTCATTCATGAACACATTATTTTTACGGAAATGTTTGTTTTGTTTCAACATAATTTTTATCACAAAAGAACTGAATATAATGCCACGAGATGAGATCGTGGATGAAAACCACGAGATCAGGGGTTTAGACAGTATACTGCCACGAATTCAACCGCAAAGGAACACGTTCTCGATATTTTCTCCACTGAACAATAAAATCATATTCCGCTGTTCAAATCCAACCTACTTTAATCAGAAACCACTCGATAAACAAATACACCAGAAAATTTAGCCATTATGTACCCGCAGCAACTTATTTTAACAACAATTACGTTCACCTATGAATAAGAGTTTACCCGTCCATCTATATCCCGACCCGAATTATCACTCTGAGCTCATATTCAACTCCACATAAATCAGAATGTCAACTCAACACCAAATACAGCGTTAAGTTCATACACTAACACACCAACTCAAAATCGAGAGCATCAAAAATTTCAATTCTAGCTCCTATTCGACGCAGACCGCACGAAAGCAATTCAGAGCTCAATCTTTAACAGCAATAACATTAATCACACGAAGAGCACATACAAAAACCAAACTAACACATCAAATGCACCAATTCACTCTCTTCTACAAAGAGATTCTAAACCGGCACAGCATGAAACTGTTCGACGAAAGTCCAAATTAACTCCGAGCTTCCACCATCTCAACTCTGGATCACGTCCTTGCAATTTTGACACCCCTACTTTTCAATTCCGGCACCCAGTAACTACATCCCAAACCCTTATTAACTCAACTCGACCGTCATCAACTTGCCACACACTCCCGACCAATTCACTGATTCTCATTCATTCAGCCCTGATTCGACCAACATAGATCTCTTACAAACTCAAACCTATCCCCAACTCCCACCCGCTCATTTTGACTCCCCGCTACTGCATTCCGAGCCACCAACACAACTTCGACCACTCGCCAACACAACTCCATTCTGACCACGCCCTCTCAATGTTAACTCCCTGCTACTGGCCCTCACTAACTCAATCCTCACCGAACCACCTTACACCTCTGAACGAATCTCTGGCCTCTCCCACTCAATTTTCACCTACTCAACTCTGACCCCTTTCACTTCATTCTGACTCCCTGCCACT
>BOPP01000007.1:20221492-20306155 GCA_017312745.1 Gryllus bimaculatus | reverse complement strand
TTTATTACATTTATTGATTTTGTTACATTTATTTTGAGATGTGAAGGCTCTCGGCTGTCCGGGTGACGCAGCGCAGAGGGCATACACGCCGGCGTTCCGACCAATCACATCGTGCGCTTCTTCAAGCCTGCAGGTCACTACCCCAGCCCTAAAGCAGACCGCGATTCGATTGGTGCAAACATCGTCACCCGAACAGCCGAGAGCCTTCACATCTCAAAATAAATGTAACAAAATCCTTGGTCATGTCGGGGTAGACGAAGATCACTTTTTGCCAGTGAAATACTTTCATACAACAAAGATACACATTGGACATGTGCCCTTGGTTGGAGGGCAACTCGATGCATTGGTATTTGGCGGGTACACGAACGTGACGTGTTACACGAGTTGCCTCCCAATCTAGGACAAATGTCCCATGTAGAATTTTGATATAAAAAATTTGATCAAATAAAAAAGGAGTATATTCGACTTCCCTAGAGAATTAAGATATTTGCAACATTTGTTCGGCCACACCGCATGAAACCACGTTCATTCATGCCCGGAAACTCCATTGTTCAAAAAAGGTAAATAATTTACTCAAAAAATTTTAAACTATAAAATGTAGATTCGCACACTATCGTAAGAATGAAGTTTTTACTGAATTAAGAACACAAGTTTACCAATTTGTACAAAGTGGCCTTTTTAAAAAGCGATTTTTTATACTATTGAAAACCTAAGTAAGATAAAATTATTTTGCAATTCGTCATCCTCTTAAGCTGGGTCACCATTCAGTTTCAAATTGCTCTAATTGAGCAGGAAATGCTGTTTTCGTCAACCAGTGTGGGTATTACCTGCATTAAAAGAGACTGACATAATGTTAATAAAATTCATAATTAATAGGACGTATAATGATGAACATTACAATGCACCTTGCATCCAAATCGTAGCATATTTGGGGGAAATATTCAGTAATTTCGTTGATTCGACTTCATTAAACATTGGGCACTTCAACACATAGGACAGTTTGTCGTTGGATACTTCTAAAACCCTGGAGTTTTTCTTTTTAGTGCAACCCGAAAAGACTTTGTTGATGGTGGACATTTTGGAATGGACCTTCTCCGTTCATGGGCTATTTCTATTGGACCAAATCTTCGGGGCGCCTGTGCGCTCTCTTTGGCTCTCATTCTCTTTTTCTACTCGTATGTTTACTCCGTATTGGCTCTCTTTAGTGCTTCCAGGAAACGGAGCATCCAACAGTTTTACACCACACAACATTCAGAGAGGCGTTTTCGTATGGAAACGACTTAAACATGAGCAGGGCTTTCCGTTGAAATCGCCTGAACACACTTTCAAACCATGCACTCCAGTTGCTTTTTTTTAAACGAAATTGAAAATTCTATCAAAATTTTGGGTAACGAAATAACTCGTAAATGGCAGTATCACACAGAAAAAATCTTTTTTTTTAAATTGGAATTTTAACTTGGGAATTTTTCAATGTGAATACTTAACGAGTATTTTAAAAATAAAATTCTCAATATGTGAAGGACGTTGAGTTTCCATTACTTAATACATACTCACTTGGCAATATTTTAACTAAACATATAACTTTCGTCAGGGATATATCACTAAGAACACATCACTTATACTGACATACAAGTTTCATTACAATTTGTATATGAAAGTATTGGTGATTTGACTCTTTGGTACTCTTAGTTACCTAATTCCCCAAATAATGCCAAATAATGGGACAAATGTTTGGTAATTGGACAACTGTTTTAATTAACGTCCAATCGAGAACATCCTGTCAATAATAATTACTCCGTGATCAAGATACATATACTACTATACACAGCGGCAGTAATTAAATGTACAGGTATACTTTTTAATCTTAATTAAAACTTGTCACTGTACCCCAGTTGATCAGTACAAAAACATTACTGAGAAATCAGTACTTTAATTTTTATTCTTGGTTCATGATAGTTTTGTTTAAATTTCTAAACATCTAAACTGATCTTTCTAAACTGATCAGAAAAATAGTACTGCAATAACACGAGTTTTTTTTTTTCTACATTCAAAATAAAACACAAAATTAGAATATCTTTGTCACCAACAAAGCGCAAATGCCAACAATTCACTGAAAAGACGATAGTTGTATTTCAATTTATATTAATTCATCACTAGCATTATCAATACTGGTCCATATAAAGATTTTATTTCAGGTACAGCTAGCACATCAAAACAGTTTGGATGCTCCGATTCTCAGTCATGTAGTATGTTGCTGCACTTTTTTTATATAGTTGCGTAACTTTATAGGATTTTTGAAATTTTGTTTTTTATACATTCATTCCAATTTCCTTATCGGGCCAAGTTTAATTTTTGGCTTATTGCATTTTGTTCCAAAAGCATGGACTTACTGCATTCTGAATGAAATGTCTGGCTTGGTTGTCGTAGTACTGCTTTGATTGATTTTTGAAAAAAGGTGAATGGTAATATGCTACATTACGAAATTGCTTAAATTGGTGACGAAATAGTCTAGTTCTTTTTTGTATTTCGATTTTCAACTGCATTCTTGGAAATGGTAAATGCAATATACTTCACAAAATTGTATATTAGATGATAATTTTAATTTTAATGCTTCTGAGAATGAAATCGCATTGCATTAATAACATGATATTTTTTAAAACATTATATATTTAACGCATTATATAACGCATTTTAACAGACAATGCAGCACGCTTTGGACTGACTTTATTATTAAAGCACGTTTATGATGGACTTACTGCGTTTTGAAATAAAGATCTGTTTTTCAATAGCTGTAGATCGAACACTAACAGCTTTTTTTGAACGCAAAATTTAACTTCAGCATTTTGTCCAGCAACGTACGGGCTGCAATTTTTAACTCTTTCTTTACTCCATGCACTTCTTGGGGTCGTCGTGTAACTTGTCCTTAAATCTAACAAAAACAATTGCGCCACGCGTATGCAAGGGGTTGGATTATTCTTCAAAAATGATCACATGAACATAAAGAAACAAAATTAAATAGGGAGTAATTGAAAAAAAAACTATAATTTATAGATGACAGAATCGCTAATGCATCTTGCAGGGCAGACTTACTCTCTCGAAGCACAAAATGTCTTCGCGAATGACCCAGATCAGTCTTTCACGAAGGAAAATATGACGTGAATTCACGTCAGAATCGTGATAGAAATCGAGGGGGGAGGTAAAAAGATTGGAAGGATTCTCTTAAATCCAAACAAGCACGAAGCATTAGTAAAACATACGTAAGAAGTAATTAATATAGTATACTCTAATTGAAAGGATAACAAATCGCGACTCCCAAGCCAGCCAGCATAACCACCTCTTTTGAAAGAAGACAATCCTGTTTGCAGTGTTAGTAAGTCTTCTATCCAGGATACCGATTGAAACCACTGTCACGTAAATAAGATCGCCTTAGTCAATTGTTCTGAATGATCCACCACTTCATCAAAAGCCGTTGACAATTAGGGAAAATGTGGAACCTCAGTAGAACACATAGAATAGTCACGCCATATTCCATTCACAAGTACTGAAACTCTAACCCTGACAGTCAACCATAGAACATGAACCCATCATGCATCTGACTTCATCGGCTTGCTGTACACCCTTCCCGCGAATACTTACAAACCACTGCATTGCCCTACCTGCGTACTTAGACTTTACTAAAAGAACACAGAGTGCGATTAGCGAGTAGGTTAGTCTTCCCCAAACAGAACACAGAACCAACTCCATCCTGATGATCAAGTTATGTGGCGACCCCAAACTATTCAACGTCTGTTCCTTGGTCTTAAGCGATGTGGTAGAATTAGTTAATTCAATAAGAAACTATGTGTTTGTGATGATAGCATGCTGATCTCTCTAGCAAGAAATGGATTTTGTTCCTGAAAGATTTTGCAATCATACATCAGTATTACCACAGCGCTCCCTTGGTAGAAAAATACTCACAGGAAAGATAACACTCCCAAACGTACTCTTACATAAACTGTCTACGAATATCACGTTAGAACAATCAGAGTTCTTGAAATGGTGTGTAACCAATTTAGAGATCAATACTCATAACATTTTTCAATAAGTTAAAAAATCGAGAAGCAACTCAGAAGGTAAAATATCTTTCGCTCGCTCGTTGCTACGAGAGGAAGTAAAGAAGGAAAAAGTGCAAAAGAAGGGTGTAGGTAGTTTGCAGCCAACACGGAAATATTGAAGATCCTATTATGAGTAAACGAATCCAGGACACAACTGATGAATATTTAAACTTAGTTATTTAATTAACAAAACCCGATGAACTAATTAGCACCACAAAAGTTATCGTAATTTTTTAAGTATAAATAGTGGGAATGGGCGGCATACCAAACCAGACTGGTACAAGAGACTCTGAATATTGAAACAGTAAACCCAATTATCTTTTTATTTCCTCATATACAAAATTAGCATTCGCAGAAAAGACTCAGAACAATTCAAAGCCCATCAGATTGCCAAAATATTCGTATTTATTAACGTAACAATTAATCGATTAGACTAGAAGACATGTGGATTCTTTAAACAACATTTAGGAGAAAGCAAATTTGTAGTTCATTTGCTAAAGTGCGGCTCCCAGTAAACTTTTATAAATAAGGAAAGCATTTCCATTTATTGATAAACAAAGTTTCCACTGGGTTTAGTGATGTGTAGAGCCTGTGTACACAGGAATAGTTACAGTTGGTTCACTGTCCTGATGTAACCTATAAACGCATTGGGGTAGGGGTCGATCTAGTTCACTATTTAAATCCCATTATTAAGGTTTGTCTTGGGCTGCACTGCGGAAAGGGTTACGCTAAGTTACAGTTCATATTCCAACACGGAAGTCTCTTGGCCTTGAGGCCTGTAACATACGAGCGTCAAATCACGGAAGTCAATATACGACACACTGGCGCGCTGCAGTGACGTCCGTCGTCTACGAACCAACGGTCGTTAGCCTCCACAATGCAAACGCTGGGAGGGACGTTGTAGCTTCGTAGGCATCCATGGCGTCCAGAACACATGGAGTACTAGCGACGTACGTTATACGTACGGTGGTATAGCGGCATAAGTTTCTCCATTCACAAAATGAATAGATTCGACATTGAAAGATTAATTAATGCAGTGCACATGCACGCATTTCATCTGGTGGCATAGCACTCATCTCATTCGTCCCTTGTCGTTTGATATGTTCATGTAATTTCCATACAAACGGTTCAGACATTCGGACATAATTAAAAAATGACTCACCGTCGTTACAGAAAATCTGAATTAGAGTGTAAAATGTACCATTGTAAAAGCCTCACGTTACTAATAGGATGTACCAATCAAGTTTCATTGCAATGTAACGCACAATCGCTTACTCCGCTACATCTATGTTTGCTACCCCAAAAACAAATGCCCGCTATGATAGTACCCGTGTGATTTCGCACCCAACGGACGTCAAATTGCCGGACGTCAGCGACGTACGTGTGACGCTGTTCGCGTGCCGCTAGCTGACGGACGGGAGAGCGGTAGTTTCCTGCGCAGGGGCATCCAAGGAGAATGTCGGCGCGTCGCAATGGGGAGGGCAACGCGTACCAAGGGAGCAGCTGCGGGCCGCCGCTCGCGACCAAGGACCAGACCACCCGGCGGGGCCACCGCCCGAACGGGCGCGTCTGCCCCACGCGCACCCCGCAATACAGGCGTTTCTCTAAGAAGCGAGCACTTCGGCACGTTGGGAAAGAACTGAACGCTGAGTAGAGCGATGGCACAGGAAGCGATAGTGACGAAGGCATATTCAAATGTGGTAACTGAAAAGGAAGCACTGACAGAACAAGTGCATGGACATAGCATGTAGTTATGATGCCAGCAGCGGCCACGCAGTAGCTGCCAAATGGGTATCTTATAATAATCCCTCTATACCAAGAACCAGACCACTCCCACGCCCATCGCGCGCGCGGGGCGATAGCCCTCCTGACTTGTATCCCGCTACAGAGACATTGCTATACGAAGGGACCGGCCACTGCTCACAATATAGCTGCCAGTTGCTCCATGCACTCATTTTGCCAGGGCGCTCGTTTCCAGTTGGCTCATTTGTAAATGGCTTCATCGCTCTCTTTTCCAATGTCTTCGCTCTGCGTGACGTTCATTTGTTTCCCGCCCTGTCAAAGTGCTCCCTGCTTAGAGTAACTCCTCTATACCGAGAACCAGACACCCCCGTCGCTCTTCGCGCGGGGGGAGGGAGCTCAGAGCGACCCCCTCGGGGAGGGGGGCAGGGTGCAACCAGGGCCTTTCAACTCTCCTTCAAAACTGGGGTCAAAGCTGTAAAGTGCTGCAGAGTAGGCTCGCCAAATTCCGCACATAGATTTTTTTTTGCTATTTTGTGAAAAATATGAAAAGTAACTTCTAAATGTTCAATTACTCATAATGTACACATAAGAAACTGGTTAAGAACAGCGCGAGCATCGACGCTTTCTTTTGTACCAATACGCGCCTGCTTCCGTTTGACACGCACGTTTGAAGTATCGTCGGCAGCAGTTAGTATTTCAGTTCCTGTAAGAAAGTGCTGCAGGAGAGGGAGCCACTGTAATGGTCCCCTTGACGTAAAATCAACTGTGCGTTGACCAGTACGGAGCTTTATCTGTCGCCACAGTGACGCACGTGGGGCGTTGAAGCTCCCGACTGGATGAAAGTTTGAATGAATGGAGGAGTTGCAAGCCGGGCGCTCACGTGTGTGATGGGAAGGGGGGAGGGGGGCGCCAACGGAGCGGCGTGGCGCAGGCAGCGGGCAAGCTGCAAAGCGGCGGCGGTGCTGCCAGTTGGAGCAGCCTCGCGGGCCGCGCATCCCGGCGCGCCCGGATGCCCGTGGGCCCGGCGGCGGCGGCGCGGCCCGGCTCCCCATGGCGGCGCGGCGGCGGCGGGCGGCTGCCCCATGGGCGCGGGCGCCGCCGCCAACCGACGCATGAACGCCATCAAGACCAACCACCCCAAGGACGCCGTCGGCCCCAAGGCCGGTGAGTACACCGCTGCGCGCAACCGCCAAAGTGCGCAGTACATTGGAAGCGACCTGGCGAGGTGGAGGAAAGGCACACTACACTGTAGTGATGTCGCCCTTCCCTCTCCCTTGTCACTAGCATATACCTCGATTATACTCCCAAATAAACACTGCCCCTTCAAGACCACGAGCTGGAAAGAGAGGGGAGGGGGACATCGAGAACTACGATACCAAAACTAAGTCGTAACGCAGCTGGCGATTGGATGACAGAGTCCCCTTCTCCTGCCAGCTTGTGACCTTCAAAGGACTTCGTGTTTTCATCGAAGTTCATACTCCAATTACAGCAGGACGTTCTTGAAGATCACGAGCTGGTAGCAGAAGGGACTCTCATTCAATCGGGAGCAACAACACCAACACTTTAAATCATAATGAAGCACACTATTGAATGGCAGTGTCCCTCCCTCCTGCCAGCTCGTGGCCTACAAAGGAATTCCAGGTTTAATCGGAGTATATTGTTCTTGGGATAAATAAACACAGGTTAACAAATATAATATTGAAATGTAATTTTGACATCACTCTTTCTAATTTTATTTCACTGTTAATTAACAAAAAAAATTCATTACCAAAAGTTTCACAAAAACTAACCTGATCTTACAAACTAAACTCTTTCGTGACTTTTTTCTAGATAAAATGCATGAAGTCACAATTCCTATATTGCTATCTGTAATCATGTCCTAGATTACTAACATTCAGTTGTTTTTTCTCTTTCTAGCAACCAACGTATCTCATTATAATATTCTTAAATGACTAAATGTTTATAAAATTGGTGATATTTGATTTTGGGACGCTTGGACCGCAACCACGCTTTGGGACGAGTGGTTTCCAACTGAATACAGGTAGAAAGCTGAGAGTAAGATGGGTTCAGATGGCTGCCTGAGAAACGTCAGGTCCGCCGTGCAAAAGCACCAGAGATACAGAAGGGGTAATAAGCAGTAAATAATTTGCCAACACTTCCTTCAAAAAAAATTCGCACTTTATATTATTGTGCTACTATATCTTACGTGAATTGTACTTCAAATAGGGATCAATAGGGATTCAAATAGGAATTAATACTTTTTATTCACACAAAACGAAAGGATTTTTTTTAATTACTTATACAATAATATGTTTTAAAGTTCCATAAAATGCACGTTAAAATTTTGTTGAAATATCAATCCATCAATCTTCTCCTGTGCTCTGTAAATGTTGCTCCGTAAATTTGTTCCAAAAGTAGGGTACATATTTTTGCGATAAATAATTACTTTTTTCTCAGTGCTTCTTTTAAATTGGAGGCGAGGCGAGCCTATGAGGCGTCTCACAAGCAGCCAATCAACACGAACCACAAACCTACTCGCCTTTCTCAGAATTCGGCTTTTGAAAATGCTTCCTGAGGAAAAAGCTCTAGAAAATCCTCAACACAAAACTATTTCTGTATTTTATAAGCATTATTCAATCCTTGTTCAGAAAGTACCGGGAATTTGATTGAGGAAGAGGCTGACCAAAAGGTTGGAAACCACTTGCACAGAACTAATACACCAAGCTAACTTTTGAGATTTTTTTACAGTGCGTTTCAGATATCTGCTGTGCCATCAAGAATGCAGCTTTAAATTCCCTTATTTTGATAATTTAGGGGGACATTTCCCTATTTCCTTGAAATGATTTACTTTAAATGGAATGACCCTCTGTAATTTCCGTAGAAACATTCACACTACGATTTAGGCAAAGATAGTGTTTGTGCAACTATAAACATTCAATAGAATGTGCATCATACGGTGAACTAGATTCTGTTGGTTCAATCATTCGGAAGATTTAAAACCAATGGACAAACAAATATAACAAATTGTTGATGTTAATGGCAGCCTGGAAATTGCTGCAAAGACTACTTCCAATCCAAATTTAAGATTCCAATTTGCAGCGAGTCCTGCTTTCGCTTCTACGGCGAAGCAACACACGAGTCATCACGGAAGCGAGATGTGACCACACTGGCAAATTGTAATCTTCAATTTCGATTAGGTGAAGGCGGCATTTCCTGGGCTGTTTTTGACATGGACATTTTGTTAAATTCCATCAACGTCCTTTTATTGCTTACATCAAAGAGCTAAAAGATGAATATGCACGATACCGTAAAAAAAATTACCACCGTTTCAAGGAAAACAATGCCATTTTGGTAGGTAATTGCATTACGTATTAAAAAAACGTCCTTTTTAACATTAAAATACATCATGCTTTTGAAAAATAATTATATTGCATTTTCATACAAATAATCCAAATAATATTTTACAATATTTACAAGCCCAAAACATAGGGAAATTGTATTGAACATTTAAATCACACCATCAGGACATTTCGGCGCTTAACAGAACGCTCAACCTCCCAGCAAGTCTTCAGGACGGCTCCGAGCAGGGCCGAAACAGAGGGGCCACGAGCGGCAGGGGCTCGCCCTGGGTACGCACGAGGGAAGCGAGGGGCGGGCCATCGCGAAGGGAAGAGTGTACATGCACTGGGAGCACAAGAGGCCATGGCGGGGGGCAGCACCGGCGGGAGGAAGAGAGGGGGCGGCGCGGCTGGGAGCAGGGATGCGCCGTCAACAAAACATCCATGTTTCTAAACATCGATATTCAAAAATTAAACATCGATATTGAAAAATAAAACATCAATTTTCAAAAATAACACATCGATATTCAAAAATAAAACATCGATTTTCAAATATAAAACACCGAATATAAAATTAAAACATCGCCCCGAAACCATCCATGTTTTGGCGACTGAAATAGTAATCAGTCATGTTTACGACGGGGATTTATTTTTTTTTAAGGTGACAGGGTTTTTCAATTTTAGTTGAGAAACACAGCCAGGATAAGAAGAATTAAGAAAACTTATGTTATCTGACTGAATAATTAAATAAGTAATTTAAATTTCATTAATCAACAAAAACTCTTTATTTTTCACACTTCGTCATTTTGGTCCGACTAATATTCAATTTATCGACATTTGGAAATTATTATAATTTTATTCTGACACCAATTATCTTCAATAAAAAATCGATTTAACAAAACATCGCCCTCAAAAAATCGATGTTAACAATTTCAATGATTTTATAAAAATCGATTTCGCATCCTTAACTGGGAGCGTGCGACGCACCGGGAGAGCGGTTCGCTGCCGCCAGACATGGACAAGAGTGACGGGATGGGTGGGCGCGGGGCGCACCGGGTGCGAGGTGAGGCCCTGCCAGACGAAGCAACGAGGGTGGGTGAGCGCGCGCGCAGGTGCCATGGTAGGGGACGCTCTGGGTGAGAGGACAAGAGTGAGGGAGAGTGGGGGTTGGGCGCACGGTCCGCCGGAAGCGAGCGCCGCGTGGGTGAGCGCCGGTGGTGAGCGCGTGCGGGGGTGTGTTGCGCAGTGCACGCGGCCGCCGCCGCCGCCGTGGCCGCCGCCATCGAGGAACGCCGCCCCATGCTGCAGGTGAACGACTGCCGCGAGGGCGACGCGCTCTAGCCGGCAGCTCCCACAGCCTCCCCTTCCCCGTCCCTCCCAACCCCCACGGCACACCAGCACCACCCGCGCACTCCGAGGCGACGATCAAGGTGTAAATGTAGCGACTCTTCATGAACATCCTTTCATCGATTGCAAAGTAATGAGAGCGGGAAGAACTAGCAGTGTGTGCTCCAATTTAAATATAATGACCCTTCAATACCACAAGCTGGAAGGAGAAGGGAGCACTATCATGCAATCGGGAGATTTAATAGCAAAAATTTAGGTCGTCCCGATTAGTGTTTCCCTCTTCTTTACAGCTCGTGAACTTAAAATGTCACTACATTTAAATCGGAGCTTACTCCACCAGTTCCATTTTCGTCATTTAACTACTAACAAGATAACTGTCGGTCGTGTCGTGTCGAAAAAGCCTTGATTTTTTGTGATAGTTAAGGTTACATGTTCACATATGTATTTTCGCTGACAAAACAAGCTATACGTTACGAAAAAACAATAACAAGATATTACTTCGAATGGCGCGAGTAATGAGGAATTACACAGCACTCCAAACGTATGCCCAGCCCATCGTTTATTTTTGGTAGCAAACTGCACCTATCTTATTTAACGGCACAGCAGCGCTGTACAAACAAAAGTTTCAAGAACAAAAACCAAGAACAAAATTGCAATTTCATGTTCTTTCGTAACTTCCACTAGGTTAAAATCTGAGCCCAAACACCAATGAAAAAATCAAAGCAGTTTTCGGCATCACACGGCAGACGATTTCCTTTTAAAAGATTTATTTTCAGCGTTGGAGTGAAACAGATTAAAGGTATCCACAAATCAGTAGGCGGACTAACAAGGCACAGAGTTTAGGGGTCCAATAAAAATTGATATAAGACATAAGTTTTTAGTTACGCAGCTTTCCATAATGTCTAGTGTGTTCGCACTCAAATGAACGATACTCCTGTACCC
Organism: Gryllus bimaculatus; assembly: GCA_017312745.1. Taxonomy (NCBI): domain Eukaryota; kingdom Metazoa; phylum Arthropoda; class Insecta; order Orthoptera; family Gryllidae; genus Gryllus; species Gryllus bimaculatus. The sequence continues at coordinate 20,294,691 of BOPP01000007.1, read as the reverse complement.
TGTTCGCGTTTTCATAACTTTCCTAAAATGTTCATAATTAAAAATAGGGGCAATGAGTTTTCATTGGCGAACGAAATTATGACATGCATTCAACTCACCACAACACTCAAACTACATTTTAAATAGCATTAATATTGTGACAATACGAAATAAAAGAGATAAAATTAGACAAATAAAGAGTCTGACGTAAGGCAATAACTGTAGAATATTCTACATAAATATGCAATCATTAGACGCATTAAAGCGCTCTCAATGAAATTGAAGACTTTGAAAGCAATATTAATAAGAGGATGGCACATATTTTAATGCCGCTTGGCAGAAGAAAAGAAAATTATTGCTAACAATTTTGGGATAGCAAAATAGGTTTACTTACAACATTGTTTCTGGCGGCAGTGAATTATGCAAAACAAAAAGGGTACGACAGCTACTGACCAAACTTTATTCAATAATTAAGTAATATTGTACACGTCTCTTCGCAATTCAAGCACTGATTCATTATTAAAACAAAACAATTTAAAAATATTCAAATAACTTCGTCATTCAGAAATTCGTAACCCGAACCAAGCGAAAATGAGCATTCAAACTTTCTAAATAAATGCACAGTCCATTACGACCGAACACATTTGTATTCAAGTTTCGAGTTTTCTATCCTCCACACGTCTAAGAAAAATACGTTTCAAAATCATGAACGCCTACCTCTTCTAGCAACAACCTCCGTGACCAGAAAGAGCGCAAATCCACCTCGCAGGTCGGTGTTCGTGACAAGTGCCGCATTCTACTTCGCAGTGCGACCGTTGCAGGGCACCCCTCACCTACTCGAGTACAATGCTCCTCGGTCCCAGCACGTCTCCCCCCCTGTCCCTACCCAGCACCAAGGAGTTGTCGTCCATCCCCTCCCTGTTTTCTTCTCGCTTCCCTTCCCCCACCTGCACGCGCACCCAACCCGTTCTGCCCCCCCCCCATTCCGGCATGCTAGCCGCCTTCCCCAGGTGTAGACCCTCGTCCTCGCCCAGCCGCCACGCCCCGCCCCGCCCCTGCTCGCTGCATGCGGCATGTGGACGTCGACGAAAGAGAGTCCGCATGCCCGCCTGCCCGCCTGCCTGTCCTGCCTGCATGAGTACAGTACCTGCGCCCGCCGGCACGCGGCGAAGGGCCCACGGCGAACTAACGCAGGACGCACTAACAATAATAATAAAAATAATAATAATAATATTAATGCCTTTACTAATGGCGAGGCTCAGGCCTAGGGCCTGCACTTCCGCCTAACCACTGAATTTACATATATATAGAGTAGTAACATTATAAGACAATTATAAGACAGAGGACAAGCTGTATATTTACGTCTGGGAGAACAAATCTAGGGACCATCACGCCATACGCCTTAAGCGATTGAGTAAACCCAGTAAACCTCAATCAGGATGGCGGCTTAAGGCCAAACATCAATGATACTATGGCCTGCATCAAGTCTTAAATGCGCTTTGCACAACGTCGGTTTAATGACAAAATACGTAAAAGTATTGAATGGCCAGAAAAATAATGACTGAGCACATTCTTGAACTAATGGGGTTTGTTTCCCTCCACATACCTCAGTCGAGTGTAATATCCGCCCATGTCTTCTTGAGCCCTCATTTCTCTCATTTCTTTCGCTTATTTCGATAGATCTGTTATACGAGGATTGGAGCATACATCTTGGCAACTTTTTTTCTTGTGAGAATACGCGCATTGGTAAAAATAAGGCTTAAAGTTACAATTTCTAACGGTGACCAAAAAAAGCACGACGAAGCTGTAGTGAAAAAATATAAAAGATGCAATATTTTTTAATGTTTCATAAATCTGTTTCAATGACTGCAACAATGTGATAATTTTGGAATCTGACTGCATTTAAAATTACTGTTAATACTGTGATTACTAATGCTGAAGCTCATTGGTTGAAACCGGATAGGCAGCGCAATAGCTCACCCATGTCTATCATCATTCTTCATATACAAGTGAGTATCGATCACAATTGATCGATACGCAATAAACAAGAATGAACGAAACATGCTGCTCTTTGTATGAGGTACACGTTTTGCAATGGTACTGCTAGTCCAGCCAGACCATTTATTTTCTGGTCGACTCAATTTCCGAATGCGACACTGCCATTGCCGCCTCAGATACAAATTCCATTTTTTCGTGATCACGAAACTTGTACCGTGCACGATACAAGTCACATGAGGATACGCGATAATTCTCGTGGTATATCGTCTTCCGATGTAGCGTGAAAGTTCACGAATGCGCAGAGGCTTGAAAAGGAGTTCGTATCATTTACGATAAAGAGCTTCACTACGTGCAGAGCCTGTATTGCGCGTACCACACGTTGATTCCTGGGCGGGCTCACCGCTTCTACCTCCCGGCAGCGCTCGCGTGCAGACGAATCTACTGATGTGCGCTATGTCGCATTCGATCCGAAGAGATGGTAGGATTTAGCAATTGCTAAAAATATGCAATGTTATCAAACGCTGCAAAAAAATTGTAATTGTACGTTTGACGGCCGGTGCGATATCACACGGCTGACCATTAACCTCTGGGTTCAGGGGTTCAAGTCCCGCCAGGCTTTCCTGCGGTTTCCTGCCAAGCTTCAAAAATCTCTATTACCCCACCATCGTTAAAAATCATACCTTTATTCTCCCTTCCAAGTAAACAATTCAGTCCGGCTATGGCCGATGAGGAAAATGACTGAAGATCGTTATAATAATTATACTTCACTCGTCGCCTGGCACATTTTCGAAATACAGCACATCCTCGTTAATCCGAACCCTACAAATTCGAAATTTCGGATAATCCAAACAAAATTCAGGTCAAAAGAAAAATAAAATAAATAAAACGCTTTTTTGTAGTGTAAAGAAAGGATTTTATAATTACTGTAGAACTGTACAACTAATTATTGAAACACAAGTTGACAAAATGAAACTTTTACTGCACTGGTAACTTCGGTGAATTTTACATGTTTATGTAGCAGTAATTTTCACTTAGAGGAATTTGCAAAATCGGCCATCTTCTTTTGACATAAAGAACTGAATCTGCCTGATGATGCGATCGCTACGCTACGTTGCCATTTTCTCACATCGCACGTCTCTTAACATTGTCTAGTAATTCTCCAGATGTATTTGTATATGTGCGGTACATTTTTTCTTTCGGATAATCCGACATTTCCGAACCGAATTAGTTCGGATTACCGGGCTTCTACTGTAGTCGCAACTGCGGCTGTCAGATGCCGCTTCCATTCACAATGGAGTGTGCTGGTCATGGGTAACTTACAACGTGGCACTGGAAATGACCAGGTCTCTAAACGTGAGGTACAAGCGATACAGAAGACGGTCGGCGACTCATAAGAATAAACAGTTGCTAGAACAATTTTGTTTTTACGGAGCAAATATATTTGCGAAATAGCAGTTTGCTGAACTAATACTGTATAGTGAACCTGAGACAAAGACGAAGGGGACTTCAGCATTAACAATGTAGCAACAAATGAATTTAGCAATTATAATTAACTGTTCAACATTACGTGGCAGCGGGCGAACCGGTTACAAGAAAAATCAAATATAATCTACATTAGTGACAAATATTACACATTTTTATTACTACCTGAGCGATCAGTTTAATAATACTTTACGCAACACGAGGTACAAATAAAGTACATATTTCAAAAAATTAATTTTAAGAAAGGAATTGACACGGGTTTAGAAATAGGTAGGATTCAAAAAGTTACAATTTTATTAATTACCTAAACAATAAAATTTTACGATTTTGCAAAATACGAAATGAGTCTCGATGTATCAGTAAAATATGTCACGAAGGAGAATGTTAAGAAAGTTAAACCTAAAAGTCTGGACAGAAACCTATAAATAAAAATTAAACCTACTTCAAAAAGACATCACATTTTGCTTTCCATTTGTACACATCTGCGTTCGCAATTTTCTACAGAAGCCGATATGAAAGAGGGTCCAAAATTAATACGCCAATTCATAGTGTTCTTCAACATACTTTACAACTGTCTGGTACATCGACGCACATACAATCTTAAGTACTGTTAGTTACACATACACGACAATCCTCCCTTCACGAGTAAAAAAGTTATTTTAGACACAAGGCCAACATTTAATCTTCGTGGCATTCAAATGTACACTGTACGTTTTTGTATGTGTTGTGAAGATGCTTTGTTTTGCGGTACACTTTGCGAACACTTCGGAGCATTCGTGTACATGTGTTATCTCAAGCTGGGGGGCATCTATTACACTCGGGTCAACTCGCGTCTGAACACCCGCTGCCCTATCCCACCCGAAAATTTATGGACAGTTTAATATCGACTTTCTCCCTCTCGCACGTTGCCGGGCTCGCTATAAATATTCCGATATCAAAAACCGATATGTTCATTTCAAAATTCCCGACAGCGTTAAAGTATGCGGTGGCATTCACTACTTGTCAAACTGTGCATCGGCATTCTTACCAACAGAATCTGTACACACCGCCATTAATTTCGTGTCGTACAACGCGATGCGAGTCGCATAAGTTTACAGCATTAGGAAAATGGCTGGTATGCGACAGATAAAAGTCTGTATCGTGGCAAAATATTCCGCATAATATACCCCAAAGATGTGGCAAAACTTCCAATTGATTCATACATACAAGAACCTTTTGTAAATTGTAATTCCTAAGGCAAATTCAGCAGCGGAACAATTAAAATCATAAATTTCACCCTGAATAAAAAGACTAATTTATCTCCATGCATTTATATGTCGATTGTTCTACGTTCTATCACTACCACAACTCTGTTGTAAGCTGAGTATAACAGACAACAGAAATTTGTCATCAATGGGTTTTAGCAAGATTACAGTTTTTTGTCTTTTTTTAAAGAACTGGGTAACCATAGTAGATAAAAGAGATCAAAGGTTTCTACACATTTACAATAGTTTTACGACATAAACATCTCCTCGAGATCGCCAAAAGGACCAATTTCGCAATTTTGAAAAACATTTAGCACAGCAAATTCACTTGGGAGATGAAGCCTTGTCTGCGTGTGTTGCATGAAGCTAAAGCTTACTAATAATTACATTCACAGTTCGCCTTGGGCCCTTATAACAGCGAAAAGCAAGGTGCTATCTAGATGTAATGATTGCCTCCTCACTCCAGTAGTTTTGGAATCCAGTATACTGACCCCTGGCCAGCCGGCTGGGCTGTGACATAGTCAATATGTACGTCCAACACCCACAAATCCAAGATCCGTTTGAGAACCTATTCCGAAGGTTACACAATTCAATCTGAATTTACATGAGTCAAGATATTAAGAATTTGCTACTGACATTTTGGCGTTATCCTTTAATTCAAATCTGCAGCAAAACTGGCAATAACCATTTCCTTCTTTCAATACTGCATACAACTTGGTGTGAAATATTAATGTTGGCGGTGCATTTTCTACATCGAATATGCATGATTCACTATCATAGAGTATAATTGAATGGTTTATTCGAGTCCTTAAATAAAATTATGTGTATAAAAATAAAGGGCATCCTCCATATACAACTAAATACTCTCTGATTGTCAAATTGACAATTAACTGTAATTAAAATGAATTTGCGTAATAAAAAGAAAATAAAATACGACGTATCTGCGAGTGGTAAAAAATTACACTTTCTAGCCTGCACTAATGGACAGTATCAGTCATCCGCAATTCTAAAATTTCGAATAATGATATGATTGTAACAATTTATATCCATACTTGATGTTTGTCATCTGCAACTCTCCGTGTCAAGGTAGGCAAGAAAGGTAGGCTTACAATACGATTGTGAGATGCCCAGAATTAATGTTACAAACGTCTACACCATAAGAGGGGATCGAAGATGGCGTGTTGTGAATGAACACATGAGACATCTCATTTAACGTCGCTGCATACACCGACCGACATGGCGTCCCTGATTATTAGACAACTCATCCTTTTGACAGGTACCTATACGAACTTTCTGGGGACGATCTGCATTGATTAAAAACATTTCTCAAGAAGACGAACAGTGATTAACATTCTGTCACAAAGATAAATAATACAGGCAAAAATATCGATATTATCTTCACCTGTACGTAGGTCTTTCCTTGAGAGTTCGTGTATCTGCCGAACACCACTTCAGGATGCATTGTTTACCAGTCAGGGGCGTAAAAAATATCATGTGAAACTTCGTCATAATATTTCTGCAACACATTTGGACAAAGTTATCTCGAATTGACACAAGCCCTAGAAATTTTGTAACACTTATTCTGAACCACGCTGTCCAAGAGCTGCTTAAATTCGTATAATAATGTTTCCCATGTTATAATTGATTCCCATGTCGTTATACGAGGCGTGTCAGGAAAGAAGTCCACTCCGGATATAGTGAACCCTCGGTGATCATGAACTTATGTCGTTCGCCCCGTTTTACTTACTAACAAATAAGCATAAGAATATTCGGTTATAGTGGACCTGAACCTCCACTATAATGAACGAAGGAAATAGGTCATGGAAATTAACTGGATCTCGTATGTTATTGGGCGAGTGAAAGGGTCTTCGGAGAGTGGGGCGGTGCCCCAATACTGCAAGAGACACTGAAGGGTGTCAAGACTGCATTACGATACTGGGCAATTCAAAGTCAAGAATGGAGGGAACACGAACTCTGTAAAAGGACCTATAGAAATTACTAATCAAAAACGCATGAAGCAAACAATTAAAAATAATTTATTTTTTAAGAACAAATAAATATGTTGAAATTTTCGGTATGTGCTGTTAATGGATTTTGTTGTGTCTATAATAATAAAATCAATAATTGTGGAGAAATTATATTTAATTTTGACATCTGTTATACTGAACCTCTGATGTAGTGAACCAAACATTCATCCCCCGAAGTTCACTATAACCGGAGTTGATTTTAACTATGTACCGATTTGGAAAAATACTTTTTTTTTAAAAAAACGAAATTTATTTTTGTATGAAAGAGCATTTCTTAAACTATTTTTCTACATCGTTGTCACAGACATTTGTCGTAGCGGGAAACCAACATCGGGGTGGGGGTGGGGGGGCTGGAGTCGATGTGGCAGGTCGTGCGTGCGTGACCGCACCCTCGCCAATGCCCGTATCGATTATCGGGCGCCTGGCTGATTGACGGGTTCACTTGCGTAATGGCCGACGCGGCCCGGCCCTTCACTCATTCACCCTCGTCGCTGCTCGCGGCCCTCGACGCTGTAACACAATAGGCCCTTCGAATCTCGCGCACCGGCGCTGCGCGGCGCGGCGCCTCCGCGGTAGGTGATTCCAACGAGCACACGTCGCCTCACCCACGCAATACCAAGATACAGTCGCTGCCAAAACAATTCCGACACCCGGGATATTCCTTTCACCAATATTTTCTTCTCTGTTAGAACACTTGATTGGGCGCCGCCCTCGAGGGTGTAGCTGGAGTCTGTGTTCCTTACTGAATCCTCATACAATGTCACTCATCATTAACATTTGAGCATTAACATTTGAGCATTTTTTGGCAGCTCTTACCTTTCATGTGGTGAAATACAACCAGCTGACGATGTTCCAAAGAACAGTTAGTTTCTCCCTCTGCGACTCATGTTCATCCGTCGCAGAGATTCCCACGATCCAAACTCTTCGGCGTCGAGAGCAATCTGTCCCTAGCTCATGAATGACCTTCACGACACTTGATTTCAACTGTTTTTTTCTATACCTAACGACTGATAATTCAGTTCAGTCGCGCTATCCGAATAGTTTGAGGCCCTCGGATTTGTATAACTGATTATTAAAACCTCATTTTACTTCGTAGAGCAACTTTTATAAGAAGTCGCTTTCGTTATTTTCGTGTCTAACTCCGGTTTACATAAATTATGCAGAATTAAATATAATAATGATTTGTGTAAAAAATTTGAACGAAGTTCGTGAAATTAGCTGGTGTCTGAATAGTTTTGGGAGTGACTGTCTAAATGGCCAGCTATACCATGCCCTAAATTGCCTAAGAAGACGAGCTTCGGAGCTCACCGTTCAAACTTTGAATTTATTGGTATTTTTGACGATTTTGAGAAATTAATACAACAAATACGTGTATCTATAACTGTGTGGACATTCATTTAAACAAAGATCATCCAAAATACGGGACAATTAATTTCCAATTAATGGCAACCATATCTGTATTTAATGCCAAAACATTACGCATTTATGTGAAAAAAAGGCTGATGTTTCTCCATAACGTAGTAATGTGTTGACTTATATAATATTAAGACTGAAAATTCCACAAACATTTCCCAATTACATTCTCAGTGCAAAGTGTTCTAGTTAATAGTCCTGATTTTTTTTATCCACAATCAAAAAGACTGTAATAACTCAAATTGAAACAAGTAGTTCTGATAAATAGCATCATATTTTGAACAAAAACGCGACAACTTAAAACATCAATGACTTTCAGTTTGATAAAAAATGAAATGAACGCGTGTGTATATATATATATATATATATATATATATATATATATATAATATATAAATATACATACATACATACACTTTGACAATCTCCGAGTTCCCTACCCCTTGGTAATCGTAAGGTTAATAAATGCAACCACGAATTTCAAATAAGGAATTCTTTAGAGCTATTAAAAAATATACATACAAAAATAGTTAACTGTTTACTCTGACCCTCCCTTCGTAACAAAAATCAATTTCATAACAAAAATCTTCAAAGGTCTAATCATTCATATAGTCTTTAAAGGTCAAGAGTGATTCAACGAAAAGTGCGGTTGGGCCTGAATATACAAAAGGGCCAACTACTCTTGCCCGATCCGATATCGTAAAGCTTCATTGGTTTCTCAATCCCGTCATGCCACTGACAAAACACGTTCACATAAATAGGATAATTTGGCACTACTATCTGTATTTCAACAAATCGTTACTCCATCATTTCCTTTTCGAAATGTGATATTGTTATTGATTCTGAACGTTATAAAATTAGTTCCCAGCCTCAGCCCTATTCTTTGAATGTTTTTGTAATTGCATCCAAATCTGCTAAACCTTCCTAACATTGATAACCTAACTGAAAGTGTCTTAACATCTATGAATTTCACAGAGCAAGACAAATTTCCAATTGAAAATCTGTCTTTTAAAATCATGTGGGACATGAACTTCAATTTCAAGAAAACATTGAAGATCTAACTTTAAAAATACGTTATATCGACAAAATAATCCTAATTTTCCCTTGTTTCTGAGATCTCCAAAGTACCGCACTTGTTAGGAGCGGATCAACGTTTTCCGAGCAATTCCTTTCCAGCAGGCCGAGCGACCGGCAGTATTAGGGAAACGCCTCATTAAATATTACGACGAAGCGGCTTCTCAGAATAGCAGTCGATAAGTCAGAGCAAGCCACTTCGCGTTCAGCCTTTCTTCGCCCGCTAGATAGCGCTGGCTGCGATGCTCCTCTCAATGATAGGTGTTGCTCCCAGCCGCATTACTCACACATGAACTTTGCTTTCGCAGCTCGAAATGTCGACACCACAGTCAAAGCGTAAAAGCAAAAAACAGAGCATCAGCACAGAGGGATTAGAAATTTAAAGTTCTCTTTTGTGGTCGTTACAGCTTTGTCCAGCCGTGGGAGGAGTTTGCAAGAAGAGGTCTCCTAAATTTTGTGTGCAATAGAGAGACTAATATTAATCTTAAGCAGCGAACATATGAAAATCGCGCACACATTTGAATTGCAGTTTCAATAAAAATGTGTTCATCAACACTGCCTCTTTAAAAAGTTATTTTCCATTTTTTTGTTGTTTTTTTGTGTCTGACCGAAGATTTACCTCCCCTTTGTTAATGACTGACAGCAAGAAATCGATAAAACTGACTCAAATTTTTGCGATCTTTCTGAAAGAAAAAAAAGAAAAAAAGAAGTTTTCAATTGTAATACTAAATTTCAAGGAAAAACTCAACAGCAATTGCTTACATTCTCAAACAATCTGTTCAAGCCTAGCAATGCAATATTCATTAATGTATTATGTGCATTACAACAAATGTGATACAAAACATGTGTTAAAAGTAGTTCTTTCTAATTGTTGGAGAACGTACAAGTAATTCAGATTTCGTAGTATTCCCCGAGCATAACGCGTCCTCAATATTCTCTGTATATTTAATGATGCGGAGTTTAGCGAAATCGAAGTAATATTGGTCGGTTAGGTATGATTAATTAGAATGTATTCGTTCCAGCCAGTTCATGTTTTACCGAAATATTATGGCAATTAAACTAGTTATTTCCCTTAGGCTTTTTCAGAGGTCAACAGGTTCTGGACATTTGCTCCATTTTAAAAGCACGCAGGTACAGGCAAATACACAAGAGGATCTGACGTGACTTGCTACATCATCAGGCAAACCTAGAAATTATTCGAGCATAAAGGTTTGACGACAAATTCTTAATTGCTAGTAACATCGCCTAGTCTAGAAACATGCTTTCTTGTAGACGCCATAAAAACACACAATAAAATGCAATTTCGTAGACATTGATACGCATACAAGCTGGCACGTAGAAATATTAACACAAACTCACAAGTAGAAATTAACATAAAATTCACGTAGACATAGACTTCATATTAACACGCAAACACACGCGCACACAGAATGGAACACTATCAATCTCAAACAGTTTCTGATTCTGAGGAGATCATTATTAATCGTTGTAGTACTTTCTACTAGTTCCAACGAGTATGCTCTTTACACTTTTCAAGGCCCATCAAGTTTAATGTCTATTTTTCGTCCACGACAAGACATCGCCTGCAAACATTCAGAGGTTTTTCTAAACAAATAATTGTTCGAGTTCATTTCGTCAGTAATGAAAGTATAGAGTTCAGTCTAGAAGTAGCTCACTGAAGCAATTAAGAGGCGGGAAACGAGTCTAGTATAACCATATTAATTCAGGTGCCTATAGTTCGAATAATATTTGTCGATTTGACAGCGCCTGACTGAGGAACGGAGAGGGGGGGTACGTAATCCAATCAGCGGCTTCAAATTTTGCTGACGTCATTGCAGAGTTGCCGATACTTATTAACAAAAATTAAATCGGTAAACTGCGAAGCATCTTTAAATTGAAGAGCGCCATTACTCCTTTGGTTATGTACTGCGTATGCGATTCTGTGTCGTCTACTGTGGGGGTCTTATTGCGATTTTCTTCTTGATGTGATCTGACAACAGAACGATCAAACGAATACCTGTCTGCTGCCCAAATTAATGGCAACATCGTTTTACCCTACCTCAACTGTCAAGAAATATAATTCGGAAAATTCCAAACAGATCCAACGAATGGGGCCCAAACGAAGACATTATATAATCAGAGATTTAACATTTGCGTTGTTTATAACTGAGGTGATTCTATATCAATTTTGAAATATAACGTCAATGAAATGAAGTGCGTTTCTTAGGGGGAAACATGACGGTAGTCTCCTGCAATTAGCTTTCTAACCGTTCTCCAATAACTTCCCCAATTGAAAAGTCATGTTAAAGTGATCAGATGTCCTCTAACTTTCGGGCGTCATATTTCAGAGCTGCTGTCATGTTATTTATATGGTACAGTCCCGTTGCGACAATCACAGCCCGATCAATCTTAACAAATGTGGTCTCAAAATAAATAATTTCGCAGATGGATAATAAATTGTATTTTCAACTTTTACGTCAATGCGATCAATATCTGCGTCGTGATCGGTGCGGTCAATATCTGCGTCATGATCGGTGCAGTCAATCTGTGTGTCCTGATCGGCGCGGGCAATGTCGGTCTTGATCGGTGCGGTAAATGTCTGTGTCGTGTTCGGTGCGGTCAATGCCTGTGGTCGAGATCGATACAGTCAACGGTGAATGATGGTGAACAACTCGCAAAGGGTGAGTTCCAGAGTAGAAACGTGATTTTGATGTAATATGTCCCGAGTTATCGAAAAACTGCAGCATATATGAGTATATCAGAACAATACAGGAACATAATGAATACGCTAAGTAATAAGTACGCTAGTAAGATGCATGTAAGAACATGAATGCAATTTGTGTGCAATTTGTTTTTGTTCTTTGCATCCATGAACTCCTCAGAAAAGAAACACGACAAACACAGTTAGGCAAAAGGATAGATGCATACACATCACTAAAGTACTCGTAGAAACACAATTTAAGAGCGCACTTCTGCTTTGTCGGAGGACCAGTGAATGAGTAGCAGCCGCACCACAGCTCTTAACGAACCCCACGGGGTTTCCCACAACGTGTCTCGTTTCTTTCCACAAGGCCTTGGTGGTGGCGGGAGAACACGTGTTGTCCAAGAAGACGTTGCCCTCTGACCTGTAGGCCCTCCGCCACACCACGCCACTGCGACCGTCCATCTGCGCGTTCAACTCTCCAACGGCCGCCTGATGACGGACCCACTGTCGCCAACTGCTGCTCGCGCTGCGGGCGGCTTTGCCAACCAACAGGCCTCGCCGTGTGCCGACGGTGCAGCGCTGCCACACACTTCACACTGGTCCTTTCGGCCGGAGTGCAGTGTTGCCAATAAACTTGTTCTCGCTCCGTGGGCGCCATGTCAGCTAAACGCTCCTCGGATCGGAGACGCAAAGTTGCCAGACATTCGCGCTCTTTGACTACGAGCAATGTTGCCAACTAAGTTTTCCTCGAGCGGGGTGCTACTAAGTCAGCTTATCACTCTTGGAGCGGGACGCAATGTTGCCAACTATGTGCTCGTCGTAGCGAGGAACAGTGTTGTCAAATGAATGACATTATGTTGCAAACTAAACTCCTTCTCGAGCAAGTTTCGCAACGACTACTCTGTGTGCGGGCCAACTGTTAGTATTGCAGTATTGGCAACTATTTTAGCGAAGTGTAGTTGCAAACCGAACCGCGTGGTTCACGCCCCGGGGATCCGCAACGTCACCACTCGCAGCGGTGGCGAGATGCGACGTTGCCAACCTGCACTCTTCATGCGGAGACCGCCAACCTTCTCAACGACGTTGCCAAACGACCCGCGCGCTTCTCGGCGCGGGGATCGGCAACGTCGCCTCTCGCAACGGTGGCGAGATGCGACGTTGCCAACCCGCACTCTTCGCGCGGAGAGCGCCACCCACCTCAGCGACGTTGCCAAGCGAGCAAGCGCGCGCGGCGGTGCGGCGTTGCCGCTGCGTCTCCAACCGAGGCGGGGGGTGTGTGGCGGGGGCTGCGCAGACGGCGCGGAGCGGCGCAATTCCAACATGAAAACCAACGGCGCCACCAAGAGCTCCGCGGTCGTGGTGGGCGCCGCGGCCGCCGGCGGCGGCGCCACCGTCGCCGACCGACCGCTGCCCTCCGCGCCCGCCGCCAGCGCCTGAGCTCGCACCCGGGGCCTTCGCCGAGCCGTGCCGGGCCTGGCCGACGCCGCGGAGTCCAAGCGAGTTGTCCATTGCGACTTTCTTCTCTTTCACTCTCACTCGCGAGTGGCCACGCTGCGATGCGGTACCAGGTATCGATACTCCATCGAAGTCACGCGTCGACATCGAGCGCTTTCGGAAATCACTTGATACGGGAATGGCGTTTCCAGTTTTGCCTGGCTATCTCAAATGACGGTTCTTGAGGAGCCAGGTATGTGCGTCAGCGATGTCTTTGCATCATGTTGATTTCTCTCACTCACAAGAGAAAGGTGTGTCGTGTCATCGTATCTTGCGAAACCTGTCTTGATGTTTTCAGCGATAGTTAAGGTAACATACGGTTTACATTCATAATTGTAAACAATGAAACAAACTGAAAGTTACCAAAAAATAACTAATATCGGGATTACTTCATGTGGGCGTACAGTTCACTACTCAAAAGGTTTCTCCAGTCCACTCGCATGTGTGATCGTTAAGTACTATGTTATACGACGACAGACAAAACTGTATAAACGAAAGCGCCAAAATTGTCAATTTCTAACCTTTAGTTTATTTCGGCAGATAAATCTTACCATTTGACACGCATGTAACGTCAACCACTGAAGAGAAAGCTGGTTTTAACATGCCACGACAAATGAATCCTTTGTGAGTGAGAGGAGTCACGGTGCACATACACTTAGCTGATGAGCTCACCTCGCCAAACAGTGACCATCAGCGAGATCGAGAAACAAATCTCAAAATTACGTCATCCATGTGTGTGTCAAACGATCCATTATCACAATGTACTTCTTAACATAACTGAAAGTAGAACTCAGACGAAGTGTTCGAAGAAAGGATAGGAGACAACCTATGGAATCTTTAGCAAAAAAGCACAATTTCAACACAATATTAATTAATTTAAAAGTAGTCCAAGAGGACAAGTGGAAAAAATACATGTAACAATACAAAGATATGCATTGAATAAAAGTATGCGCTTCATGTGATTGAAAGCCAATGTGATGTATTTAACTTCAAATTAAAACGTACTTGCTTGATCACACTTTTAATGATTTCCAAAAGCGATTGATATTGATGTATTAATATCGGATAAGATGAAGTCGAGATACTTTCAACCTCAAATGGCAGCGACAAAAGGTTCACCAAAATAGTAAATTATTTTCAGTGATGTAAAATTCAAGATGTACAAATGTGCATTTTTAATAGTTTTTCTTTGTTTCTAATTTATTTTTACAAACTACATTTAACAGTATTTTTTATAATTAACTTCCATTCTCGAAGAAAATTTCATTCATTTAAACTGAAATATACATACAATGAAAATTAATCCATGGCTACAAATAAACGAATTATCACAAACCTACGGTAATATTTCGTAGGAATTATGTTCATTTCTGAAAGTTGCCAATTTGGAGGGGGGAGTTCACAGGCAATAGATCTCGTCCGTCTGCAGAACTTACTGTTTCGCATGCCTACGTCTTCCGTAGCCAGGGTTTTTAGATATCGACAGAGCAGTGGCAATGCCATTTAATTACGCTTTACAATACATATTCAAATATGTTTAAACAAATTTTCGTCACTGTTTAGCACAATCAACACTGAAAGCTATCATGAGAAACAGTCGATGTGCCAAGTATCGATACAGGTACCAGCCTTCTCGCAACGCGTCCACTCTTGTGCCCTCCCACTGTCTCTGTTGTCTCTCTTTCACTTTCTTCCTTTTCGGCGATGTGTGTCACCAGCCCTCTTCCTTGGCTTAAGGACGGTGGAACTTCACTGCGCGCACTATGGACAAGGCTTGGTTTTTCTTTTTCTTAATTTCTTCATGGAGACTGCGTCACGGCAGAAAACACTATTGGTAAAAAATTTAATTACGTGGGCTTTAATAAATCGCAAAACGAGAGTTTCGTTAAACGAGAGTTTGTTGCATTACAGAGCTCAATTCTTCGCGTTCACGATGCTCGATGACGATTCGAGCACTCGCACAGGGCACTCAGTGGTTCGATCCGGCATCAAACGATTCAATTCAATTGAATTGATGCCTCATTTTACGTGGCGAGACTCGGACCATCGGGCTCGTTCTATCGTCTGACCACGCAAATTTCGCTACGCTCCTTTCAAATGACCTCGCAACGAATGCTCTACACGTAATGCAAACAAGTTAGGAGTTGTTCCGATCAGCATTTGTCAGATCTTATGGCAATGACCTTTACAAAATATACTGAATAAAAAATTAAAAAATCACAATTGTCAAGATAACACTCAAAAACTAAGAAAATGTCCATTAGTTCAAAAATTCTCACTACACACGTTGATGGAAACAACTCATACCTATTTTAAACTCAGCGACCTAAAATTCATCTTATTAATTTTGCGTTCGAAAACCTAAAAAGCAATATTGGATCTTTTAAAAAAGTAGTCCATTACAACTCGTGCATTATCGCCAACACATACGTGTGTGAATAGAACTCTAACCATTAGCATTCAACCAGTTATTCTCCTAAAAGCATAAGAAGGAAGAATATAACACCTAGTTCAGATAAATGGATGACAATTACATTTATTAAATACGTAATGATATTTCAAACGTATTCTTACGAAGTTACGTTTATTTCCATTACAAAATCATAATTCAATAAACACTCATTTACTATTTTTTCAAGGAATTTTATTATTGACTACTAACATGAAAAAATTACTCACGTTACATTAATTAAATACGTTAGATCTCATTATATTTCCAATATATTTCGTAAAGACAAAATAAAATTAGTCTCCGGTACAAAAATACATATCAGGTTTGAATACCGCATCGTCTCCTAAAAAGTTGATTATATACATTCGCTGTTCGCACAGTTGAAGTTCAACCACCTTCAAGAAGTCCGCAACCCTCTGCAAGCTCACGGAATGGCAACTGAGATCGTGCGTCTAATGGGCCATTAATTATACAGAATTAATGGCATTAATACACAAAATTAAATCGTTTATGAGACGATTCTTGAACACGCTCCAAGAATATTATTTTTTCATGCTGCACTTCATTCGCGCATACAAACCGGAAAGTGAAATTTTATTTCTATAGTTTAATTGCAAATTAATTAATAATTTAAGTACAAAGTATATATTTTAAATTACCTATATTTTGATCAAATATTTTTTAAATTACAAATTAGCTTCACTGCTTAATTACAAATTAATTAAATGGCCGTGACTGTGTACTATTTAAGCTTTCAAAGTTTGGTAAAAACGAATGTTAATGTTTTTCCTTGTCATTAAAATTGGACGTCAAACTCCAACCCAAGCGGCAACACGAAACTTGATCAATATTAACTAATAAACAGAGCAATCATAAGTTTTATTGTTATAAATACCTCACAGCTATTAGCAAGGAATTACGGATAAACGATGAATTGTAGTCAAATCTACTAAAACAATGCACGATCGCAGTCTCTATTCCCACACATTACAGATATTTTCCAACTGAACGCGAAAATTCGTGTCATGCACTTCCTATAATAAAAAGGATGACACGCACAAGACTTCCTGGAATCCAAACGGGAGAACAAATAAGGGATTTGTAAAAATATTCAAAAGGCAGTGGAACTAGGATATATATGGCCTCATAAGTCTAATGGATCGCGTTTACAGCTCATATTGAAAGGAAGAGCTGCGTAACATCAGAACTGTTTTGAAAATACCTTCCTTGAAGCAAAACGAGCAATGCGAGTGCTAAATATTCTAAAACAATGACAAATCACATAGCTTTTCAGAAGAAATTGTTTAATGTTGTGTTTCAGTTCATTGTTGAATCTGAATATTCGATCAACTTGTCAAGCTTTAAAAATATAATTTATAGTCTCATTGTTTACGGCGAAACAACGTGAATAGGTAATGATTAAAACAAGAAACAATTTTCTTTTTAAATATTGGACAGTGACAATGAGTGCAATTTCGTCACTGAATAACTAGCGTTCATGATACTACTACAAACTAAATTCCACCTCAATAGTATTTTAAAATGCTAATTCACAATTATTTGAAATAACTGATTATTATAATAATTGTGTCCAATCACAACATAATAAAATAATAGTTAGAAACAAAATGACTAACATAATTGATTAAGCTACTGAATCTAACAAATAGTTCAAGGAAACTTCTTGTACAAATACTCGCATGGTGATTGAATTTTCTCTACTATTCATATTTTTTTACCGTCGAATCATATTTGCAAACAATTTGTATTACAAGATAACAGGAAGATAGATAGAACATGTTGAAACGTGTTCCCAAATCAGCTGCATGTTTTCGTATTGTTTGTTCCCGTCGTGCCCGACTGCCAAATGTATATGAAGCCTTGCAAAAGAAACGGGCCGGGCGCCTACGAACTAAAGCCAGTACCTGTGCGAGACAAGTATTGGCCCTGACTGTTGAGGCACTTGTCCCACTGCGACATAAGTTCCGCACGTACTGATCGTCGTCAATTCCCTTCAGTGTCCCTTTTTGGGGACCAAATGTCGTAATCGCAGGGAGAGAGGTCTGGACTGTTTGGAGGGTGACCGAGAAGTAGAATTTCAAGTGGGAGCTTCTCAGTCACAAAGCAGCCAGGCCTCTCTCTCTCTTTCTCTCTGCGATTAACGCCACGTTTGGTCCCCCTGAACAAGGCCCTGAAGGGAAACCGTTTCACCTTGGAGTCGACGTCAAGCAATACGTGCGGAGCTCGTTCACAACGCGGCCTCGCTCAGCCATGCACAGTCTTTCGTCGCAGGGGGACAAATGCCTCAACAGACAGGGCCAATACTTGTCTCGCGCAGGTACTGGCTTTCCTTCCTAGGCGTCCGGCCCGTTTCTTTTGCAAGGCTTCTTATGCTTCCGCCTGCTCCCTTAGCATGCCAACATGAAGCATCTTGACGACCCTCTCACTTTTATGTTTGCAGCCCGAGGGAATATCTGTGTTCGATAAATGTTTCAGAAACACTGAATGCGCATGGGTATTCCAGACGAATGTGCTTGAATGTAATCAATGTGTCGCCCTTGAACCATGCCAGTTTCCCTTCAACGTCGTAATACAAGTGTTTGTTCCCTGTTTTCAGGAGGTGGAGTCAAATGTGTTTGCGTATAATCGATGTTTTGCTTATTGATGTTTCCATATTTTTCACTAGTCCATTGATGTGTTAGTACTGTATTTATCATCAAAATAATTGAATTTATGATTATAATATCCGATAAGTCTTTGCAATGAGGCTAGTACAGGCGTGGTCAACAGTTCTTCTCCCCAGGACAAATTGCAAAGAAATCTTTTTCACAGGCCGGAAAAAAACTCAAATTAATGAATGATAAATACAAAAAATTTTCGTTTACGTAAACAACATTTTATTACGCAACTTCTTTATGTAATTTGTAAATTTAAAAAGTTATTCTTGAGCCGGATGTTGACCATGCCTGGGCTAGAGTGTGTCGCATTGAAAGTTTTAAAATGACTGTTACAGTTCTTAATATCCTTGCCCCTGTCATCAATGAATCCCAAAGAAAGAAAGCAATGCGGGAGATGCACTGAAAAAACATAACCAAAGAGAAAATTATCCATAAATGTAGTAGTACATTTCCACTTCTCTGATATCTCAATTAACAATTCTCCGTTAAACCGCGAAGGCAGGGAAAAAGTGTGAGGATCTCAAACCATCTTCCTAAATCAAATTGCGGCTCAAATCACGTGATTAGAAAACCGATTTTCAAAATATTACCAAAAATAAACTTCTAACGATGAAATAGTAATTGTATTTTCACGAGTTTTTAAATGATACAAACGAGATTTTCGGTATTCGAATATCTTACATTGTCTCATTTTTTATTTTCCTTGCCAAGAAACATACTTTGTTTTAAAAATACTTTCTACTAAAACGCAAAAGAAACGGTCTAAACAATCAGCCCAAGACAATATTTTTTTACTATACTCAGTTTTTACTTAACATAAGAGATACTCGCCGGCCAAAATAATTTTTTCACCATTGCTTCTATCACATATGTTGTGTAATGAATTTAGCATTTGTATTTTCCGATCTTATACTACCTGCAAATAACACCGTCTCCTTTGGTACTTTACAAACAATAATTTGATTTTTCAAATTAATTCTAACGATTGTTTTTCTAGTTACGCCTACGAACTGAAATAACAGCACATTGCACTGCAGTGAAATAAGAGCATTTGCTATTTACAAATTATCCTCGAAATGTCAACCTAAAGTGAAACGTTCTGTACAATTTTACCTTTTTTTACCCTTCCAACTTTGCCTTCCTTGCATTTGTTCCAACAATCCCGCCATTCCCTGACTTCCAAGACTGAAAGGGGGTAGCATTCTGAGGAATTGCTCCTAGCGAGATACTTCCCATCGCCTGTGCAGTTTCGCAATGGAGGGGTATCCAACAGCTGCTTCAATGGCCAAGCAAGGGATAGCGATGACAATTGAAAAGACAAATGACTGCGACGTGCCATAGCGGCAGCGCGCCCTCTGTGGCGGAATGAGTCAATTCCAGGCAAAGCGCATAGCAAACAGCACGCAGCATTACAAGACATTCTCGGTTATTATTTCATGGTTACTGTATTACGACTCTCACATATTTTAAAATACACATCTCAGATTGAAAAGCTTGCTTGCAAATCTAACTCACAACGTGCTTTTGGGGACTTCTATTGGATCATACATTCAACCTGGTGCGATTAGATTAACTGAATACACAGGTTTTTCTGACTTAATTAGGCGTACTCATTATGTTGCATTGTCCTTTTTTATTTCGGTTTAACATTTTTAAGTTTTTCGTCGGTGAAAACGCGCGGATATCCCACAAATCCAGGGCATGAAAAATGTATTTACACTGTTCAAACGGGGAGGAAACGGACGCGCGCCACAAAGTCAATGAGCATAACGGAGCATATTAATTCCAAGTTGCTTTATTTGTATTTATACATTCTTGCCACACGTTTGATAAAATGTTTCATCAGTGGGAATGCATCCTTGGAAACCCGAGGACGTACGCTCTGATATTTTCTCACTAATGTCAATAAGAGCCAAAAAGGAAGCTTAGAGATAAAGAACTATCGCTGTACACGACATATTCGTTTCGTTCATTTTTATAAATTCATGACGTCATACATATCGCCGCAACACAAGTAACGTAGTAACACATCTCTAACTCGTTCAATACGTTATCGTAGTAACACTTATTTCAAATTGCCGTCTTGCCGGAGAATAGTTTTATCTTACTACAAGCACGCAAAGACATGCAAGTGTCTTTAGAACTTTCGCTAGCGAAAAATAGACAATATTCTAAACATACTTCACACAAAAATAATTATTTGTTTCAAGGTGCGTCACTTATCTCCTTCACTAACATGAAACTTTTTTCTATCGTGGTTTTTGAAATCATTGTCTACAAATGCCTCCTCCGAAAACTAAACAGCCACTGCCCGACGGTATATGCTTTCTTTTCATTCCAACACATTCCGGCGCAGCGTGAATTGCTTGCTATGCGCACCTGGTGGCGAGATTCCGCCACAGCTTCAATTCCTCTGTTAGACGCTCCGCCCATCGTAAACAGAGCGCGCCACCAGCGAGGGTTGCCCTAAGAAAGGACCAATGTGACAGGCCCGGAAACAAATTGTCTTGCAGAGCAATGGCATTGCAAGAGATAGTGATGAAGCCGTTTGTAAATCAGCTAACTGTGAACGAACGCACTGACAAAATGAGTGCATGGTCATGACCTGGTATTATGCTTCCAGCTGAGGCTAAATAGCAAATGTCAAAGCGGACCCTTCTAATAGTAATCTCTCAATAAGTATATTCGTACACGAAAAACGTTACAAGCTTGGAAGGGCACGTGGAAAGGGCGAAGACAAGATATTTTCCCAATGGAGCTAGAAAGTTCATACAAGGAAATCTCGCGTGTGGTATTTCCCCTGATTGGTATGCATCTCCTCTTGCATTGGTGTTTGGCAGGTTCACGAAATACATCTGCCTCGGAACGTGACCCGCCAAACACCGGTGCAAGATGAGATGCCTACCAATCAGGAGCAATTATCACATGTGAAACTTGGTAATATGAAATTGCCTGCATGTTCATTGGCAAAATAATCCTTTTCGGCGCCCCTACATTACCTAGATGTTTGAGACACTTATTCTGAGACATGTGCTCCGAGCGCGTGTAACGTGTACGCTTGCTTCACGTCCATACTCATGTAAGGCGTGTGCTATCAGAACCAACCCATTCCACTGACGAACGTATTAGAAGACAAACAAAAATATTGTCGCGTTCACACAGACAGAATATGTTAACGGACGATTTTATGTGAGATCGAACTGAATTTCAACTACAGTGACAGCTCTTTAAGCCGACCGGGATTAATACCTTAAAAGTGTGTTTTTAGAGCGGGGGTGTGCTTGAAGGGAGCATCGCACTACTGAACTTCACTCGCCGCCGCTGCTGCTGCTGCTACCACGACAGGCATCGTAATATTATCCTGGTTTCAAATGAAAGCTTCATTATATTGCATTATTAAATTACTTGAATCAACTATAGAGTAGTTCATTGCACTTGAGATAGATCTTTCTTCAGGTAATTCGTTATTGACATAAGGTGCTCTCCTGATTATCGTAATCCAGACATATTATTCTGCTCCTGTCAAATGTTTTGATCTTTATAAAGCCATAGTTTCTCTACAATTTCTGGAAGGCATCCTCTTCGGAGTTATCGTGAAATCTCAAGTGCCAGATCGCGGTTGCCCATGAGAAACAGTTTGACTCACAATAGTACGCGAACTCTCAGATTCATTATTTCAATACGAGGTTTCCTGGTCGTCTTAAAGGAATGCAATGTTTCATTACGACAAATCTTCGTGGTCGTTGGGCGGTGACAGCAATGGTCGCCTTTAAGGGGTAAAATATATTGATCTCATTGAACAATGAATCCGCTCCAACAGGCACCTGATCTCGAAAATGAATGGTGGTCTTAAAGAGGTGGTGTTTTCGAGAGGTTTCACTGTTTCACTTTGTCAGGTTCTGACAGAATCCTTTTTTAAACAAAAAAGAGTAAATAATGGAATGAGCTGTCTTTAATAGCCCACGCCTCATGAACCGACAACCGCCACTCGCCACCTATCTACGGTCGCCCACTGGTGTCGCGATGGTCAGAGCGTCTACACTTCGATTTTTCTATAGTGGTCAATGACATTAGATCATTATTGCACCTCGTGCAGGATAAAATGAATATTTTTAATTAATTCGCGAACGTCCTCAGATATGAGCTCACCACTGTTGAAAAGATTCATTCTATACGGCAGGAGGTGTCACAATGACCAAACGTCACCGGCCACCATAGAAAAATCCAAGTATAACTCCTCGCACGCTGATTGGCCGCCCGCCTTAACCAGCGCGTCCGCCCGTCCCCTGTCGCAGTGGTGCTGAAGTCCGGGGCTGAACCCAACGGCGTGGGACTGGAGGCGGCGGCGCCCCGCGCTCCACCAGCGCCCTGGCGGGCCGACAACAACAACAAGCTGACGAGCGGCGCCGCCGTGGAGCCGCCGCCCAACCGCCGCCCCGGCCGCCGCCGGCGACTCGCCCGCCCCCCGCCGCCGCTTCCACCGCCGCCGCCGCGCCGCCGCCCGCGGCCTCGTAACACGCCCACCGCGAACAACCACGCACGGGGCCGACAACGCGACGTCCCGTGGCGCGTCCTGCCGGCAGGAACGAACAGACGCAAACGGGACGTTCGCTTGTTCGTGTGTTTCTCTTTGGATGTTCGTTCGTCCGTTCGTTGGAATGGTGTGACACGTACAGAAACAAACATCGAAGCGGAAAAAGAAGAAGAAGCTGTAGCAGAAAGACGAGGTGTACAACAGACGCTGATGGCAAATGCCGCCGTGAATGGACGGTTTCAAAGCGCCTCTTCGCTTTGCGAGAGAAAGAGACAGAAAAGAACGATGTTTTTTGTTTATTCGTTTGTTCTTTCTTGTTCATTACTTGCATTTGTTGCTCTACTACAAGAATGTCAACGACTTTACGTTGATGTTCGCTTCATATTCGTTGCCGTCAACGTTGTTCGTGGAACACGCGCGTGGCGCTACATTTGTAAAAATGCAATTCGAGAGAGTGCGTGTGTGAGTAGTTGGTACAGGCAACTACGAATGGCGTACATCGGTTCATCAGTGCTGCCCACTTCGTGCAAAGGTTTTTCGCCATCGTCACAGCAAGGTCAGATCGCATAAGCTAATAGGGAGAGCATCCAACGAACTACTTTCAGCACAATCACTTATTCACCTCGAATATACACGAAATAACCATACAAACAAAAAAAAAGCATTTCCAGTAAATATGTGTTCGTCCAATCACACAATCATTATTCAAAAATATATTTTCGTTACAGCTCATCTCTACTGTTAGGATGCACGGGGACTGAGAAAACGAAAAGCAAATTCTCTGATCTAGAAATGTTCTTCGGATGCTCGCCTTGATGGGCTTATGTGAAACTAAACGGCAGATACAGCTGCAACTACTAAGATCAGGCGACTCTGCCTTGCTGAGGAGAGAACATTACATACCGTACCACGCAAAGTACATCTACCAACATAGTTTAGTGGTAATGCACACTGCAGTATTTATAGTCCAACAGCAATTGAACATTACGAAAAGAAAACGGCGGGACAATACTAAAAGCTGACTATACGCTGTACCGTCTGAATAATGGCAAAGTATCAAGCACTTGCGTTCTAAAATAAATGCCGTCTAAAGTTGATAAACAAATACTCTGCGAGTCATGCCATAAGATTACGTCTTTTCGAACACACATTACCCTAAATGCTTATCTATAAATACTGCACTTGTGCACGGAGTTCAGCTGAGTATTATCAATAAGTACTGCACTAATGTCCAGAGTTCAACTGTTTACTTTCGTGTAACGATGATTCTGAGCAGAAGTACATCTCTTAACTTTGCCATACACTTCCCAAGCCTGGAGAAATAGGACCATTGGTCACCCAGATGCCTCCAAAAGTGCAAAAAAATTTCAAATGAATGGCCCCTCAATAAGTTTCACGGCGCCATTTCAAATTCACAAACGACCGACACTCACAAATAACTGAGAATACTCGCATTTAATTTAGTTCGAAATAAAATTTCAGGTCTAAGAAATTGTTAGCGGAGACAAAGGACATAGCTTTTTGAACGTACTCAAACCAAAAATATAATCTCCTAAGGACGATGAGAAAAGTCATGCTGAAATATAAAGAGTATTTCAATACGCATCTGACAGATCGCGTGAGTTTATGGATTCGAAAGAAAGAGATGTACTTCGGTCTATAAAGTTGCTCCGACGAAGACCACGTGGGAAGAAAGAAGACTCTCCAATCAACAAGAACAGCAACCATTTGACAGGAAGTTGCGGTCTGCCCTCCAAAAAGCTCCATCCGCTCTATCACATCAAGTACGTCATGTTTGAATGCGTTTGTGTGAGTGACTTCTTTGCAGTGTTGGTTTGAGAACAAGACCGAGCATAGGGGTGACGGAATCCCGTTTTTTTCTGGGATAAGGACTGGAGCCGATGGCTCATAACGAAACAGAACAAATCAAATATATCAGCATTATACAATTCGCAAAAAATGTTTCCCGTATTCTCTTCTCTTTTTTATCAAATATTATACATATATACATAATATGGATTGTACATACCGCATCTGAATTATACAAAACTTAGCTGTTATTACGTGAATAGCTCGCCATGGCACCAATCGCTGTGGAAGAGAATTCGCTAAAAGTGACGTTACCTGTGCAACTCATAAATTCATTTTAAAGGAAACTTTAATTTAATATATCCTATCAAAAATAAGATTTCTAAGAAATTAAAGTAACAATTAAAATGTGGAGCTTAGGGGCAGGCAACGGTAACATCAGTGCACTGCCAATTTACTCAAAAACATAAGTTTCAGCTCAAATATAATTCAGAGCCCGGTAACGCCAATTTTTCAAACTTTCACTAGTTCCAGGGACGAAAATTAAAATCGTGCGAAAGGGACTGAGAGAATTGAAAATTTTCGATTACAGCATTAGTATTGCACGAAAATCTTTGAAATTATCACATTGTCAAAATTTAAAACGATATAAAAGTTTCAAAACGTAAAATGCACAAAAACAGATGAGCATTGATAATTCAAATCAGTTGTCACGTGTGGCAAGCAATGATTTCCGTTGTCTGCAATAAAAATGAAAACCAGAGCTCCATGTCACAATTCATAAATAAAATTTATTTTAAAAATTGTGCCCTAATGTTAGCGTTCGTATACTATACACTGTTTCTAAAAACAAATCATAATAACTATGATGTATATTAGCTCCTACTTGAATATTCAGGTGTAATACTGGCACAAATACTATGTTGTTAAGAGGCAAGATCCTTGTTATTCTAAAACTACAAATACTGTGACTTGATAATAGAAGGCTTTCTTAGGCGAATTACCACACCCAAAAAATGTGTTATTTTGACTTACTCTTCAGTGCTATGACAAAGAATCCTTCGTAGACTATTAGGAAAATACCTTTTTTTTTGTACGTAAATTTAATTTGAAATTCACATGGTGAAATAGGAATTCAGTTTACAATTAGTGGGCATTTTCCAGTCAATTCTTGGTGGGGTTGCCTTCCAATTGGAAATTCATCTTAGATCTAACGGAAATTCCATCAGCTACGCAGCTAATATAATGGAGCGACCACTCACAATACGCGCACTGACAAATGTTAACTAACAGTAAACCGTTATAGTTTCACCTCATTACTTTTCTTTGTTCTTTCCTCAGTGCTAACGCCCGCTGTGTATATTTGCTGTTTAGATGTACATCACATCCGTTAAAGACCTTACGGACAAAACTTTAAGAATTCATTGTGTAAATAGTGAAAGAAACCCAGTCCTTTAAATACTCTTTTAAAGTAAATCATTATTGAGCTAGTGCTTCTGGCTAACTCCAATGTTTTATAGTTTGAAATTTTTTTGTAGTCTATAACGGCTCATGCTTCCTTCAAGAGGTGGTCACATGGCAAAAAAACTTTCTTCAAATCCGATGGGAACCATAAGAATATCCACGTCTGCCAGATGGTTCAAACAATTTTAAGAGATACAAGCAGTTATTATAAAAATGTAAGATTTTTCTTTCAAACTGAATTTTCACGATAGTTATGAGCAGCAATGCACAGCAAAACAGCCCACTGCAAGGATTAGATAATGATATGTTTCAATAAACTATACATTTAATAATAATGGCAAACCATTCTTATTGTTTATTTGTGTTGAAGACAAAATAGTATTTCCGACGTAATCATGTAGATACAAACTGAATCAAAAATATGTAAACCACGAATAGATAATTACCGGTAGTCACCCGCTTTACAAATTTTATGTTTACTGTTCGTTTCGTGTGTCTTCACTGTATATCAGATCTTTAAAGTATAGAGAATCCACGCACGAAAAATTTGAAATGATAAAAGGAAAAGTTAATGAACTGTTGGAACCCCATGCAACTGGGAAACAGACACGGATGTTAACCGAATGGTAGCAGCTCGCAGGGAAATTTTCGGTAGTTCGCAATGCGACGCTCAGCTCCGTTAATCTGGGAGTTGTTCTACTAAGCACAGTGACATAACTCACAAAAACAGCTGCTTGCATATAAGTTCTTGTTTTTCTTTATTTCTTTTCGGAGATCACAGGAGCATTTAAAAATTGTAAGGATGATCAGAAGCTTCATATGTTTGGCGACCACTATTCTAAAAACATAATTTGCTTTGTTAATCAAATCAAAAATTCCACGCTTCCACTGCTTATACAAATATTTATTACATGGGCACAAGTGTGCGACAGAAACTAACTCTCATGTATAAGAATAGGGTACAATTAAAAAAAAATTAATCCACACCTGCCATGTGACCAGCACGGGGAAGCGCGGGCCAGCCCATCTGATGGGCACTTTGAATCATAAAAATCACATTCACAAGTTAATGCTGTATCCTTCAAAAGCTGTCGAGCCGAAAAAATCCGGAGATCGTCGATACTTTCATCTACTCGATTTCGTCCAAGACGTGCAAATCACAATAAGTAGAAAGGTGTTTCGGAATACTGTAGTCGTGTTTTGTTAGGCGCAGGTAGTGAAAATTATTTTTTAAAATGCCGATTAATCGACCTTCCACTGTTATCAACCAGTGTTGAGCAACTGCTGTGAGGAGGGACAACAAGAACCAAAACAAGAGAAGAATTAAACTTGATGCCAAATACCGTGTGGAAATAGCCGCTCTTCATTAAATATTTATAGAATGAATTATAAAACGTATTAGATGCGCGGTGTTCAAAAAGATTAAACCATCAAATTCATTTGCAAAAGTGTGAATTTATTCAACATACAACTAGCCTGTAATATTTCAAAAACCCGGACCTCATACGATGCATTTTCAAAGCGCATCGTTGCACTTTTCACTTTTCTACGTTTGAAAAAATAGGAAGGATGAACTCCAGTAGAACATTTGAGAAAAATACAAAGACCACACATTTTGAAAAAAAAAAAAAATGTTGCTCAACACTGGCAGGGACATCTTCCAAAAAATTACATACGCCTATTCCCCAAATTTTCCTAGCTCTTGATCTCGTGCCGGTAGGGGAAGCATGGGGATGCATGTACAATGTGGCGCTATTTAGAACTTTTGATGAGCAAAAACTCGTGCTAGAACTACGAACCACTGTCGCTTCTCTAGTGCTATGGGCATAGCGTAGAATGCAGTGTTACATACAATCGTTACAAATACGTAATTTCACGTACAGCCACCATTCTCCAGGCCATTCGGCAGAGTAGTTTAGACAGCAAACCGTAAGCGACATCTCGTTCGTTAAACTAGAACAGAAAACTCCGGAACTTTTTCGTGCACTCGGTCACGAAGAATCTCTGACACCGATGATCAACTTTCGAATTTCAAACACGGGAGCCTCTTTGAAAATCCCCGTTTCCTTTCCCTTCCAAACTGCATCTGCGTCTTTTCAGCCTGGGGCCATCTTACATGACATATTCTTCCCTAAACTATGCATATCATTTATTGTACTAACCTTAAGACTTTATTCATTTTGTGTAAGAAACAATGATCTCAAGTTCATAGCACTATAGAAGACTGTGAGTTTGTTCTCTACTTTCACAATAAAAAAGAAAACATTCACACGGAAAATAATTCAATTGTGTTTATTTACAACACTACCAACTAGTAGCACAGAGTCACGGAAACCAGTTTCAATATTCTACAGGGTTACATCACAAAGAAAAAAGCAAGCTAATTTCATTTCAAGGTTGAAAACTTCTCAAAGTTTATTCTTTATACCCATTAAATAGGAAATTACACGATTCCCTACCATATAGCATTCAAGTTAGATAAATCACAGTCAATCAATTTAGTTCCCTCGCAACAATGTACAAGTGTAATTAAACTTTTCTTCAGAGCAAATTTAATATTTTTACTTCAAATCTTGCAATGCTTCTAACGCCTACAAATTTTAAGAATGAATGAACTTTGAGACTAATTAAAAACGCCAAAATACACCAGGACAATAAGTTTATTATGTAAAAAAAAATCAACCAAATAGAGTTCGTTTCCGAGGACTCTGTGACATGTGTCAAATCAAGCAAACGTTGAGTTGAAATCAAAAGGTCTGAACGCCGCGATATTAATTTGTTTCCTTTAAGAGGTCCTTTGGCCTGACGACGGTTTGGAATCGTTACTTGTCGTGTGAAGTTTGAATTCATAAGTCTTCTTTTATATAAAAACGATTTTCTAAGCATGTGGAAAAGTGATTAAAGAGAGGTTTGCCTTTCTTTTAAAAAAAGGAACATAAAACGATTTGAAACACACTATTACATAGTCATACACGGGACCAAAGAAAACATTTAAAAAGAAAAAGTAACTAGTTATATAAACAAAACAAAATCATGCAATTCTATGTACGGACGGATATACTGATTGCATGTGCTTATATGGCTTTCTAAAAGTGATTCGAAACGTAAAACATTACTCCATTAACGCCAGATTGAGGAAAGGACAGGTCGAGTTATTGCAGGATGCGCTGCAATCTGTGAGTAAAAAGTAGCACTGATGGTGTATTGCTTCGTATTTTGAAAGTTGTTGCCTCTTTCTTGTCATCTATGTACTGAGGATGCAGAGAAATATCACGGACAAACGTGCAAGAGTCTTGTGCAACGCTGCATCTTCGGTGCACGGATAAGCCTCTTTCAAGGCATCTCACTGATGCCAACCTTAACATGTATCTGCCTCCATTGTTACGAAGGTTATTCTTTGTTTCAATTATTTTTCGTATTCTTTGTAAATTTCAACTGGGCTTTGAAGCGAGAGCAGGGCTTATCAATTTCCCTCCAGTACTAACCCAATTATGACTATATTCGCTGCGTGTTTGCGGTGTATCTGTACTATTTAAATACAATTTACAACCTGATAAAACAATAGCGTACAATAATGTAAAAGTGCATGTATTTCAAGCTAAAAAAATCTCTGGCCTGAAAAGTGTCAGAATAGAAATTCTCTTAATGTGTTGGAACGAAATATCATTTTTCTGAAGATTGAAAAAAATAGTTAGTTTCCTTAAATAATCAACTCACACATCCAGTTTACTTGGGTTAAAAGTTGTTCATAATAATTGTCATCCAATTACACAAATTCTACGTCTGTAGCTAAGTTGTTTTTAAAAGGTGGAGTTGAAACGGCAAAACTCAATTTAAATTTTGACAAAATATTAATAAATAATATATCACAAGAAGTGTTGCATTTAATCCATATAACAAGCCAAAGTGAAATATATTATTTGACCAAGCCTTGCCGAGAAGTGTAAAAGTGACACGAGGGCAGATGGAAATGAAATGTGATTAATAAGGTAAAGTGGAAAAATAGCGCTGATACATTGTCATTAGATAGAAATGTTCACTTATCCTGTAGTATTCTAGTACGATAGATTGTTATTTCTCACTTCAAAGCCCTGAACATTGTATAACCATTGTGAGTATACAGCACGACCCCCGGGGACAAGATGAGAGGAGAGGTTCCGTTTAGCACCACATGAGATCCCAAAACCATTAAGCTTTCCTTCCCAAAACGTGCCACTCGCCAATGCATGGGCCCATGAAATAATATACAGATTAATTGCCTCATCTAAAAGATAGAGATGATTGGAGAGGCACTTAGAGGAAAAAATATATCTAGCTATTCGAGAAGCCAACGATTTATAAGGGATCGCCCCAGGGTCATTTGCCAGCATGCAATGCGTCTACATGAGTTGACAACACCGTACTTTATCTTCTTTTTTGGTTCGAGGTTAGTGTATTCCGAAAATCCGTCGCGATTGTTAATATCCCGTTTTTTATGTGAAAATTGGTGAGAGACGATTACATAAAATTTGGTGAATTTCAGTCCAACATTCTATATTTCCAATATTCATCCGTTCTCTCTCTTTCTATCCGAGTCAGCAACAACGAAAATAGTACACAACGCTTCAATTAAAGCATTTTTAAACCTCATTATTCAAAACTTACACAGTTGCGAAGGTCTTCCCGCGGTCCGCATCAATTCAACTCCGCAAACCGAGCCGTCACATCACATTTCCCCATCTAGAACCACTTTAACAACCTTGAACGAGAAACTGTTAACAGTAATGTAGAAAATGGCCAGTCATTGATTGTGAGATGTGCCGACATGTGTATTTCCAATAAAAGAGTTGCAATCGAAATATAGGGTACAGAAGCCTTTGCACTAGTACTTTGTAATATGCTCGATTAAATTAAGCATTTCATTAACATAAGAAGATCCCAACATTCCTGCCGAAACCACTACTCACAGAGGTCCCTGTGGCGAACGTTAACGGCTGGGCGTAGAAATTGTTTTGTGCAAGTACCAGTCACATCCCACTTTTAGAAGAAACATGGTTTATCATTAAAACGAATCGATACATGTATTTCACGTATACTATTTCGCTTTACTCCCATTTAAATGATAAACAAAACTGCCCATTTATATAATAATCCTGTATGCGTTTTTTGAAAGACTGGATTGGGAGCCGCTACGACTTGCCCTGCAGGATGATCTGACGAAAGTGGCCTTATTTTCAAATTTCCTCCATTTCTTAATTCCAAACACGGGCCTCCACGAACTCAAGAGTTCACTCTAGACGCGAAACAAACTCAGTGGAACCAATAGGGAGGATGTCCAGAATCCCGTTGTCTTCGAAATATGTTACATGGAAATGCGATGAAAGTTCAGCACTTTACTCCAATTCCAAATCGGATCAGTCCGTCGTTTCACCTTGAAGCTGCAATCTCCCCAAATCGTTAACAGCCTTCCTCCAGGAAAATCAAGTCTAAATTTCCAAATTGGTTCAATTTCCAAATCACGTGATTCTCACTATATCACCCAGCAGCTACATTATGTGATATCTCAGAACGATATTTTCCAGGACATATCAGGCCCCCTTCAACGACTGCCCACAACGAAAGCCGTAAACAGCAACGTCTTCGTGTCACCCCCAAAATCTCGCTTCTACCCCCGAAACGACTCTCAGAGATCGCTCTTGCCCGATCACCAGTAGTTACACTTTCAATTTGCGAGTGTTTTCCCAATCACCCTCAGCTAATCCTTTCACACCCACCATCTCCAAAAACCTCCCGTTTGCCCGCTCGAGACGAAAGGCCCGGCATCCCCCATGCGGTTGCTAAACGCCACCTCTCCTGCCATCGACATGTCACCGGGGACTCGGTGCACTGTGTCCGAGCTGGCAGGGACCAAAAAGAGAAAAAAAAGAAACAAAAAAAAAAGTTTCGAAGTCTGCTCCCCGCCCCGCGCCGCTCGCCGCCGCCGTCACGTCACGGCTCGGCTGCAGCGACGCGGGGTTCGATCAACAGACATCGCCGCAGAGACAAGACAGTGCGAGAGAGAGAGAGAGAGAGAGAGAGATGCTTCACTGGGACTCCCCGCCACCACTGCCCGCCTCGCTCCGCTCCGACCTCCGCATAGCGCTGTGCGACTGTTTTGGGTTTCAGCTAGAGGTGGGACGCATTCCGGCGTATCTCAGGCCCCAATGGCTTCTCAAAGCTTTCCAACAAATTTACAAATTTGCACGATGACAGGAATCGCAGTTGGCTTTTCAACTGGAACATTCCGCAATTTCTACAACTCGAATTGGTTCTCCATTTTTCCATCCTTTACAATAAAATTTTACGAGAATCAACCTTCTAAACAAACTATTTTTGTCCCCATCGCGATTCTACAGATATGACTTGAAATTGAATTTTATAAGGAATTTTCTGTGTTCGAAGTTACGCAAATTCCACGCAATTGTTACGTTATCTCTATGAAAATAATAGACACACAAAACTTCGAAAACACTAGACTCAATAAAAATGGCGAATTAAAAAAAAGTATGTTGGAACTCAGAAAAAGTTTAACGTTTCCAGTTTTGAATATCAACTCTTCTTCAACATCCCTGGGATTTAACAACTGGAAGGTCCCACTTTTGTTTGAAGTTCCACCCGATGTAGAGCTCCAACTCGAACGCCAGATGGCAGCGCAGTGGGCGGAGGGTAGGCGCAAACGCCCAGTGGAATCGGGCGTCCAGCGAAGCGGGCGCGGCCGAAGGAGTCTGACTGGACTGGGTGGGCTGCAGCTGCACCGCCCATGCGCTTGCGCCAACTTTTTATATGCCACTGGACCCTCCCGACCTATCCAAGTGTCCTTCCATCAAATATCGCTGGGCAGGCACACAAATTCACCCCGGTGTGTCAGCATGACATCTTTCGGTAGCTGTGACAGTTGATGTCCCTCATGCTACACACGTTGCGTGACACACGTGACATGGGTTGGCAGACTTCTATTCCCTATCGTTCTCGAAGTCGCCCACTAGTTGACGGGGAGTGAACCTGAAATAAGAGATCAGACTTGGTACGGGATAATCCTACGATTTCAAACTTAGACCCGCCTTTCAGG
Organism: Gryllus bimaculatus; assembly: GCA_017312745.1. NCBI lineage: Eukaryota > Metazoa > Arthropoda > Insecta > Orthoptera > Gryllidae > Gryllus > Gryllus bimaculatus. The sequence continues at coordinate 20,261,252 of BOPP01000007.1, read as the reverse complement.
GTTTCTTCTTACTACACGGTCCATCTACAGTCAGTCAGACATACAGTGAGCTTTTAGGAACAAGGGGAACCGTGTCATGTCGAAACGGATTTTTTAGCGATGTCACATGTGGTTCACATCTAAAATTTTTGGTACCGCAAGAAAAATATTTCGAGTGAATCTAGCAGTCAGTCCTTAGAAGGAAGTCTCAGCCAAAGGCTCGCCTGTACGACCGAACTGTACTTATCTCATCTGACGTCAGAGCAGAACTCCACAAACGAAAGTTCACACGCATCAAAACGCGAGAAAAAAATGTATTTTTCACTTCATCTTTTCAGTAACATCCAGTTAGTTGCGAGACCTAAAATTTACTTTTGGACAACACGTGACACCAAATATTACTCAAAAGATGTGCGAGACTCGAGCTGTGCAAGTGAAACTTCTTAGCTCCCAGAAAATAAATTTAATGCACATGTCATAATTAAATTCAAAATATTATTTTTATGTATTAATCAAATCCTAAAATTTATACTGCAAGAGGGAATTATTGGTTGACGTAGCTGAAGTACGATGGTCGAAGTTCCTCCCAGGGTAACCAGAGCGCGCCGCATGGCTTCGTGGAGCAGCGCAGCTATCTCCTAATGCGGCCGCAGCGTCTACCGCGCGTTTTACGGTTTTCGTGGTATTTAGGCGCATTGGCCGCAGCACGGCTATAGAAGTTTCACTTCCACAACCAATCAAGGCAGCAGGCTTCGACGTGACACGGGCTCCCATTGCAAGTCGCAGTTCGTGGGTGCGAAGAGCGCGGTCCGAAATGCCAGGCAGCGAGCACGGCCGCGCACGCCAGCGTGTGCGCTGCGGCCGAAGGTTCGGTTATTTGGGAGGTTAGTATTTCTTTGCTCCGCCCGCCCGCGGAGGGCCGCGTCGCGTAGCGTCACGTGCCTCAAGAGGTCCCAGGACGGCGCGACTTAGAGATTCTCGTCTATGTGTCACAATAACATTGTGTCTGCACAACATGTGATTTTTTCTTCCCGAATTTTTCTAGTCCAGAATGCATGTGAAATACATTTAAAAAAAATAAGCAGAATGCAAATATATATATAAAATATATATACGTAATGAGACTGTATCGCTATGAACATAAGACCTTGTATCAACGTTTGTTCAGGTCAAAAAACCCATATTGTTGATACTATTCTGTTCAAATTTTAAGACAAAAGTACCATTCTATCTTTTGCTCTATGTTTCATTTTCAAAATGCAATTCCCATCATTACATAAAAGCATCCTAAGTTTCCTTTTCTACAATCCTGACACTTCCGGCTTGTACACGGTAATCCAATGTAAATGACCATGTGAATGGAAATAAATGTCAATTTTAAAACTGCTACACATACCATATGAAATAAAAAAGAGTTAACCATGAAACGAGTAAAGAAAATAAATATTTTAAAAAACCATTGTGACACCAAAAGGTTCATCCTTAAAAATGTCTCCATTAAATGTGATAAATAAAGTAAATGTTAACTTCCAAACTAACCGAACGCCATGGGCTGAACAATGCATCACAAACTACTTTCACTCCCTGTCCTACCTAAAAAAACGAACGCACACGTTGCCATCACGTGTAAATGTAGATGGCACGTGTCAACCGGAGCAAGAGTGCACATAATGTATCTCCTTTACATGTACAAACCACTCCACAGCATGATGTAAACCCAAGGGTACTCAATGAGACACCGAAGACTGAAAAGGAATTTTTCAGCCTTCAGGGAACATCCAATCCTTGCTGTAAACTGCAGCAATTCTCAGTATATATTCTGCTGCAGTGCATGTCCCAAGGGTGTCACGGATAACTTGCCTTAGAGAAACAAAGTCAGAGGACGGGCCCGATCAACATATTTTTTGGGAATGCTTAGAATAAACAGGGTTTCAAGACCCAAAACTCGAAATCACTGGACGTCGTCAGGAAGGAAGAAAATCTGTAAACCCCGACAGATACTAAGTGTCCATAGTTGTTTGTAAGCGCCATACATCGCCACCTCCCAAACCGGAGAATCATTTCATAAACGCGAGAGCAGACACTGCGACACACGTCAAGTTCCAACACAACAATTCATCAGCCATCAGCCTCCCTTTTCTCGTTCATACCTCTGAATGCAGCGCGATTCCAGTGTTTCGACACCAAACACCGGCTACTGATGCCCGTCATATCCCAGGCAAGTTACCCTAGACATGCGTTGGATGCCCAAAAACAAAAAGAAGAGGTCGGGGTTTCATAATGATAACTCGTCTTACACATCAAATCAATAATGTTACAATTTCCCATCATCATCACCACCACCAAAATGTACATTATGAAACAAATACAAACCCTTCATAGAAAATGTTTATACAAAACAAAATATGATATTCACAAACTGATAAACAATTTTTTCTCTAGTCTGGCTTACAAAAATTACTGCTACGAGGATATCACTAGTTGCCCCGACCTCTCCAATTTTTTTTCCTGCACAAGATGATTCAGCTCCAAAAAGAAATCTCGTGACACGGAACAATTAATGTCAGTTCTTTCTTCACCCGCCGAACCGCATCTGGGCCGGGAACAAGTGAGTGAGTACCCTTGCGTTCCCATCCTGACATAATGAAGGCTACTCATAAGCTTCCTTGCGCCCCCCGGAATGTGCACGCTTGGCCAACAATTGTACAATGACTAGCTTCAAGTCAAACATATCTAGAAGAATTCTGCGACTTCTAGAAGAACACTGCAAGAATTACTAATTATCTCACATCAACATATTATAAGTAAACGGTCGAGATGAAACTGGTTCCATGATAACAGCACATATATGCATGTGCTTTATTAATCAGTTGTTTAAGGAAAATGAAGTTAAGGTAAATGTTAAGTGTCTTCTTACAATTATATATAAAAGCGTTCGCAATATTCAAATATTACTACACTGCTCTTTTTAAGCGAAAACATTTTTGCACTTCATTTGACACAGTATTGTTAATGCAAGCACGGAGGCAATCCTGTAAAAACAAATAACTCCAAATGACATATTTATAATTAAAATGTTTATTATCATTTGTACTATTTTAGGCGTATTCAAAAAAACTAAGTGAAATCAAAACCAATTAGAGAGCTCTTGTAAACAGGATGGATACATTTAAGTTATAATGTTCAGGATTGAAACTCACATTCACAATAATTATTTTAATTTTTATAAAAATAATTATATTTTCTTCTTTTCACTATTTAAAAAGAGTGTTCGTAAGAAGGGCAAAATGGGTTTTATTTTTTCCTGTGTCAACAATAATTAATTTCCATTATCAGTTCTAGATATTTGTTTGGGCAGCCTTGGGACATAAAATGTTAAAAACACGTTTGACTCATCAAAATCATTGATTGCATATGCACTTGAAAATATGAAAAGTGAATAATTCTTGGCACATTTCAAAACTTAAAATATAATCATGAGATGTTTTCTTATCTTACACAAGGAATTTATCCGCCAATTTTTCACAATAACCTCCATTACACAGTGTGACTACTACAAAATATATTCATTTAATATATTGATTGTGATCAACTGTAAATGTTATGTATATGAACATGTACTTTATTTTCAAAATCCGTAGAGGGTTATTTAATAACTAGTGGCCTGCAAAGCCCAATGCTGATGACCAAATATGGTTTTCCAAAAAGTACCACGCACACTGCTCAAGAACAAATTATCTCGTAAAACTCTGCCACAAATTAAATACCTTAACCAAAACAATCTTCACGGATACTGTGATAACATTGTATAGTGTACAAATACACAGTGACAGAACACAATTCTTTGTATAAAAAGTATATCAAAACAGTTACTGTATCATAACGCAACACCTGAATAGCACACATTTAATGGTGGGCAAACTCTTCCTTGGAGTCTTAAAGTCGTCTGGCTTCAGCCGTCCTAAGCAGAGATGCACCTAGTATTAAAATACAATCGGTGCGCCAGTGTGAGAATAAGTGGAAATACAAATGAAATATTGGCAACTTCCAATCAAAATAGAAATTGTTTCTTTGTTTAGGGTTTTAACTAATTTGGTTTCATCAAGTTCAGGTTTTAAAATATATTGTGACCTAATTGTACTAACAATAAGTTAAGTAATTTTATTTGGAGAGCATTCACAAGAAAATAAGTTAGAAATAAAGCCAATTAAGCTCCAATCTAGTAATATCCTTTAAATGGTAATACAATTAATTCAATGTGATAATCCAGCACAATATTGATACAAAATTCACTTGTTAGTACCATTAATGGCAATATCAGAAAGTGTCAAAAATAAGATAATATGTTTAAAATACACTTCCGTCAATGCTGAACATAAACTAGCAACATTGTGAAACGTTTTCCGCGAAAATTACAAATAAATCTCATTTCACATTTTTCATAAGACAAAGTGAGAACCCTACTGTAAAGTTGTAGCAGCACAGCACTAACCAACAAAATCAGCTATGAATGAAAAAAAAAATTAATGACGTCATTCACTACACTTCTTAGAGGTTAGTAGTCTGCCACAAAGATCTACCGTCAAATATGCAGGTCGTTCAAATAGTGACGTAACAAGCACACAAAATAGGTGATTCGCGCAGAAGTCGAATATGTCGCCCTCGCCGCACTCGGGTGACACAAGAGGATTGAACGAATCACTTCTCGCACGTGTCACGTATACTAATTTTTAATACGTCGTGAGCGAAAAGCTTTCTGAACTGATTTTCAAAATTAATTTTTAGAGAAGTAAATGGATTGGGGACAATATAGTATCTCATTGTATGTAAATAATAAACAAACACATTCGCACACTCTTCGCGATGTTTCGCGTCACTTCGTGATGTTTAGCACACGATTAGTTAGAATGAAAAAAATGGCTGCTTAACATTCCGAATATAAGCACGAGAAAACATGCGTCAAGGACGACCTTTGAAAAAGGTTATTCTCGACTGTGTGCACAATGAAATAACATCCCAAACAGACAGCCGATTACAAAGCTTGAACAAAATGGTCAAAGAGGTGAACCAAGACCAGTACACGGAAAATACAACAGAAGCAATAATGTTTAATAATTTTCTTTCTCCTACGTAACGACCTAAAAAAAATAAGTAAAGCAACGTCGCTGCTCTAGACATTTTTTCTGAAAACCAACATGTTATAATTAAAGGCCTGTATGTACATGTATATCAAATGATTTACGAAATAGCACGTTTCCTCTTCAATACTCCTTCTCGGTCTTTCGCTTCATACTTTCATCTATATTTCTCTCCATCCCTGTATCTCGGGTTTTGCCTTATCTTTCTCCACCAATTTATCCCTTCTCGCGCCAGCTCTGTGATCGGCTCTTCAGCATTCGCCATTTATCACATCTGAACCTGCAAATTACACGTCCAACTATTCAATTCGTAAACGACGGTAGACTCGCGACTACCCAAGTCTCACAGACAATTAAGGCAGTCAGAAAAACAAATTAACCTGAAAACCCATTCAAAAACGGTAACAGATTGTCTCTAAATGAGTGCTGCAGTAGTACCAGTAATGAGTTAGCGTGTGCAGTGGTCTAGACCGTCACTGAATGTGTAGATACTGGACTTCCCCGATTTCGATAATTATCGATTATCGTAGAATTATAACCATCGAATTCACTCAAATACGGGTTTGTCAGTTGTCATTGTCACTCTTAGTTTTAGTTGTGTTTGTCACAGCGGTAAATGCGAACATTCATTAAACTATTACTTTAACTTTTATTTGTACATTTGATCCGTGCCCGAAACGAACTCCGGATTATCAGAGTTGGCACTGGCACAATTACTTCGGATACTCGTGCGTGTACTGAACTTCATCGGCGAGAAAGAAAATCCGTTAGGGAGGCGTCGCACAACCCGTTAAGGCCCATTCACAATGCAAACATAAACACTAGCACAACGCATAGCTACAACAAAACTAAATCACAAAAAGTTCATCTACAAAACACAGCACAAAACCACCACAAATCAACCACGCAATCTGGAAAACCAGCCTTTTCTTCGATCTATTGACTTCGATCCAATTTCGATACCCGCTCTTAAGTTAACATACTGTGATTGTTTCGATACTGTGATTGATACTTTTATGTTAGCGCCATGTCTTCACTGCGAGCGAGCCTTTACATGCCACATCCCTGGCGAGTGCAACGCGCCATGTGGCCCGCGTCTGCGCCGGCACCGCGCCGCCCGGGGCTGCATGACTCGCACCCTCACGTTGCAATATCGATGCTCCCCACACATGTAGGGTTACTCCTTGGCTGCGAAACGATGTAGTACTGTTTCTACAGTTCCTTATTCCCTTCCGGGGGGTTAGACGTGATTCTACCCAGTCCAACCTCATTTATCGGCCCCAAAACAAACTAGGATTCAAAAAGAGGATAAACCAAGCGTTTTAAAGTTAGCGACTGAAAACATTAGGGGGAGGGTATATGAAAGCATAAATAAACACTTTTCTTGGATATTGTGAAACAAACTCAGATGGAGTTTTTCAATTCAAATATAAGGAACGGACTTGGGTAGTGTTATTCACAATTCAAAGATTTTTCTTCTTCCTTTCTATCTTCACCCATTTCACTACAACGAGATAAAAAGTGTTCATTTTGTGACACATATCAGTGAGACAGGGGTGAGGAACAAGCTGTACATAAACGACGTTTCAATTGAGCTGTACAGAAAACTTATGATAGAAGAGAAAATGAATGAATATAAATAAATGTATTAAAAAAAATCTTACAAACGTTTTGATGATTTAAAACCTTTTAGTCATACAAAAATCCCGACAGCAGTGAAAGGTAAGTGTTCTCTAGACACGCCGCACTATTATCAGTGAAGTACATAAAATCAGTCAAGTCAAACACAAGCAACGAGTATCAACTAGGAGTAGATGACAACAAGCGACCGGTCGCAGCAAAAGCTATTCATCTATTGGGTGGCGCATTAAAAATATTTCAGCAACGACAGTTCTTTCCCTCATACTTAGAAGTCAATTATGCGCAAGTTAATATTTACAAGAGCAGTAGCAACCAGTCTAGCACAAACTATCAGATGATATTTCTAGTAATGTTTAGTATACGTTTTATCGTAACCGATCACTTTTTTAATATTTCGACATACTTCCTAACTGTGTGCGTAAATAATAAAATATTATTGAATTCCGCCGAACCCTTCAATACATCGATTGCAATAATGAGCCTTTTCATCTACTACTAGAAGTTTCATTGCATTGAATATGAGCCATTTAAAACACTCCCAAAAGAAAGCATCCAATAAACACACGAAGACTATTGCATGAAGCACAATTCCTCGCAATATTTTGGATCGTCCTAAAGCGCAGTTTGGGCCTTCGCCAACATCGCGAACTAACAGCACGGCCGGAGTCTTACAACTCCAAGGGGGATCGGTCCAACACCAACTTTTGTCAAACTCTCAGCTTTGATTTTACCAGCATTCATCGTTTTCTAATCTACAAGACAATGAAAGAAACTCATGTTATTGATGGCATATAGAATAATGTGTATGTTATGAATTATAGAATTCTATATGTACTTATGTGTTGCATAAAGCCGCAAAAACTATTAGTACAATTTCGCTGAAATTTGCACACTTTGTTATTATTATCGGGTACATAAGTAGTTATAATTAAATCGGACATGAGGGGGCGTTGTTAATGACTGGATCGGTCTACTGAGCGCCCTGAAACAAGCGCTAGGCAACCCGCACAGCACTGTTAAGTATAAGGCGCGTATACGGCTGCCTACTCTGCACCTGCAAGTTTCAATACTTCCCACACTCGCCTTATCATTTTTAAACGCCCTTTAAATTGTATTCATTAAATTGTTCTCCTCTAGAATACGTTCATAAATCCTCAAGATCGGGCAAAATAATCCTTCTCCAAAAGCCATGGCCTACACAAGTACAAGATCGTTTCAACAACTCCGCACCACTATGACAAGGTAAAACCGATAAAAATAAGAACTGCCACCATTTTCATAATCCCGCCGTGGGATCTCCACGGCGTCGCTATATTCTTTGCAACTGTAACAATGACAAAGATATACTAATAAAAGTGAATTCAACGTCATGTAACCGACATCAATAACACAAAAAGTAGTGTATGAAAAGATACCGAGATTCTTACAGACTCAAGATTGTCGTAGAATTCTTTCAAAGTTTGGTAAAGATTAATATATCACAAATTAGGAAAATAAATAATTTAAATAACATGGAGGTGGATGCACCACGATCATTGTTTTTCACCTGTTGCTAAGAGCAGATTTGGTTCCTAATATATTCTGTCAAAGGCCAGTAGCGGTGCAGCAGAACTGGTACTTCATAGATTCACTAGAGACAAGTAGCAGTACGTACGTTAAAAATTGTTTAAAGCAATCCACTGTAATTTCTAATTGCAATGTAATGTAAAATAAAATTAACGAAAGTATTTCATCAAAATTTTAACCAAGTACATTAAAAATAATAATCTTAAATACCGTGGTTTATATAAAATTGACATTTTTCATTTTTCACACGGATTGTATATGAAGAAAGCCAAAGCGACGCGGATATTTTGCTAATAGCACGTCAATGTTCATAGTTTCGCTAGGCTACCTTTCAAAGTCGACGCAACTGGAAACAGGTGAATCTCGGAAACAGGTCCTAACACTTCCATCGGTGTGGTTGGACCATCGACTGCGACCCCGACAAACCCACACGCAACAACAGCTGACAGCGGACGGGCTCAGAGAGCGCCCTGCCATCTAGTAGACTTATCCCGAACCATGCATGGGCTCCCGGAGAAGAGCATGCGACTGACACGCGTGAGATCCATCGAAATTGTAGTGCACATAACTCTCGGATAGCGCTAGTGTAAAGTGAATGGAATCGTTTCTTGGCAGCCATCTTAGGAGCAAACATGAACGCCGAAACGGACGGGTGGTGTATTTTATTCTCACTTGCGTGTTTTTTGACACAGCTGCACCAGGATCTCATGGTTTTTTATTGAAGATATCATTTACCAGGATGAAGACATACTGGTACTTTTAAATACTAGGTTTTCAAGTCGAGGACAACTGATGTTGTACAATTTAAGATTGATATAATCAATTTTTATTTAATTATTTAAAACGAACACCCATATCACAAATAACTATATTAGTAAAACAGCTGTAAAAACATGAAAGGTAACATAACTTAGGCAGATATTTTTCTAGCACTAGGGGCATGCTATTCTACAAAAGAACAGAGCGTCTTAGCATGGTGGCATTTCTTTCGGTCTTCCCATCACGCGTCTTAGTCTTCCATTTAGATTATCGACATAATTTGAATCGATATCGAGTTAAGTTTAACAAACTTCCTGTGGGCGTTAAAAACATAAGTTACAAGAGAACACTTTCAGAATTTAAATAAATTATCATTAGTACCAGTAAATTTAGTGAAAGTACCAGGATTCTTAAAGGTTGGTACAGGGATATTCATTTAATCATTTTTGGCAACGTTGCACAGATGAAGGGTCTGAAAGAGACGGAGGAAAATGGTGAGATCTGGTGTGGCTTGTGAGGAAGATTCACAAATTTTCGCCGGAAATGGGACTAGCGCCACACGGTACTACTATTCACTTGGGCAACGGCTCCCTGCAACAGTGTATACATTAAGAAAGTGTTTTGTATTTCGAATAAAACGGAAAGTTCGAATGCACAAGCAAGGCAAAGACTTATTGTACAATTATTTCTGTAGCGGTCGAACATTTTTTTCAGCCCTTCCGAATCCATGAGAAGACCTTTTCGGCGATCGCCTGTGCTCCAAAAATGCATGTATAGAGCAACTTAAATACTACAATGAATTTTTATTTTAGGAATTTTCGATTTTTTGTTAAAATATTTTGGAAAAAATAAATACATTTATATGAATATAAACATATTACATTTAATTTCGTTCCCAAGTGATTAGATTCCCTTTGAAGGATAAAGTCGCCAGTCTGATGTTTGTCCACGACAAAATTACATGCAACTTTGTTTTTACTTTCTCGCTACGAAGTAGAGAATCCAATGTGCGTATCCCATGAATTACAACTGCCAATGATTTCGGACAATTGAAAACTGTGGGGCTAGGAGTGGCACTAGACTAGTCAAATCAGTTCACAAACAAGATAAGACAGTGCGAAACAACACGACATAGCATCATCGGAATATACTCGTAGTTAGCAGCTCACACTGTCGCCACTAATTCCACGATGGAATGGTCCAAATTCCAAAGTCTCTCCACCACGGCAAATTCCATTTCGCATGACCGAATGATCGATTGCCAAAGGGAGCGATAAAAGGAGCAGCTAACCCGGCGCTTGTTGCAGGCTTGGCGGAGCGGCTCCGATGCGGCGCGCCGATGTTTCCTCGTTCTGCGCAGCATGATATACGTCACGAGCCACGTGACCACAACATGGGCTCGGCACTTCGTAGGGAAAGTCAGGCCAAGGGTCAGGCCAGACGCTGGCAGCCATGCTGCATGGCAAGCGAGAAGTGTTGAGAAATATTTCGAGCGGTTCGGACCATTACGGAAACGGAAATTGGGGGGTGGAAAAATAGCACTGGTTAGTAAGAACGAAGCCTAGACTGAACTAGCACACTTTCTCTTCTACGCATTACGATTCCATGGGCACTACTATGGCACACGCAAGAATTGAGCCTAGGGCAAAACTAACACGAAAACGTCCCACATCATCCTCGAATGTTTAAGCTTCCAAAATCTAAAAAACTCTGTTGGTATTAAAAATTGAATTAATAAAATATTTCATTCAACTCGAGATTGCAAGTCAATTTTAAATTATCTTCATGATGCGTCCTCATAATATAATCTGAATTGTAAAATTTATTAAACTTAATGTTTCTGTTTATTCTAATTTATAAAATGTATCTCGGGTGTAAATCAATAGTGATCGCTAATGACTTCAGATGTTTTTGAAGCGACCTAAAATAAATAAAAACAAACCGGAATCCAATGGTTTAGAGGCTTCGAGCAAAAATCACACCTCCAACTACCTTAAAAACATTAACCAAGGAAGGGAAAAGCCCGCTCACGATGCAGGCGTAATTCAATTAATGCGTACTACATCCTGGAAGCAAATGAGCTCGTTTGCCAACAATTTTTCACAATAAAGTGCTACAAAAGACAAACCTACACGATTTATACACTACTATCAAATATTAAAGAAATCCAAATCGGTATACCAATGCAAAACAAATCCAGAAAGTAGCAAAACATGTATATTCTTCTCTTCCATCTCCTTCCTTTTATAAAGTCCACTTAAGACAAGTAGCAAACATCCTAAGTAGTATCAATCCACAATTTTCCGAAGATACTCGTATGCACACTCCTTTCTAAATTAATGATTTCTTGTTGATCTTCCCGTTTTACTTCCTATTACTCGTCAGCGCATTTTCTTCCAGTTTACACACCAAACAAACAAAAAAATCTAAATTACCCCCAATAGTATCAAAATGAAATAAATTAAGCACACATGAATGAGTAAGAGTAAATTGACAAAATAAGCCACGTGTCCAGCGTGTATAACTAAAAACTGTCAAAAACTCTTAAGTCGAACGAAAAGAATTACATTGCTAAAAAAATTAAATACCTCTCGAATAATTTCTGTTTCACTACCGCAAATGCGGTTTAAAGAACTCGGAAGCGCGATTCCCAAGGTTTGGTGGACACATTTGGAATAAAACTGACTTTCCGTCATTTCCGAACTTCCGAGCCCCACTTCATGAGAGACACTCTTTAAGAGCTTCATTAAGACGGAAAGCGAAGTTGTGCTAACGCAAGATTTCGTAATCGCTGGATTTCTTCCGCGAATCGCTATGTCCAAACGATCAGAAGTTCCTTTCGATTATGCGTGTCCCTTGCTTCCTCCACAAAATAGCGCCGGAAGTGTCGCCCGGAGGAGCCGGCGGGAAGAACAGGGCCCGCTGATAGATGAACATTTTTGGGGATAGATGACAAATACATCTCAACAAGCTAAAACAGCGAAGACCCTTCATAGAGTCTGGAAAGTTCATTTCATACATAAAATTCGTTCGTGCCTGCGTATAAAGTTTACAAAGAGTCCAAACTAATGAACGAAATTTGACGATAATTTCCACGAACTTTACAAATGAATGTTACAATAGTGACCAATTTCAATAGGTGAAAGAATCTTCAATCAATAAATCGACAAGTGTCCTGTGCCATAATTACATAACCCTGAGGTTAAAAGAATAAAATGAGAATTGTTGCGATATTTTTCAATTTGGAAACATGATTAAAAAATTGGTGTTTAAGAAATATGAACATAAAATTAAATACAGGATTTGTAAATACAAATGAAAATAGTCTTTAAAATTATATTCAAGTTTATAATAACTTTCTGCATGGAGGTACAAATAAATATTCTGGTCATTCTGTTCTGTGTAGAAAACAAAAAATGCTTCACATTCCGGTTCAAAAAAATATAATGGCAAAACGATTTCCTCACAATTTCAAAATCTAAAAATAGTCTTGGGCACATTATTTGAAAACTGTTGTTTATTAACACTGAGAATATATATGATTTGTACGCCTTCTTGATAAGCAACAAAATAATATACACAGTAAAAAATATTGTTGGAAACTTATTATTCAGAAAAGAAAAAAAAAATACTTTGAACATCTTACAACACTAATAGTCATTCTCTTCAAAAGAGTTGTCTGAAAATCTGATGAATCTTGTTTGGAAGAAAAAAATTATTTCTTAAAAGTATTGCTCAATCCTCAGAGAATTTACATTCATAAGATAACATTTTCATGAAAATATTAAACATCCTTTTCCTTCAATAGCTTTAGTTTAGAGAAAGGTTTAATGAATTTAATTCTTAAGTTTGAAATTTTATATAAAAGCTTAGTCAAAGATGACAGCACAAAAGCCAACAGGAAAACATTGGAAGTTATCAAAATTCAATGCAAGTTATCTAAACAAAAGAGTAGGCAGTTACCTCAAACTTTAAGGAACTGAGAAATCACTTGATGACGTACAAGTTCATATAAAGGAGTTTGTAGAAACAGAGAAACTAGTGAAGACATAGAATAAAAGTATCTCGTCCTCCAATTCCAGTGCCCAAAAGCACAATCAACTAATAAAGGAAAGAAATATTTATTCCCCTTTACTAGTGATTTTCCATTTACTAGAAAACCCAATTGACAAGTCATGAATTCAAGTTAACACATAGGGCATAAACAACATTTAAAATTCTGCAATCATATCCCCCAAATAATATTCTGAAACTTGAATGTGAATTATACTTTAGCTTCCACAATACTTCATTTTAATAAATAATACAAAATCACAATTCACTACAATTTCCTACTCAAAATTCGGTAAAGAAATGCATCAAAGTTGCAAGATTCTTTGTATCATAAGTACAACATTTTTCACCTGTGCCCAAAAAAATGCTTCCCTGTTATTTTATGATTAATAAGTGGTACTACACACAGACACAATAAACACTTTTCTCATTTTAATTTCTAACAATCATCATTCTTTAAAGTGAAAGACGTACAGAAACATTCATAATAAAATTAAAATTCATAACAAACCTTGAAGATCTAACCAAGTAAACTATTTTCAAACAATTAATGATCCAGTCAAAAAATTATAATTAACCAATGTATTTTCTATATGCTTACAGAAGTACTTCAACGTTTGTCACCATAGTAAACTGTGATACACAACACAGTTCATCGTGCTAAATTGTGAGGTTATATGATTACCTAAGTTTATATGACAATAAAATAATTTTGACTAATCAAAGGTTTACTTTATTTTTCTGTGCACTGTGGTTATCATTAATTTTTGAAGCTTGATTTAGAATCCATGTTATTTTCTTTGAAATAATAAAACTCTGGTAAAAAATTCTTCAAATTAAACATAAATAACAATTCAGAATATCAATTTTTAGCACAAAATTATTTACAAATGTGAAGGTGACACAAGTTCTTTGAATCATTCAAAACAATCATTAATTTACATTCCAAGAGACCCCTGTACATTCTAAAATAATTACTGATGTTCTAGAAGTAATGTTAAATTAATTTTCATGAAAAATTGAAATAAAAGGTCAGCTTTTGGTCCAGTATCTCCTAACAATAAAATATGGTTGTTTATTCATAAAAAAATTTGGTTAAATAATTTTTAGTGGAAGAGCAAATTGACTTGTCATGCAATGTTACAAAATAAGTTTTATTGACAAATAAATATATCTCTTACTGAAAATCAAGCATGTAATTCCACTTCATCTTTACCTCTAATTCCCACTGTATGGAATATTACATTTATTATTATCAGATGTTGATCTCAATGTACATAGTTTCACAAACACTAAAAGAAATGCTTTAATTTTTCTCATTCATAACATGTTTCATTTATTTTATCAAATCTATACGAACGTCAGCCAGCCCTCATACATCTATCCGAAAAAGTTGCTTTATTTACTTCTAAGTTCAACCACAGCACGAAACTGCAAAGTGTGTACCGAACTCCTCGAAGCAGTGTTATCACTAGTAACTAGGAATGACACAGTTTGTAGAAATTCATGAACATAACTCTAGCCCTACACAAAAACATCTCCTAAGTAGTTTTAAAGAAACATTGTACTCTTTTTAAAAAGAACAGATCATACGCACATGTACCTTTCATTCACGAAAATCTGGAACGGAACACTTCACAACACACTCTTCACAGCACACTTCTTTGAGCCCTTTTGGCGCATTTCTCGAATCTACCACGCGTTCAATTGGATCGACTTCTCGATACCCCAGGTCGATTAATCGGTGACCAACTACAACAAACAATTGATGATTGCGGTTGTACACCGCCTGTCACTGTGTGAGGGCTGTCGCCTTCTCGGTTATTGACAAATTGAGGTTGCCCTGGGTTGCTTTTATTCTTCGTTAATCGTAAGTGTAATGCTAGCTGTTGATAATAACTAGGACAGATTAAAATAATTTTCTTTTTGTAAGAGAATATACCTTTCACGTAGGAAAACACTGTGTGTTTTTCTTTTTTCATGTTTCATGCGGGAAGTTATATAACCAGTGCCCTTTAGTGCCATGTTTCAAAGTTTATATGTTGTCAGTTATGAATTTGAATTCTAAAACGAATGTATCTTTTGTAGGTTTACATAACAAACATGGAATCAGATGCAGATGAATGCCTTATTTTCCAGCAAGATGATTTATTTTCTCAGGGCTTTCCTGTCATGGAAGAAATTAGGAGACAAGGAAAATTATGTGATGTAACATTAAAGGTTAAACTCATTCTAATAATCAATATGACATTTAAGTATGATTTGTGTCTTGTAGAACATTTAACCAAGTTTGTTTTGCAGGTTGACTCGCAATCATTCAGTGCTCACAAAATTGTTCTTGCTGCTAATATACCATATTTTCATGCCATGTTTACACATGATATGGTGGAACAAAAGCAAAGAGATATCACAATTCAAGGAATTGAAGCTACGTATGTATTGCATTTAATTGTGTAATATTTTATTGTTATTTTATATTTTGTAAATATTTTCTTATTTTTTTCAGTGCATTAGAGGCAATGATAAATTTTGCATACAGTGGACGTATAATAATCGATAACAACAATGTACAATCATTAATGGTGGGTGCTTCATTTCTTCAGTTGACTAAAGTAAGAGATGCTTGCTCAGAATTCTTGAAAAAAAGGTTTGTTTACTTCTATTTCTAAATAAACCCAGTAATATTTATTTGTAACACTTAAGTTGTGTGAATCTGATGAAAATTACAGCTTATATTAATGTAATGATTTGTTTTAAAAAAAAGTTTGCAATTTCCTGTTCATATTACTTGTTGCAGGTTTCATCCAAACAATGTCCTTGGCATTAGAACATTTGCAGACACTTTGGGATGTGTTCCATTAGTTGAAGCATCTGACAAATTTATTCAAAAACATTTCCGAGATGTGTCAGCTTCTGAAGAATACTTACTGCTAAGTCGTTCTGATCTCTTAGATATTGTGAAACGTGATGAGTTGTGTGTCCTGTCAGAAGAGCAGGTTAGTAATTGCGGATACAAAAAACCGACAGTGCTTCATTTCCTTGTAATTTTCCATTAAATGTTGTGCCATTCTTCTGTGAATGACAGAGCACATTGCCGCACTTTGCTGTCATTGCTACATGCAAGCTGCATGATCTTTCTTGGGCAATCTAAAGCAAATACTAGATTTCAGTCCTTGACTTTTGATATTTTTTGGCCCAATACCAGTTGTGTGTGGACACTTTTAAAGAAATGAACTTTTAATGTTGGGTGTCATGTGTGGCAGGTGTGCTTGGTGTGTATGATGTTATATTTCCTTCATTTACTGTTATTTATTAATTTACAAAATATATGAATAGGCAGTACAATGTACACATAGGCTTCCACGGCTCGAGTGCCGCCCTCGTCACTACCCTGAAGAAGCCTGCGACATGACAGGTGAAACGTCGGCCTATCTGCCAACGACACGGCGTCACCCGGACAGCCTAGAAGTAATAGGCAGGACAAAGTTGGTAATGTTCATGATGAAACAGATCATATGACAAAGAAATATAAAATTAACAATATGATAAATAGAAAAGAAAAAGAAGAATGAAAAAAACACAACTGTAGATGATAATCAAGAACGAACAGTAAAACTTAATCCAAACATTGTTTAAATGTGTCAATGCAGGGAGCATTGACAACCAAAGCAGCTGGGTAATTCCAGTGATCAACAACAGGAAAATTTGTGGTCTGGGCTGTCTGAGTGACGCCGCGTTGATGGCTGATGTGCTGACGTTTCGACCGACATGTCGCGGTCCTCTTCAGGGTGCAGTACAGCCTCTGAAGAGGACCGCGACATGTCGTTTGAAACGTCGGCACATCAGCCATCGGCGCGGCGTCACCCGGACAGCCCAGATCATGACTCTGGCCGCGGAAGCCTACGACATCAACAGGAAAATTTGTATGGATTCTTCAAAAAAAAAAGTCTTTGCTTAATTTGTAATTGTGAGCATGAAAGACAAAGTTAGTATTGCTGAGGAAGAAATCATTGACAGCATAATTGTGGTGTCAGCTTGAGAGCTTCATTGTGAAGCACAAAGAAATTTGGTACAACACATAAATGTCATGCTCTTCCCATTTTTTTCATTGCCAACTGTCAGAACTACCCCCACGTAAACAAATTCTGCAAATTAATTGGGCTTTTGTGATCTTCCAATCTTGCTCTCCATTTTATATTCAGATTGATACAGATTGTCAAATGTTTTTAGAACCTCTTTAACAGCAAAAAAAAAAAAAGATGGAGTAATGGTCTTAAGCTGTGTTCTTACTATGCATCTTGTTATACTACAAATTATCCAACTCTGCCCCTGGTAGGTATCTGCTGTTGACAGTTTCATCCAATTGGGAGCTTTAACCTCACCGTAGTGATGCCACTATGGTGACATTCAAGCTCCCAACTGGATGAAACTGACAACAGCTGATACCTGCCAGGAGTAGAGTGGGAAAAATTGCTTGCATAAAGTTGAGACAATTTGATGCAATATGTTGCAAATGTGATGCACTGTCAACACTGCTTCCCTGCCATTCAATGGATCTGATGATATGCTTAAGATTTGAATTGCTCATATTCACAATTAGACAAAAGAACATTAATAGATAAGCATTTATAGAAAGAAAAATTAAAATGAATCTAGGCCTGCGGGAAGAATATTCAACTTTGAATTGTAAGAGCAATATTATATTTTGTGCTAAAGGGGCAACATAATTCAGTATGATTATCTTTGAAATACATAACCTCCACTTCTAGCAGACTTCAACAAATTATGAGTTATTCTCATTATTGGAATGGTTATAATAGTAATGACTAGCATCACTTTTCACAAGACATCATATACTTCTACACATATGTGATGCCAAATACAACTTAAAAAGGCTTTGATACTAGTAAAAATACAAAATGATTGTTTTGCAAAGTGCAAATCATTTGCTCTTTGGGGAAAACACACAGTCAAGATGCACAGTATTCTGCAAGAAGCTGTATGCTATTGCTTGTGACCATCCTTTCTGAAAAAAATCTCAATCCCAAAATGTATATACTATTGCATGCATTAGATGCAAGTACAAAATTGAATAAAAAGATGTATCTTGTTTATGGTCATAATGTAACATGCTCACTCGTGTGGGTTTTTCTCGTAGGTGTTTGAAGCAATTATGAGATGGGTTAAGAAAGATCCAGAGGCCCGCAAATGGGATTTGCCCCAACTCCTTTCAAACGTACGAATGCCCCTTCTCACTCCACATTATTTGGCTGACCATGTAGCGGCTGAAGAATTGATCCGCTCTTCTCATGAATGTCGGTAAGTGTGCAGATGGAAATTCAGTGCTGAGTTTCTGGGCTCAGGAACTTGCATCCTTCAACAATTTCAATGTTCAGAACTTTAGAAAAGGTGCTTAGTAAAAGGTTTTAGTCATTGAAAAGGGTAGAAAATTCAGATATCTATGATCAGATATATGGAAGTTTGTTACACGGCGTTGCCAAATCAAAGTATGGAGTTTTGTTTAAGAGGAGGTTAAGTTATTGATGTATAATCCGTTACTTTTTTACTTTATAGTACGTGATACACTTACTATTATCGTTCTTACTGTTATGTTTTGTATATGTTAAATGTTGGTAGCAGGTCAGTCTTAGTACTGCTCCACTTTTTTTCCAGAAAATTAGCTCTGCTGAAATCTTATCATTAAATAGTGTCTTTTGTCAATGAAATCAAAATTTATTGATAAAACCAGTTTTCCAGATTATAAGATTTGTAATTGCAAGGCAATCGTGTGGTAGTGTACAGTATTCAAAATAAGTCCATAGCTACAGGACAGATTTTTACTTAAATTATTAGATTAGAAACTAGTATAGAGCCATCCATAAATTACATAACGCAAATTGTAATATTTGAATACCACCTCTCCCCCCTGTAACACACATTTGTAACACGCTCTTGAACCCTTCTTCTAATAATTACATAACGCTTGCAACCCCTCCTCCCTCTCCCAAAGATCCAGTCAATATATCATTAATGAAAAATATTTTCATTTATTGAAACAATTTATAGAATATCTTCTTTCATTTATTTTCATTTAATTTGTTAATATGGTAATATTGTAGTATAAGACTGAATAAAAGGAATTATTTCAGCAAATGTTGAAAGATTTTAAAAATTAATATCAGAATCATGTAACACTAAACTATGACCACCCTGCCCCGCTAATTTATGGATGACCCTCTATGGTACTTGCTTTCCTCCTAGTAAGCAATCATTTACAACATTGGTCTATATTTTATTACAGAGACTTGCTGGATGAAGCGCGGGATTATCATCTTATGCCTGAAAGAAGACCATTGCTACAGAGCTTTCGGACACGACCACGGTGTTGCAATTACATCATTGGTCATATTTTTGCTGTGGGAGGCCTCACAAAATCAGGTAGGGCTTGATTTGGAATTATTCAGTTTTATACACTGTATGAAACTTGTGTAGTTGATTGATTAATCAACATATCTTAAAAAATCTCATCTCTTCTCTAACAGTTAGTGATATGAACATCAGAGATTATTTTTTCAAATTATTATCGTCTGGTCAGAGCTGTGAAGTTTTGCAGCTTGCAGAAACTGATTGACATTTTTCTTTGAAAATGAATGTTATGGAAACAAAATTATTGTCTTCAACATTTTGCATTGCTATTGCTTCTAAATAATGCATGCTTATTTACATCAGACTGTGCAGGTTCTTATGGTGGTCAGCACCAAATATTGGTCTTCAGTCATGTCCTGTTTATCTTTATAATTTTTTGCATACTACTTAGGTATTATAGAAAAAGTATTGTAATGCTACGGGAAGAAAACAATTTTTTTTACAAAAAAACTTTACTGTCGGCAGCTGATAACCAAAAATGGGATAAATTTTCTTCCTACATAGTTCTTCGAATATGTTGTTTACTCAGAATTCACAATTCATAGATCCTTGATATAAAGAAAGTGGTTTATAGCTAAATGTCAGTCTGTTCAACTGTATGCAATGCTGGAGTGTAATATTTTAGTTGATTTTTTTACAGTTGATCTGGTTGAACTTAAGACCCTGCAAATTATTTTGGGAAATTCTTTATAGGAAGCCTAAACATCATTTTCAAAATATTCTCAAAAATAGCTCCAAATTTTTTAATTAAATTTCTTCCTTGAATAAAGCTAAAGAGACTTAAAAAATTGTGCAGATCACATTTTCAGTACATCGTTTTTATATATAAATAAGGTTATGTACAGTTTTTTGGAAAATTAGAAGTTTTCACATAATGTAGATAAAAAAGATTTTTTTTTTTTTTTACACAAAAGTAAAACAGCTCCAAATTGTTTCATTAGAGTTTGGAGTTTGTTTATAGTATGTTATAGGTGTTTGGTTATAAAAATTTACGTTCCATTTTTGGTAAACTCTACTTTTAAAAATTACAAAAAAATTACTTTGCAAACAGATTTTATTATTGAATGAAATCTATTCTTTAATGTTAGTTCTTGAAATAAGATGCACATTTTTTTTTTGAAATCATGAGTTGTTTTCAGTAATTTTTGCAAATCTTGAAAATTGCAAATTTTCATATCCCGTGCTTCTCTTGCTTTCTTCAACAAGTCTTTCATGAGACAAGAGAAAGTATAAATATCTTGGATAGAAAAAATATCTACATGAATGTATCCATTAAGCACAAATATGACCTAATACATGCGCTCTTCACGAATAAGCCTGCCTTCAGGTTGTACACATGTGATAGTTTTGCCACCCTGTTCGATGTCATTGCACTGGTTACAGGTGATTCCCTTAGCACGGTGGAAGTGTACGATCCCATCATCAGCCGCTGGCAGCTGGCCGAGGCAATGACGATGCTAAGAAGTCGGGTGGGTGTTGCTGTCATGCGAAATAGGCTGTATGCATTTGGTGGATACAACGGTACTGAGAGACTCTCCACTGTAGAGGTTTTTGACCCGCAGAAAAGGATTTGGAGTCGGGTGTCCTCAATGCACTGTAAACGCAGGTGAGACAGATTTTTGGGTCGCATTCTTACTTGTTGAAGATACACTGTAAGTGTGAGGTTTAAGCTTATCCAAACATTTTCAGAACTTATTGTGAAGCAACAAATAATGGAATGTTATTGCTACAGTAAACTCTCCAATAACAAATTCTCTTATTAACAAAACTTACTAAATAACAAAAGAAATTACCCCATCCAGTAGTGTGTCTTTTGTTCTGTATGTAACAAACTATAACCTTCTACTTAGCAAACATTATGTTTTCAGCCCAGCTGTCTAGCAAATAAGTGCCTCTACAGTTTATTTGCTTTCACCCAACATATTCAAGACATCTTACATTTTTGTTCCTTTCTCTGCAGTTCATGGGCAACTCTTGAATCTCATGTGTTCCTTACATGATAAAAATCAGTGGATTCCCTCACTCCGTTGGGAATTCTCGAAACACAACATTGCCTATTTAAATGTCAGTTGCCTGTTTGTGAACCACAACTACAGAATGCCTTGAAGATGCTTTAATAGATAATTTTAGAGCTTGAACACAGTAAAAAAAAAGTAATTTTGATAATGCTTGTAAAATAAAGGAAAACAGTAAAAGAAAGTACTTGTCTTATGTGTAATGTCATATGTTAATTGTCATTTTCATAAAAAAGTCTTTAAAAAGAACATACAGTAAAACCCCATTTTTACATTCCCGCATTTTACGTTTTCCTGCCTTCTTCGTCATTTTTCATTGGTCCCATTGAAAAGCCTATATTCACAATGCATTCTCTTCCCGCACTTTACAACTTCGTATGAAGAATGTTTCCTGTCTTTTTTTAAATTTATTTTATTTTTTACTTTCTCGTATACGTACGTTTTATACCTAGTGCTGAGAAAGTTATGTTAAGCTGTGGCAAAAAACAGCGATTTTTCAACAGAAAAAGTAGATAAATACAGTTCCAATATGTAGTAAATTACTGTAACGAACTCACAAAAGCCTCGCATTCGTTCAGATGAATTGAGGAATATCAATTTTGAAGAAAATCAGCAGGCAGTTTAGGCGCTCACGTTGACCACAGACAGGCATACAGATGTTTTCAGTCGAAAAAACAGACATCAATCGATTTTGCAGTTTCAAGGGCCCATAAATCAGGGATACAGGCTACTCCACGTGTTAGAGGAAGTAATTTACTATATATAGGAATATGATTTATCCATTTTTTCATTATAAGGGCATGTCAATAGGAGATTTTCTGATGAATATCACGGATTCCAGCGCATGCTTTTACATTCTCTTCTTACAAAGGGTGATAAAATGAAAACAGAGTAACCATTTGCAGTAAAGAATGAAAGTACTCGCCTAACCTATTGTTTTCCAATTTTCCTTTATTTTACACTTTTTTTTCATCAGTTCCCTAAAAAGTGTAAAAGAGGGATTTTACTGTCTTAATTGACAAACTTCTCAAAATATGAACCCTGGAATTAGTTAATAAGAGAGTTTACTGTATTTTACTTTTAAATTTCATTTGGTAAAAACTCCTGAATAATGCCATCTTTAACTTTATCTTTAATGCCATCTTCACGAGCTCCTTCATTCACACAAGTTTATAAATTAACCACATTACATCTTATAAAAATAACAATTCATCTGGAATGCATCATTACAAAATGTATTGATGCTTCAATAACTTATTGAATGAAATAATGTAATCGCTGATTTGATGTATTTGAATTTTGACTTTAACAATATTAAACAACACTTGAAAAAACACAAAATAACAGTTCATTACATGTTTTTCAGTGCTGTTGGTGTTGCTGCTTTGAATGATTGTCTGTATGTCTGTGGAGGTTATGATGGTGTTACATCACTTAATACAGTTGAGTGTTATATGCCTGATAAAGATGAATGGACAATTGTGGCCAGTATGAATAAGCATCGCAGTGCTGGAGGTGTCGTCGCTTTTGAGGGCTATATATACGCTCTTGGAGGTCATGACGGTCTATCAATCTTTGATTCTGTAAGTACTTTCAATATCTTAACCCCTAGTAAATGTTATGTGCATAGACTTGACGATATCAAAGGACAACATTTGTAGTGCTTGAAAATTACCATGATAACCTGGAAGTGCCTAGATATCCTGTAACAATCTTAATACACCTGTTTGGTTCAATTGAAACACAGAATCCCCAACTGAAATTGACAAAACTTTAAATAAAAATTGTAAATTACTGTTGCCTGTGTATCAGAAGATGAGACTGAGTATCTAATGTGTGATATTCCAATGTTAAAATATTCTTGACACAAGTGTTCACATAATTTTATACAAGTTAAGACATTGATGCATTTAGCATTTACATTATTGTGTTCTTAAAAACATTACATAAAATAGTAAAATATAATTAAATACGAAAAACTATTTTCATGTTAATTTATACTTCTCCTCTAAGAAATTATGAAGCATGCTTTTGCCTTTTAAGGGTATTTAAGGCTCCTACAAGGGAGATTTAAGAGCTTGAAGTTTCGAATTTCAGTTATGATAGATTTCATAGAGGATGGCATAGTCAATTAACATAGAAAATAATTGACTTCTAGTGAATCATTGATCATATCAAAATATTCTTCTTTGATGCTAAAAATGCTTAACATTGTATGGGATGAAGCATACATGACTTGTTTGTTCTGCAAATAACCTTGCAATTAATCTTAAAATTGCAACAAGAATCAAAACCCATGGTGATTACTATACTGTAATAATATTAAATGTTATTAATATATTGTAAGAATATTACAGTTATAATAACACAAGAAAATAATGCTCTACGCACTGAGAACTCATTAAATGTTTGGCAAAAGAGGCATCACTAAGGAGACTCATGACCCTGAAAAAATGTAATTTAAGAAAGTGTAAATGTGGAGGGAGAGACTTCATGGTTAATCTTCATTTTAGAGTACATCAGACATCCACATTTTTCTTTCTTCTAGTGTATAATTTCCATATAACCATTTGAGAATGATTTAATACTATAACCCTAACTGTGTGTGCATAGGTAGAACGATATGACCCTCATTCCGGACAATGGCGCGGTGCAGTGCCCATGCTCACTCGGAGGTGTCGACTAGGTGTGGCAACATTGAATGGCAAAATGTATGTGTGCGGTGGTTATGATGGATCAACGTTCCTGCAAACTGTTGAAATGTTTGATCCAGCCACAAATGAGTAAGTGTTGTTAGCTTTTGTTTGTACTGATCACTCATTGATTTTCAAAGTAGCCTCTTGAAGATAACAATCACTCTGCAAAACAGAACAATAAAGGATGAAAGTGCAGCCTCAATGTTAAAGATAACAATCACTCTGCAACACAGAACAATAAAGGATAGAAGTGCACCCTCAATGTTAAACATCGGAAACAAAAGTCACTTGCAGCACTCCAAGTGGCCTGGCAAAGAACTACATAAACCACCCGCCCAGCACAGCGTATGAAAGTTAATTTCACTCAATCGTCTTCACGAAAGTCAATAGATATTAATAGGCTACATTCTACTGCAATTTTTCTAAAATATATTAATTATCTATTTTTGCAATGCACTTGGGTAACAGAGGAGAGTCATATAATTATATGGTGATGGCAGAACTGAAGGAATCAAAATAAATAAACAAAGACATATATAAATAAATAAATCATTCCCTTCATTGTACAATTTATATTAAACAATATTCAATACAGACTTCAACATTTTAAATTTTTTCATTTCATTGCCTTTTGTATATTTTCTTTTAGTTTGTATTTTCTGTTTTTCATCTATTACATATTTGTACATTAAAAAACGTACCCACTTTTTAAAATAAGTTCTTTGGATAAATGCACTTAACAAAACAATGTATCATCAGGTGATTTGGAATTAGAGCAAAACCTCCTCTCCAAATTATTTAAATGGCCATTTGCTTTCTAGAAATGTATACAATTATTCATGAACGTTCTTTAAAATTATCACATTAACGGTCTTTAAAATCATTACATTAAATAACAAATCATAATAAATCATTATATTACATGACATAACAAAAAAAACATGTTTTCCTTATAGTGTTATGTGAATATTGTAGGCTAGAAATTTCATACAAATAATCATGAATGACACTTTACGTTAAATGCTAACCTCTATATGGCGAAACATCCTTGTATTCCACTAAGACCAGCAAATCGAAATGCAGAAAACTCAAAACTGTTGCAAATGTGTCTGCTAAATCAAAATATCTTGAAATGCGAAACACACACATGAACGCACAGAACACTAAAGGAACTCATGAACGTAACCAACAGCAATATGATTCACACTTCCGCCATGTGGAAATCGCATTCAGGCTGGATGTGACGTACAAAAAACAAGCAAAAACCACTAGCCAATCATTGCTTAATATTCTTTCAACTAGCTCTCCAATTTGCCTGCCAGTGTGTTGCCAATTTCCCTATCTCACCTTCTCCCCTGTGCTCTGCAACTAATGTTAGATCTGCACATACCTAATCTACCAACAAAGGTTGAAGGCACATACATCTTCACTGAGAAGGTTAAATGTACTTCTTAATGGTTAATCATATGTACCCCTTTATTACAGTGGGTGATAAAACATTTTTTTAACTACTCTTAAGAGCACTTATTTAGGTATCCTAAATGTTTAATAAAAGTTTGGGTATGATTTCAATGAAATACTATGCAAATCCTTAACCTTGATACTCTGACAAACCTCTTGTTATGTAATTTTCTTTTTCAACTTGTGAAAAAAATAATTATAAAAGTAGTGTGCAAATATAGAAAATAAGTTTACTTACTTTCTTACACAAGTTTAAAATCTTAGGAAATGGTGAATTACTGAGAATTCCCTATATGTGGATATATAGTGTTTGTAATATTTCCTGAAGATTCTTTCAGTCATTCTGAAGATCCTCTTATTAGTCTGTCTTACATTATTGTGTAGTTTCTGATGAAATGTAATACCAATCGGAATGGTTTGCAGGTGGCGGTTCGTGGCTCCTATGAATGTCATGAGGAGCAGAGTTGCCCTTGTGGCCAATATGGGCAAACTGTGGGCTATTGGTGGTTATGATGGTGTGTCCAATTTATCCTCTGTTGAAGTCTACGATCCCAATATGGACACTTGGTCATTTGTGGCGTCCATGTGTGCCCACGAAGGAGGTGTTGGTGTAGGAGTCATACCGGTGTGCTAAATCAACGATGTACATCTTGTCCTTTGTTGTTATTCTGTATAATTAATTTAAGTTCATTGAAAAAAACAGTACCTGCTGGGGTTTGACTGAGTCATTTTTTTAATAAAAATATCTAGGATTATACGATAATCACACAGATACCTGTTCACAGATTGTGGTGTAGGGTTTTCTCTTGAGATTACTGTCTAATATATGGTTACTTTGTGATGAATTCTCTTCTGTATATTCCTTCTGATTATTTATTGGTATGTCATGTGTATGTTTGGCTCGAAATAGTCTAGTGTGACTGTTGTGACAAGTTTTTTTTTTTTACATTTAAGCATTTGTGTGGGAAACTGTCAGCAAAGTAGGTATAGTTAAAAGTAATTTGATGAAATTACATGATGTGTTTATATTTATTATTGTAAGGATTATTTAAACTTACATAACAAAATGGGAAAGTACATTAAGAAAGTTTAATGATACATTAAAGACTCAATGTATTAGTTCCTTAATTTGATACTGGGGAGAAAAAGGTACAGGATGGAAGGGTACTCCTTAACTGGTGTAAGAATCTTAAGAAACTGTAAATAAACAGGACTGAATTTGTCATTAAACTCTCAAGCAAAAGCATTAGCAAGCAAAGTCAGCAAATGGAAAGGAGTTGAAAGTTTGCAGCTGTATTTATTTCAACCAATGGTGAACTCTTTAACTATTGCTTTCTTTATGTTCTGCATTTAAATCACTAAAGTAAAAGTATCATGAGCTTTGTGATCACTTAATTGTTCTTTATGTTCTCTATGAATTCTTTTCCAATCAAAGGAATGGATAAAATAATGGAAGTTATCTTCGTCAACTTAAATTTTAATTGATAAAAATAATTTCAAACATTTTACCCATTGCAATTGAATGGATGAAATGTCAACCACCCCACAACAAACAAATCTCAAAAAACAAAATAGTGAAAATTCTGTAATATCTGATATTGCAAAGAAGCTTTTGACAAGAAATTGTTCATCTTTGATGATCTGTATTTGGAAGTGATGGTAATCATGCATATACCATATTTATCCAAATATAAATAGGGGTAAATATTTACATGTGATTCTGAATGTAAGATAGTACCTTAATTTTGAAGAGGCCTCATGAGAATTTTTTGAATATATTAATTCTGACTATTTACTGAATAAAACTGCTAATTGACTACTAGATAATTGTCTCATGAATGAGAATGTTATTACTAATGCCTGAGCTAACAATATTTTCTTGTTCCATAAAAATCATCATCATCATCATTATCATGGTGTTTTTCACTATCTGCTTTAACTTTGCATCTCTCATTGTTTGTTTTTGGTTCTCATCTCATAGTGTAAAGTCCTCTAACTTTTTAGGTCCCCTCTGAAAGTTTTGCGCTTTGAATTTGAATTTCAAATGACATCACTGAAGAATATTCTTTGTCACCATCTGTGTTTGAGCATCATTTCGGTGTGCTATTATCAATGTGATTTTTTTTCATTTTCATCTCTTGCAAAATCACTCACTTGGCATCAAACCAAAAGTTCATATGATGTTTTCCATCCCATAATGCACATTGTGTTACAACAACAATTTTTGTTACTTTCTCATCCTTACTTTGTAAGTAGAGAAGTATTGGAATTGTGCATGCAGGAAAACAGCAAATGTTTGACAGAAAAGCGCTTGAAGCCCAGGCCAGGAAATGAAAAAGTGGATAATTCTTGTTCCTGTGTCTAGTGAATTACTTTCTCTAACACACTTTACTCGCAGTGGACACTTAGTAGTTGAGAAGTGACCTTCAAATAAGTAACATTGGGGGTATACAGACACGCCCAAACATCCTTGGCATGATTTGAACCTGCGGCTCTTCAGCCTTAGCGACCTTGGCTATCCAGGCTGGCCAATACTTTGTGTAGTCAGGGTCCACATTTGGGGGTCCTTGATACCGAAAAATCGATTGATGGCCAAATGTCTGTTCATCTGTCTCGGGCCCCTAAACCATTCACCAGACTTTCTCCAAACATTATCTCTCTCCGATTGATTTAAATAAACTAAAGACCCTCTGATTGGTGGGGAGTTAGGTATATCAAGCCTCAACATTTTCAAAAATAGCTCCAAATATTATTAAACTTTGTATTCGGTTAGCATAAAAGATGCCTAAGGGAGTGGTGCAGGTCTCATTTTCATTAAAACCCCTGATTTTTTTGAAAAGTGCTATAGTTCAATTTTTTTTCTTCCAACTACTCCATCTTCTGTGTGTATATAGTGTTCTGTAAGGTCTAGTATCAATTCCGACCAACTCTGTATTTTCGAAAAGGGCTAAATTTTACATTTCAAAATTACAACATTAATGACACAGATTTTTGTATTCAACACAATCTGTTTTAAAAAATCAGCTCTTTAAAGAAGGTCAAGTACATTTTTTTGAGAAAATGAATAGTTTTTGTGTGTCAGAGTTTGTTTTAAATGTATGCTATTTCTAAAATGGAAAACATGTTTTTGAAAACCACTCCAAATTTTTGCCACAAGTAGAACAAGGAATGCTTAAAAAAAATGTGCATTCTCATTTTTTTAAAATTCATATTTTGAAATAATTCGAGAACATGATATGCTGTTGAGCACTACTAATTCATTTTTACATTGCATTTTACTTGATACAATGCCATTCTTTTGAGATTCTCTCTTTCTCGATCCATTCCAAAATATCTGTCTGAATCGCCTGGCAAATTTTCAGTGGATGAAAACTGCGAGTACAATTTCATCTTAGATACGCGTGATATTTTTATCATTTTCGCAGCGTATAGTTATATCAACATTTTTGAGTTTCATGACATGGAAAGGCAATCTTAAAAAATAAATCATAACCAAATATGCGTAATATGCAAATATAAGACCTCAAATTTTTCGTTATATGTCTTATGTTTGAGTAAATTCAGTTCATCTATCAAAATATATATTTATTTTTTATTGAACAATCTTCAATGAACAAATACTTAAAATAGAAAATTCTTCAATGTGTTTGTATTCCGTATAAGGAAACAAATTAATGCACACTTGCTTGAGGTTTAATGACATAATGTGCTATGAGGTTGCATTTACTTCAATGGTTCAAAAAAAATTTTTTTTTTTTTAATTTAGTCCTTTGATAACTTTTATTATTTAAATAATTTGTACAGAAATATTACAGTTAAATAATGAGACCAGTACACTGTATTACAAATTTATACCTGGCACAATCCTCATTAGAATTATAAAACAGGCATAGCCTATATTTTTCTGAAATGTCCTTTGTATATTTGTTAATTAGGAGGTTATGTAAGAGATGCAAGTTACAAGAGTAAAGTTAAGATCTCAGTAGAAATGTGTTCTTCTCTTACAGATTCTCTGGAATCATGTTCCTTATTGTTTATTGTAAATAAACCACTGCACTTATAATTATGTATTTACTGAATCCAAGCATCGGATTCCCTATTTATCCTTCTAATTATTGTAAACAATTCATATTTTTTCTGTTTTGGTTAAAATAATATCACCAACATTGATGTAAATATATCTTATTTACATAGAACAATCACATAAACTAAATATTAAAAGCCATTCTAAACAATGTAGAAGAGGAAATGAAACAACAGAAGTATATGAGAAGAAATTTTTTCTGAATAAAAATTAAGCATTGATTTTGGGGGTAAAGGAGGTCAAAAATCGAAAAGTACTAAAAAAATTTGGGGAGGAGGAGGAGGTAACTCTTTTGAGAACATTTTGGTCAGATACAAGTATATGAAAAGGAACAAATGTATGTGTCCAAACAAACTAAATAAGAGCAAAGTCAGAAATTAATTCTGTGCATGTGTTTTGCAAAAGGTATTATTATTCAAAATCTGTAAAGCATTCAAAAAAATATGAAAAACAAGGCATTCAAAAAATACTTTATACAAATTGAAAAAAGGAATATTTTCATAAATTTTTTATTTTTCATAAGGCTTCTTCCACACACTATGCCCCAAGCACAGTATCTATCAAATTATTTTAATAAATAAAAATACAAGTTTGTAGGCTAACTCCTACAAATTCTATAGATTTTAATGAATTTACTGCAAAGGCTATGGTCCAATATATGATGTAACATATGATATCACTTTGATGATCAGTTATACGTGTGTGTTAATAAATCAATTTAATTCAGAATTAAAACGCAAGATATGATATTTGACAGCTCTACTGAATGAAGTGACTTCTGAGATAAAGGCAGACCACAGCCCAATTTAGGATCTGATTGCAAGGAACAAGTTAGTATGAACGTTTTATTCAGAAAAGTCTCGATTCAATACCTACCACTGTTGAATGGTTGATTAGATCATTTATTTACCCCAGGGTAGTGGGCAGATAGCAAATAGTCAGGGTATCTGGGGAGGAAATGTGAAAACTTTGAAAATAAGCTCTTAAGACAATTTTAAGCATATTTTGCCTAATAAACATCTTAGTGCCGCCAGAAGAACTCAAAAGTTGGTTTGAAAAAATACTCTACATGAAAATTTGCACTTCAGAAACATACAAACACTCCAGAACCATGTAAATGATTTATTATTTACAAAATAAATTAATATACTTATTCAGAAAGAAAAATTAACTCAGAAATAAAATAGCAGTCGAATTGTGTAAATTGAGTGCTTTTGTTTTTTATTTCGGTGTTAATTTTTCTCCACCCAGGGTGTGGAGAAACCTCTGGGTGGAAAGGAAATCCAAAATATTAATGAATGGAAAATTAGTGGAACAAGTAAATAAATTTTCATATCTTGGAAATATAAGTGAATACAACCAAATTCAGGAAGACATAGAAACAAACTTAATAACTACAATAGAATATGTAGAACAATTAAAAGACATTATGGCAGAGACATGGATCCAGAAACAAGACAAACTCCACAATATAGCTGCTAAACCTAGAATCATGTATGGCTCTGCAACATGGGTAATGAAAAAGAAAGACAAGCAATAACTTATTTGAAATTTGTTGTGACAAAATGAGTTTGCATGCTTCACAGGGGCTGGTCCAACCCCTGTGAGCTGTCCTAAACCCTACCCCAATTCTAATTCCTTCCCAATTCTGTCTGTTGAGTAGTGATGCAGGGGCGCGTAGTAGGAGGCGAATATGCGGAGATGCTTCTTAGCGGACCTCTTAAAACACTGACTGTGACGAGACATGACAGATATGACACAACATAAAATTAATTAACGGAGGATTACTCCGGAAGCACAAAGCGCTCAACGCCCCATGGGGGCTTGGAGACATTGCGTCAATTAAAGATGCAACGAATTGTAAAAAAAAAAAAAATAAAATAAAATAAAATAAAATAAAAAAAAATACAGGCACTACCCATCTAGGACACCTCGTGGGATTTACATGAAGAGACAGACTAACAAATAAAGACATCAGAAAGAAACTGAAAACTTAAGTTTAGTAGAAGAGATAGAACCGTCTCAAAGAAGATGGAAAGATCATTTACAGAGAATGAACAACAACAGATAGCCAAAATAAATCTGGAAGTACAAACCAAGAGGGATCAGGGATAGAGGCAGACTATTAAAAAGGTGGCAACAGCAGGAACACTTGAAAGTTGGTAGACTAATAATCAACAAGAATACTTCAATAAACCAATAGAAACAGACTGTAGAGACTAATTTCTGGACAAATCATGATGATGATGATAATGATGCTGATGATGACAAAACATTCTGTCTAGATGTACCCTTGCATATTTAAAAAAAAACATGTTTTAAAAACAGAAAAATTTAAGAAAAGTAATTTAACAATAGTAAGATAATAAAGTTTAATATAATTTGACAGAAAAATAAATAACATAACTGCAATACTGATGATAATAAATAATGGACAGATAAAATGTAAGTTTATTATTATTAAAGAATATTGAAGAAATGGAAAGTATCATTGGACTCATAATTTTTGAGACAGTTAATATTTATTTAGCTACATTGCATACCATATTGTAATAATAAGAAAATCAACACAATTGAATGGTTCACCTCCAGATAGTTCTATGCCATATTTTCAACAAAATAAGATAATCTTACTAGCATCAGCGATGGATCTGGATGGATCATCTGCTAGCATCTGGATCCAGCCAATCATTTTGTAGTGGTCCATCACAGACTTTTGTTAAATAATAAACATTTGTTATTATATTGTATATTATTTAGGTAATGTATATATGGCACTACAATACAATTTTTTTAATAATCCATAATTCTAACATAAATGAATATTTAAATCAATTTGCCAAATAAAAGAAGGTACCTAACAAATGAAAATTCCAGGCTTTTTTTTTTGGAGTCAATGGCTCCCTTGGCTCACCTGGATCCGCTACTGATTAGCATACTCACCATTTTGAGTATTTCGTTTTGTGCAAGTATTGTGATGCTTGTGTGCAAATGATGTTGTACTACGGAGACATTTCTGCTTCTCTCTATGAGAAGGAATGACAGAATGAAACTCATATCATTTTATATCTTAGAATGAATTCTATGTAGATTTAGACCCCCTGAATTTCAATTTATTTAGAGCATTTAAAAATTCTAAATATAAGTTTGTATGAGTACCTACTTAAAAATTCCTGTAATAGAAACAGAAGCGACTGTAAAGTGAGTTCTTGAAATTGAAACATAAGTAGCAACAAAAATAAATTTCCAGCACTATAGAAAGGTAGTTCACAGTGCTCGGTAAATAGAACTATCACACATTTAGCTTTTAGTCATTTCTGTCATATTCTCACAGTAATTTCTGAATCTGTTTATGTAAGTTAAATCACACACTAACTGCCTTTTCACTCATTACCAAAAGTGTGTTTCTGTTTGTTTGTTTTTTGCTTTTTTTGAGAGTTCTGTATTTTCTGTTCTTCCTTAAGAGTAGTAATCAAGTACTCAACTAATGAAAATATAAGGTAGTTAACAACAACAACCACCACAATAAAAATACCATCAGCAACAAAAGAAAGAAAGAAAGAAAAGGATAAAGAGCTCCTTGAATCTTAAGAATAAGGGTAGGAAAGAAAGATGATAACATTTGGATTGCAAAGTCAAACTATTAATATCTTTGCATTTGCACCTAATATTTATTTCAAGAAATTCATCATGGAATATTACTCTGGATGAATGGTATAAGAAATTTTGGCTTGATGCCAACAAAATGTTTCAGGTGTGAAATATTTAAATGTTAGTATTTGCTGACAATAGTACTCATTCTTTTTTAACATAATGAAATGTAGACCAACCTGAAGAACCCTAATTCAAGACATGCATGTTTCACATTGTTATGCCTCAGGTAAATAATAAATACTTGTGTAGTTATATTAAATACTTGCAGGAAATACACCCTGGAAAGTTCATTGACATATCCTTGTTAAAAAAAATGTGCACTGCCCGGGAATCGAACCCGGGTCGCAAGAATGGGAATCTTGCATGATACCACTACACCAGCAGTGCGGATGGTGTGAAGTGTGGCAGTTATAGTAATTTAGTTAAAATTTGAGGCTTTGAAATCGTTATTAATAATTTGTTGATGTTTGATCTTTGATATTCTGTATATTATTGTAGAATTAACTAAAAGGTCATTCAACTGAACGGTCAAACAATTACTTATTTGATATTATAAAATGTTTGACGTTATGCAATAGATTCCGCAAACAATATTACAAGCTGATATAATGTTTATAGCCTACATTTAGAAGTAAAATAGCTAATTCTGGGAATTATACATTTGTTTCAAATGTTTTAACTAAGAAACGGGGATTTAATAGCCGAAAAGCTCTTGAGTACATTCTCTAATTCACAGATAGCGCCACAAAACTACATAGTAAGATGTTTAGTCAAGAGAGAGCGCTAGCTTATATTTGGTAGGGAGGGGGGAAAGCGACGCAAAATTTGTTTTCTCGAATCCGAATAGTGGAAGGCTTAGAGAGAAAACGGAAGCGTTAGCCTACATGTATTTCATTAATTTAATACCCTGGTTCCGTAATTTTGTAACTAGTGCCCTCAAAAAATGACTACGGCGCCCTTTGGAGCGAGATAAGTTATAAGTATCGTATTCCATCTACTTCATCAAAAATATAACCCAGCCAATTTTACACTCTCGGAGTTACTAGCGTAAGAAGAGAAAGTATTGTAATCATGCGCCGGGAAACCGCGATTTTTTTACACAAAAACTCTTAATGGGCCCTGGTTAGTTGATTGACAGATTGTGATTTTGGGCGCGTCAACTACCAGGGTCATTAGTCCCGTAAGTGTAGTGTATTTTTTGCCCCGACAGGTGGCGGAGGTCTTCCCCTGATGTATGGCGAGATCCGGCGCCGACCTACCATCGGCTAGCGGGGTTTCCCTCAACGAGGTATCTCCCACCAGCAGGGCACCGCCCCAGCCGGGACGAGCTCTAAGCTCCCGACCGATCTCCCGCCACGAGTGGTAGTGTAGTGCATGTAAGTGTGAGTGCGTGTAAGGAGTGGGGTTAGGTCAAGGAAGAGGTAGGACAGATCGTGCGCGGTCCATGGTCCGTTCGTTGGGGTATTGCTCCAACGTTCGCCTGGTGTTGAAAGGAGAAACCTCGGAACACTACCGATCAGAGAAGCCGGACGCTAGAATTCCCTTCCAGACGGCGATTCAATTCGACCTAGCTGACAAGCCAGTGTCAAAATATGTCAAACGTACAGTTTAATACACAACGGGGACCAGAAATGTCGCTGTCCGTTGGTTTAAAGTCCACGTTAGGTGTCCTTCTGGTTTAAGGCTATGCTCGCCGATGACCATACGTTTTGCGTAATGATGCAGCACGAACCCAATAACAATCTGACATCCTTTGGACTGTAAACATAAATGCGTAAAATGTTGTCTTTACCTAATCCAAGTGAACAAAATTCTCGAGGATTAATGTAAAAATAAATGTGAATCACTCAGATAAACTTTATCTCGTAATTCACGAATAATACTTTCAGATGGTGGAAATGTTAATTTCCAAACGGAATGAAATTTATACGTCTGAAAACTGAACTTGATTTTAAATTAAAGATGACTCTACGCAAGGTTTACAGACTTTTCACGTTATTAGACACATTGCGCTAAAATAAGTTGCAACCTACGACGCATGTTTGAGTCGTAAATGTCTTAAACATTTAATGCAGGATTCTTAATCTACACCAGAATTTCAACCTACTTTATTGTTAAAGTGGGTCTGTACCCTTGAATGCAACTCTGAAGCCTTACTCATTGTCACCAAAATAGGTAATTATTGACAAATGACATCATAACAAAATCAATATCAGGGAACTAACAGTTGTTTTCAACTCAAAGAGAATCATTTAATATATACGAGAGGCTCGGTTGGGTCAACAATTAACAAGTCTTACACAAGAACTTTAATAAAGATTGACAAATCAGAAGATACTTGCGACGAACGAAAATGAAGCTCAACACAAAATAGGTTTCAAAAAACTAACACTCTTACTACTAAAAAACAACATAAAATACTCTCATATAACCCTACAATAATTTAATAATGCTTTAATAACACAATATTTTAACAAAAAGGCTTCACGAATACTGCAATGGTGTAGTACAATGCATGTATGTATGTATGTGTATTATATACACACACAAACATATACCGTACAACAGTTCTTTACATACCAAGAATATCACAAAAAATTGCTGTTCCGTAAAATAACACGAAAATAGCAATTATTTAACACCGGGCTGCATTCCTAAGAGTCTTGCTGTCGCATGACTTCAATGGTGTCAGCAGTGACGCTCTTGATATGAGAATTTAGGCGGGGCACGCAGAATAAGTACAGGAGAAATAACAAATCAAATATTTGTATTTTTAAGTCAAAATCGAAATAGTTTCTTTGGTTTTCATTTTCCCCGGGGTTTCTGGGTATCTAAACAAAAACACAAACACCACTCACATGGCCATATGTTACATAGTTTTAATTATATTTCTGCGCGCCTTGGGAACTATAGTATCATAGATTTCATTTTCTCGCTACGGATTAGAAAAAAGTTAGATCATGCTTCCCGAAAAAACGGCGAATTATCGTCAGAAAAAACACTTTTTAGAGGGCTCTGGTAACGAAGGAGTGGATAAATACAGTCGCTAAATTAGGAAAAACTCCTTTATCACGTGGCTGTGAGGGGCTAATCAAGAAAAAATGGGGAAAAGAGAGACAGAGGCAGAGTGAGTGTGTATATGTGTGTGCGTGAGGGGGGGGAGAGTGAGAGAGAGATGGAGTGATGTGAAGTGGCGTGGCGTGGAGGAGTGGAGTGGAGAGGAGGAGTGGAGTGGAAGAGTGGCGTGGCGTGGTGTGGTGTGGTGTGGTGTGGTGTGGTGTGGTTTGGAGTGAAATTGTTTGGAGAGGAATGGTGTGGTGTGGTGTGGAGTGAGTGAGTGTGAGTGTGCGAGGAGTATGTATGATCATGTATGAGGGAATTTGAAGTTAACAGATTTGATAAGAATGACAACGAAAGTTACCATGATCTTATAAACAAGTATCTTAAAAATCCATGTACACGAGAATACACACAAACAAATAGAGATCAAAACGATACTTATGACAATACACAGGATGATGAAATCAGTTCACTTCACACTGAAATTAAGCAACCAGGTACACCAAAAGTAGCCAAACCACAAGCACAAGCCGAATATAATCCAACGAATCCAAAAGCTATTGTAGTTACAAGATCAGGTAGAGTAGTAAACAAACCAAAGTATTGCAAAGATTATGTTTAAGCAACATGTTGTATTTTGAAAGAATATTTGACACATTGCTGGACAATGGTTTCTTTAAAATATACTGGGTTCAGAGGACAAGATGTACTGTTATCTCAACCAATTTATACCCGCTAGACCGAGTCGCCACCTGCCGCGCAATCTGTAAGCTCTACACATCGTACCAAGCAACCAAGGTATGTTACCTCGTCTGTCAAGAAGATACTTATTTCTATATGTACTAAACAAACAATGTTACTTTCAGTAATCACATTAACTGCACATGTCCGGTAATCTGTTAACGAACTACATATACTAAATATTTTTTAACAAACACGATTCGTCGGTTAGTCGAAAACTACGGTAACGCTTTAAAGAGCGGAACTTTTCGGCACTCTGCCCACGCGTACATTTAGTTTACTCATCTTTTGGGAGTGAGTATTAGTGTAGCTGCCCATGTCTTACATCAAAACATTAAATATTACTAATTTACTTTAAGAAGACATAAATAAATTGAAAGTTTCCGACTACAGAAATATGGTTCCTCCTCTATCAATCACATCCTTAACATATCCAAAATCGTATCCGTGTCACAAACTAACTGAGTCAGCCTGAAAGTTTTTCCACCTCTAATATCTCAAAAGTACGCAAAATGTTATTTTTAAGTTCAATTATAAATTTCCATAATAAATATATTATTTCAAAATTCCTCTGACAATTGTACTATACAATCATCGTGCATTGAGCAGACTTATCCGAGGTGAATTTCCAGAGGGCGGATTTTCTTTTTCACACTACTGTATTACATTGCTACAAAAACACGAATTTTTTTTTAAAATTCAATTTGCAACCATGAAGAGCACTAATGAATAGCTCTTAAAGAAATATTATTTCATTTGTACGCGTTACAAGTCAAAATTTCTTATTAGTCTATAAGACGGCGGAATTAATATGTTTAATGGGAAACGCTTTTACTTTCAATTATTAGTCATTAATAGATCTTACTTAATTTAATATTTAATGCTTAATAGTATGTATAATATGCCCTTTAGTTATGAATTTTTTTCTTGCTTTTGGTAGTATTCAAAATGTCAATTTTTATATTTTGTTTTTCTGAATATATTTAAAATAACTTATTGTCAGCGATATCCAAAGTTATTGAAAACAAAATCTACAACTGTTCACTTTTATCTTAATTGCATTATGCTCATCCACAATTGCATGTAAAGCATCTATTTATGCTTCAGCTCTCTACAAGTCACACTATTTGTTAACTCAATATACACAGGTTAGTGTTAGCCACAGCAATTCTGTCTTCAACCAAAAGCCAGTTTACAAGAACATAAATGTTTGTTTCTTGCCTGTTGCTGTCAAAAAAAATATAATTATATGATGTTTCAGTTTTTCAACTGTCCAAACTCAAATCACAAATTTTGCAGGGAAAATCTTATTCAATTCGGTTTTTAACAATTCATATTTCTTGATCATTACATTTAACTAAATGGTATGGTTTTCCTTTTTCTCTCAATGACCGTATCGATCTTCAACCATTCTTTACTAAAACATATTTCTTTTTTTCTTCAAAATTCCCCGCTTATTCAAATTTAAATTTCTTGGTTCATTATTGATGCGTGTATTTATCTTCTCTTTCTTCATTTGATAATCATTCTGCTCTCACAAGACCACTAGCGCAGAAGTAATAACTCATTTGTTGCACGTATTACTCTTCTGCAACATAAATCTTTTCTTTTTTAATTATCTATATTTTCCATTTCACTAAATAATACTTTCAATGTCACCAATGTTTATTTAAATAATTAATCTATATCTTTATCATCAGACTATCTAAGACCACACGAATAAGATTAAACGCACTACTATTTATATCACAGTAGCCGTTCTGAAGTTCATCCTCATACACCTTTTAAAATTGAAAAAAATAAATTTTCCACAGTGTATTCAAAAACAAAGACCTGGTCCCCTATGACATATCAAAGTCACCTCACCCGTCTTTTTAAGCATTCAATATTTTTTATTCTCCACCCGACCATTTTTCTCCATGCCAGTGTTTACCCACCCATATAAATAAAAAAATAATAAGCACTAACAACTGAACTTGTGCACCATGCTACCTTGTATGTCATTCCACCATATGGTAACCCCAGCTGCGCACCCAAGTTCCAAAGTAGCTAAGGTTTACTCTCTATTGTGATATACTCCGCCTCTTCAGATGTTTTATGGATTACCCAACCTTTTATTGAGAATAAAAGTCAAATTAAAAAGATGGATATTATCGATATTTGGTTAGGCGTGAAATGTTAATGCCTTATAACATATGAAGACAGGATATCTTTCGAGAACAGCCAGAATTATGTATAAGACTGAATTAATTATTCTCATTAGAAGATACAAAGATAACGAGAGTTAGCAAAGCCCCTAGATGACCAATGAGTATATAATACAATTGTCTATCAAAACAAGCTCGCATATCATAACTCATTTGAAAATGTATTTCTTCCAAAAAAAATTTGCCATATTCCAATAGTCATTAACGCAATCAAAATCTGTGTGTACATTCAATTTTTTAATTTTTATTTAAACCCAGGAGACTAAATGTATGGCAGTTG